>JBBCBC010000016.1:947147-1547147 GCA_037126765.1 Stenogyne calaminthoides | reverse complement strand
AAGGGTAAGGGCAAGGGTAAGAATTTGAAAAAGGGGAAAGATTAGACAATGGGATTTGTGTTGTTTTTAAATTCTGATGCTTTAGACAATGTCTTTAAATTATGATATTCTCAGGTTTTATGATACTTTAGACAATGGGTGATTTGTGATTGTTGTTGTATGTTGCTTTAGACAATCGGATTTGTTCTCTTGTTGTATGTTGCTTTAGACTTTGCTTTAGACAATGAGATTTGTGATTGTTATTTGTGATTTTGATATTTTAGAAGTTGTTTTCATTTAAATAGTAGATATAATATTGCCCTATATGGTCAGGGACTTTTACAAAATGCCCTATATGGTCAGGGACTTTTTACACATAGCTAGCTAGATTTAACCCATCCACTTGAAGACAGTAGGTGCCCAAGATAAATTATTACAATGAAAAGGATGACTTTTAGCTGATTCACTTTAGAGAGTTCTTCAGCCATGCATATTATCTGGTTCTTCATTTCTTCATTCATTTCAATTGCATTTCTTTCCCCATGAGCTGCATCCTTTAGCTTCTGAGTTAGCTCCAAGTTTTCAGCAATTCGGCTATCAATTCTCCTCATCATTCCAGGAAACTTGCCTTGCTCAGCCACTTCATGTTCATCTGCCCAAACAAAAAATTTGCAGCCACCGTTTAGTGAGTCAACACATGTATGGAACAACCTACCTTTACTTCTTGGCCTTTGAGACACATAAGTGACAGTTGGTTTGCCAAAATAACAGACAAGGTGATGTGCCCATTTTTGTGTTGTAGAGGATGATGAAGCACAATCTTTACTCATGCTCATTTTTGTTGCTATGTATGAATGAATGTTTAAGTGTGATGGAACATATATATAGGTGTATATGGCTCCAGATTTTCCTTCCAGAAAGGGAAAAAATTCACTCCAAAAGCAACATTTTCCCTCCACAAAATCTGAAAATTTTCATGAAAAAAATGAGGGAAAAAAATCCTATGGGACCAAAAGTGTCAATTTTTTCCCTCCAAAAACGAGTTCACGCGCCTGGGGTTGACCAAAATCCTATGGGACCAAAAGTGCTAACAGATTTCACAGAAAAACTAACGGTGGGACCGAAAGTGTCAAAATTTTCGATTTTGGGACCAAAAATGTAAGCTTTGGGACCAAAAACGTGAGTAGGCGTGTCCTGTGGGACCAAAACTGCAAAAAACTCGGGATTAGACTTGAATTCTGTTATGCTTTCGAGCTAATTATTGATTCCCTATGATTGATCTCACCTTACCATTACCTATTTGCTCAAACCACTGTATTACATATATTCATTTAAAAAACATTTTTGAGGAAAATTCATACAAATTAACAACTATTACATATCGATATTTATCGGATCATTCAGCCACAAACTGGCCTCTAACTATAAGTTGGAGGCACAAAGGGGATTCTCATTCATATTGGAATATGTATTCAAAACAGTCTTTGATATTAGTTGTTGGTAGATGAATAGATTCCCGACAAGAACTAAGGTAATTTGGTACAAGGAGTAATTTGTTTTTGAGCAATTGGAAAGGCTCATTCACAAGTGTGTCCAAAACAGGCAAGAAAGGGCGTTCGTTCCAAGTAAGCAGTCGGATATATCCAAAACTTTGTATCTACATCGACAAAAGAAAGCTGCCAATCTGGGCATTGACATGTGGATTAATATATAAATGGCTATGGTTAATTGCTTTGAATCCGATCTGTTTCAATTTCAAATTCACGTTAACTGAATCTGATATGCAATTTCACTCTGTAATTCCTGTAATTTGATATAACTTTTGAGCAGTCATTCGATTACATAATTAAAAACTCGAAGCTTTATCCAGCACCTAATTATCTCTCGAATCGAATCGGAGGAGAAGGGTATGATTTAGTCTGGTATTTGACGAAGTCTGCTCCGGCCCTTGACTACTTGTGTTATAAATTTATAATAAATCATAGTGGCAACCTCATTTTTAACTAGAGCAGGTCTCTTGTGTACCGTGCACTATATAGTGTATTTTAAAAATTTGTAACTTATTGGAGAATATTTCATTTTACAGTCCTGTAAGTTTGGCCCATTTCAAAATAAGTCTTTTATGTTTCTGTTTTATCATTTTTGGTCCTTAGTGTACTATTTTCATCATTTTTTGATCAATTTTGGTCCTTTTTCGTCGGAAATTTTTAAAGTGGCCGGAAAGCCACACGAAAAAGGACCCAAATTGGTCAAAAAATGATGAAAATCGTACACCCTAAAACAAAAAATGATAAAGCAGAAACATAAATGATGAAAATCGTACAACTTAGGACCTAAATTGGTCAGAAAAGGATGAAAATCGTACACCTAGGACCAAAAATGATAAAGTAGAAACATAAAGGATTTGTTTTGAAATGGACCAAACTTACCGTAAAATGAAATTATCCCCAACTTATTGTGCTGAAACTTGCGACTTATACCGCTGAAATGTGCAATCTATATAACATCTCAATGTGTAATATCCTAGAAATTCATATAGAAACTGTATATTTAACAAGATGTCCAAGAAGCTAGATGAGGGAAGATTTTATTATATAGAAACTGTATAAATTTAGTGATTTAGTTTAGGCTTTCAAAACCTATATAATATCTCAATGTGTGATATCCTAGAAATTCATGTATTTTAAAATTGTTATGTTGTTGAATTCTTGCACAAGTATTACAATTAGATTTGAACTCATATAATTATTTTATTAGATGAATCCTAATATTGTTCCACATTTATAAATTTTTAATTTGTGGTGAAATTTGATTAGATACGTATGAAATCATTTAATAGATCTGAAATGGTGTAGTTTACTGCAAATATATCATAGTTAATATTTATAATTTCCCAAGCTGCAGGTTGATTTGCATACACAAATGGAAATTGTTGAAATAGATGAGTTGGATGCATTGTCAAGGTTAAGAACGAGACTTGCACAAGTGTCTACGCAAGCCTCACATTCCATCTACAGAGTTCCAAAGAAACTGCGCGATGTGAATAACAAAGCTTACGAGCCAGAAATGGTAGCAATTGGTCCTTATCACCACGGCAAAGATAATTTAAGAAAAATGGAAGAAGTGAGGCTCTTGATCGCAAACCAGAAGTACCAATTGAGCGTTACTTGTCAGCAATTGCAAGAGTCGGAAAAAAAGCACGCGATTGCTATGCAGAAGCCATAAGCCTTAACGCAGCCGAGTTCATCGAAATGCTGGTGTTCGATAGTTGTTTCATTATTGAAATAATAGGTGAATTCAAAATTCATAACGATCGTACATTCCGTGGCCTGGAACGGGATTTGGTACATTCCGTTGTTTGCTTTGTTGAGAAACCTCAATGCTTTTTGGAGCAACATCTGCTCAGAAATTATGAAGTCAACACCGCGACAGCTCTAATGGGAAATGGCCCAGTGACTATTAATACAATATTGATTGATTGGTTTTCCATAATAAATACCAAGTACATAACACCGTTGAAGTTATTAATACTACACCAACTCTATTTTCTGAACCAAAAGCCACAGATGTGTATATACATACACATACCGTTAGATCTGACATTAAAACGAAGTAGAGGCGTATAGCGTATCTCTTATACGAAGACAAACGATATGAGTTGCACAACCTGAATGCATTTTCGGAAAACATATACTTAATTCTCAAAGAAGGAGGTGGCTTTCAGGGAAAGGAAGAATGATAGTGGGGAAGTATGATCGTATATTTCTATTCTTTTCTAGATAATGAAAAAATGATTGTTTGACTTGTCAAATTATTTAGGAATACCAATTTGACTTTTTACTTTTAATTTTTTTAAATATTACTTAAATGATTTTTTTTAATAATAAAAAGTTTTTTTAATTCAAGCTACAATACTGTAAATTGAAAAAATAATTTAGTAAATATTTTGGGTGGAGTCATTCCACCCCGTATGCCATGGAATGATTTTTTAGGAATATAAAACAATTGGTTTCATAATTTATTTATTGTTCAATTTTCGTCTTAAAAAAATTACACTACAAAAAAAATGAAGAATTGTCTACGAAATTTTTTAAATGGCTATAAATTTTTTTATAAAAATTATTTAGTCCTTAAAAAGTGAGGATTACTTACTATTTGCCTACTAATTTTTTGAATAATCTTTAAAAAAATGCCTACACAAATAATTTATTTCAAAGAAAATCCATTTAAGCTCACGTGGGTACAAGCAAACAAAACTCACTTAACTCATTTCAAATATTTTAGTTTAATATTTAAATTAATTTAGTAAAATTTAATTTATCTTGTTGTAGTTAAAAAATTTAATTAGTAGAATTATAAAATTTAATTCTTTTTTTAAATAATATAATTTTTTATAAAAAAATATCCGATTACATGATTTGAGAATATATTAAAAAAAAAATCAATTTTTATTATTTTTCTACTAATTAAAACAGATAATAACATAAAAATCTAATAATATTGCCACATGTAAAAGAAAAAGTCAAATAAAACCCCATACGCCAAGATTATTTGAATAAGTCGACGATAATAAGAGGTCATCCGAATCAATTTTAAAATTTTCACAAACTTACGTGATTTAAAAAAAAAAGTTCAAAAACAATCAAGATCGATTTCAAAAATGATATTGAGTTATGGGAACTATAAAAAATTTAATCCCTAAAATTTTTTTACAACTTATTATGGGATGGAGGGAGTAACATTCAAGCTGTGGACGTGATTTAATTGGAATCACTGACAATCGCGGAGTCATCATCAGCCAGCTACCTCGGCCATGTTTGTCCAGTGGACTTCAGGTCAACTAGTATTTTATTAATGAGTAGGTCCAGTGTGAAAATTTTCATGTATGAGAATGTATAAAATTATCCTAAATCAACCATCTACACCCTAAACACTAAATAATGAACCCTAAATTATGATATATTCGGGCCGGGTGAACCATGAATCACTTTTGGGCGAAAGGTGAACCATCGAACCATTTCAATTTTATCTTACCTTCACCAATTATAGTTGGTTGTAAATTAAAGTTTCTTTATGTGTGAAAATTTTCATACTAGACTTTGTCTTTGACATATGTGTATTTGATTTTTGGCTACGTCTTCTCAATTCCCGTTGATTTTTGGTATGGTTATCGTCAATTCATTCTACTACTCATGATTTTCTCTCCTCTGAATTGTTATGTTTCTGTTATCAATAATATCTGATTAGTCAAATTAGTTGACGCTGGGAACAAAGTTAACAGCCACCAAAGATAGATACGTGACATTGTTTGATTATCCCGACAAAGATAACTACTCTCATCTCAAATATACCAATTTATATATTCACTATTTATCCGTAAAATAAAAACTAATATTCAACCAGTGGACATGATTTAATTGGGACAAGAGACAAGGACAGTTTTTTGGAGTGGACTTGAACAGTATATGTGTTTCTTTTGTGGCTGCAGCTGCTCAAGCTAGCTCTCTTTGTTTGTACTAAACTAAAGCCCGTTGATCGATTTCTCTATAATGCTTATCGTCAATTCATTCTACTACGTACCATGATTCCACTTGTTTCTCTCCACTGAATTAAGGTTATGTATTTCTGTTATAAATTGTATCTCATTAATCTTATAGATGAAGTTGGGAACAAATTAGTTAACCATCAATTATAAGAAAATATATATGTTTATTTTTCCTTATTTTAGAGGCTCTAATTAATTCCAATGTTTTATCCATTGGGATTTTGAGAGAATCAGCGTCCGAAACTGATGATTTCATCCTTACTTTTGTAATTTCTTGAATGCTTCAAACAATTTCATGCATTTCTAAGCTGCGCAGGGATTTAATAAGATAGATTAAACTTCTATCCTACAAAAATAGACTTATTACTATATTTAATATTTCATTAAATATTCATTTTCATCATTTATCATTATTAAATGTATCTTGTAATTAAGTAATCATCTTGAAAAATTAGTAGACATGAGGACAAAATAAAAACAAAATAAATTTTAATGTTCTAACTATAATAATATTTATTTTGTAATCTATGTGGAAAAATATTTTCTTGGGATGGATAGAGTATTATATGGTTTTTTTTTATTTTCTTAAATAAAAATCATAATGGTTTAATGTTTTATTAGTTTGTCTCATGTATGTAGAGCTGATACATGCATGAGACACACTTGTGTGAGGAGTATAATTTGGCTTGGCACCAGAAGGGATATATATTGATCATTTATGCTAGTTTATACAATGTTTTATAGATGAGACTGTTTAATTTGTTTGAATTTTTATCTACAGGTAGACCTACTTAATGGATTTGTATTATACTTATAATAAAAAGTCATATAAGTGTGGGTCTCATTTGCATCGCGTCTTGTTGTTATTTCATAGTGTATTTTAAAAGCGTCGAACTTGTCATACTAAAATATCTGATTTGTTTCTGTTGAAGCAAAAGTGCAAATTTTAATATAACAAGTTGCATGGTTCTAAAATGGAATGTATATAAAATTTGGCCATCTTATAATACTTTTTTTTTAGACAGGTTGATTGCAGCGGTGGATTTTTTTGGTAAATATGGAAATTGTTGAGTCAAGCTTAGGTAGGAGACTTGCAAAACTCTCACCAGAAACCTCACAACATTCCATATACAGAGTCCCAAGGCATCTGCGTGATGTGAATAAAAAAGCTTACGAACCAGAAATGGTAGCATTGGTCCTTATTAACGCGGTAAACCCGAGTTAGAAGAAATGGAAGAACGGAAGCTGCGGTATATGCAAGCACTTGTTGCTCGGAAACCTGATGTTCCAGTTGAACATTACGTTACAGCTATCAAAGGAATCTCAAAAAGGGCACGTGATTGTTATGCACAACCACCCATAAACCTTAATGATAATGAGTTTACTGATATGCTGGTGCTCGATGGTTGCTTCATTATTGAAGTAATACAAGACCGCGAACTTATTGTGCGTACTTTTCCTGAAAGATCCAACTTTGGAATTCTGCGACGGGATCTGATATTGTTGGAAAATCAAATACCCTTCTTTGTCCTGTGCAAGCTTTTCGACCTCGTTGAAGGACCAGAGAGGCACAACTTGTTGATTGAAAAAGTCTTGATCTTCTGCACTGAAGTTTTCCCCGGAGAAGTATTGTACCGAGACACAACGATGAGGCGTTCAGAGGAGGTAAAGCATATACTTGATTTGATTCACACCAATTATTGTCCACCTTATAATAATTCACGTGATAATGATGATACCACATCAGTACTAGTTCAAGGGTGTTGTGCGAGTACAACAATTAGATCTTCTCTAATCCCCTCAGCGTCGGAACTCACAGATGCTAATGTGAATTTTCGAATTAAGGAATACGATAGTCCACCTGATTCATGCACCATCTTTTGGGAAGGTAGATGCACCACTTTGTTTGAAGTAGAGTTCAATGACTCGGGCAGAATGATAATGCCAAGGCTAGTAATCGATGATTGGACGGAGAGTTTGTTGAGAAACCTCATTGCTTACGAGCTATTATTTCCCGATGGTAGACCTTCATACATTGTTGATTATACGACGTTATTGGATTGTCTCATCAATACTTCAAAAGATGTTGGAATTCTGTGTGGTGCAAAGATAATCGAGAATTTGTTGGGTAGCGAAGAAGCAGTTGTGGACTTTGTCAACAGAATTGGTGAAGGTGTCGTGTTTTACGACGACAAATTCATGTATGCAGACACCTTCCGTCGCATAAATGTTCACCACCAAAAATGTTGGAACAGAGCAGTGACTGCATTTCATAGAGACTATTTCAATAGTGCTTGGGCCTACATTGCCTTTCTGGGTGCTTTCACGCTGCTTCTACTCGCTGCTGCTCAAACTATCTTCTCTGCACTACAGGTGTTCAAACCACCTGGTTCACACCATTGATGCAATTTCCATTACACCAATTATCTTTCTATCGAGACACCACTTGTCAAACTTCATTTTGTAACTCCCCGACATTTCTGATTTCTTTTCATTTTTTCTTTCTGCTATGCATTTGAATTTTAATTTCATTTCTAGGGAATGCAAGTTGGGGGATTAGACGAGTTTTTTGCAGTTTTGGTCCCACAGGACACGCCTATTCACGCTTTTGGTCCCAAAGCTTACACTTTTGGTCCAAAAATCGAAAATTTTGACACTTTTGGTCCCGCGACTGGAACTGCCGTCTAATTTCCGTTAAACTTGCGCATCCAAGACACGCGCCGTTAGTCAAGAAAAAAAATAAATTAAAACAAATTAAATAACAATAACAGTGAATCTATTATTCCACCAAAAATCGATCTGAACTCAATTTTTCCCCCAATTCGCGTAACCCTATTTCCCTCTTTCCCCCCAATTCGCCGCCGCTATCGCCGTTAGTGGTGAAGTTTCGGTGAATGGAGGAACAAGAAAACGCGGCTCGTGAGGTAGAAGACACCTCACCTCTACAAACAACCTCTCCGCGTCGCAAAACACCCCGTTTCAAAAAACTCTGACCCGTCGCAAAACTGGGAACCGAACCGGACAACATACGCCCACCTTCTTCAATGAGAAGAGGTCAAAAACCGATGCCTAAGCCATATATTCCACCTTTCTTACGAAGGAAGGACCATCTACACCTTGGAGCCGCCGATTATGGTAAGTCTTCAATTTCAACGAAATTTTGAAAATTAGGGCATAAACTCTGTAATTAGGGCATTTCGACATTTGGGCATTTTAATTTTGCTGATAATTAGGCATTATGGCATTTGGGCATTTCGATTTTGCTGATAATTTGGGCATTTGTGGTTAAATATTGAAATTGTTATGCTGAAATTTGGGCATCTCTTCAATTTTGACTTTTTGTGGTTAAATATTGAAATTGTTATACTGAGAGCATGATGATTTTTTATTTTTTGTTCTAATGTAGGCAAATGCAGAATTTTTATGACTATTAAAATGCATCATGGGGGAGCACTTCGTAAAAACCGTAATGGAAATTTAGGATACTTGGGAGGCACAATTAGTGCATTTGATTTTGTTGATGTAACCAGGGTAGATATTCGTTATTTGGATAATTTGATGTGTAATCTGGGGTACAGTGGAACTAAGGTTTATTATGGGCTAGGTAAAACTGGGGGACTTCATCACTATTTATGGTGCATTTGATATTGAACAAATTTTCAATGGGGCTATAGAGAGGGTATCTCATTTTTATGTGAGTGCATTTAGAGATGGCCTTGGGCTAGAGTTTGGTGTGATACCAGAGGACTTTGAAGGACTTCATAACTATGAAAAGCTAATAGAGTTCAACAGTGATCCCAACAACATGGATTACTTCTCACCTGCTGAGTTAGAAGTCAATAATGTAGAAGCAGTGGAGATCACTGACGATGATGCTCCACCACCAATGTCTCAATCTCAAGTTCAAAATGATAATGATGATGGGATGCAAGGAGATTTTGAGGTTGAGGGGCTAGAACCAGAACAAGAGGGTGAGGGGTGAGGGTACAACGAAGCGGAAAAAGTGGGGGTCAGGGGTACAACCGAATGAGGAGGTGGGGGTCAGGGGGTAGAACAAGAAGTAGATTTGGAAGAGGAAGTTGAGTGGATAGAAGCTGTTGAGGAAGAGGAGAATAATGTGGTTGGTAATGGCAAAGGGAAGACAATAATGACAGAGATAGAGGAAAATGAGAGTGATTCTGATTTAAAGGGTAATTGTTCAAGTGGTGATGAGCTGTTAGATGATATTATGTTTGAAGAGAGTGTAGATATTGAAGCTGAGTGGCTAGGACTTATGGAGTTGACTAACAGAGATTCTGATTCAAGTGCATCTGATGATAACATAGACAATGAATCTGACTTTTCAAGTGTTGCATCTGATGAAGAAGCAGTTGATAATGAAATGGGTGATTTAACTTTCAGGACATCTAATCTTGAGAAGCCTGTATTCTTCATTGAGCAGGTATTTCCCACAAAAAAGGTGTTTAAGGAGGCTGTGAATATGCACAGTGTTGACACAGGAAGAGGTTTAAAGATAACAAAAAATGATGCAAGGAGGATCTATGCCAGGTGTAGACAGGATGGCTGTGAATGGCATATAAATGCACTGAAGGTTGTTGACCAAGAATCTTTCCAAATCAGACAGCACAACCCAGATCACAGCTGTGCAAGACAGTATCACCTTGAGAAAGTAAGATCACGATGGTTGACAAAGAAGTATGCAGAAGAGTTCAGGTTGGATCCACAACAGACAATATCAGGATTCAAAAGTAGAACTATGGTCGAATTGAATTGTCATGTTTCCCACTCTCAAGCCTACAAAGCAAAGCAAAAGGCTTTGAAACTTATTGAAGGGGATGATACACATCAGTACTCCAAGTTGTGTGATTATGCCCAAACTCCACTAGAGAAGAATCCTGGGTCAACTGTCATACTGAACATGGTGAATACAAATGCAGGCAGGAGGTTTAAGTCAATCTACATATGTTTGGGTGCACTGAAGATGGGGTTTAAGTCTGGGATGTGGCCATGGATTGGTGTAGATGGCTGCCATTTGAAAGGTTCAACTCCAGGGGTGTTGCTCACTGCAGTGGATATGGATCCAAACAATGATCCCTACCCATTGGCCTATGCAGTTGTGGGAAGTGAGACAAGGGAGGCATGTGAGTGGTTTCTGACCCTATTGAAGGATGACCTGATGCAGAACAGAGATGAGAGGATAACATTTATGCTGCACAAAGAAATCAAACTTCACAAAAGCAGGTATTACTTTTGCTAATTTGTCTTATTGAATTCTAGAGCTTTTTTTTAAAAAATTGTTAAATAACAAATTACTGCAATGTAGTCAAAGAAAAGGAAAGCTGAGACTTCTGGTGCTAGTTCAAGCAAGAGTGCACTGAAACCTGCTGATGATCAGGTAATGTTGTTGGTTGTGGTGATAATTTTGTTGTAATGTGGTCTTTGAAGTGTTGTAAACTGATAAGATTGGTTATTTACTGTTACATATCCCTAGACCACCTGGAGTTGTGATAAGAGAGTCTCCACCTATGCATTTCAACCCACAAAGTTTTATTGGAGGTCAAATTCAATTTGGTGCATCAAGTACAACTCCAATTGTACCAACTGCTGGTATGAATATCAACCCAAATACCTACATTGGGTGCAATGTGAACATTGGTGGTGTCAACACTAATAGAGAAGGAATGAGATGTTGGGGAAAACGGGGTGCGCGGATATATTCGAGGTGATTATTTAAATACATATTTAAATTAAACAGTTAATTACTAACATGAATTAATCTTAAATGAATTCAACATAATAATAAACAACATGCGTACACATAATTCACGTAAATCCTAAACATGCGGAACTAGGAGTTACGGAATTACTAACCTCTTGATGAATCAAACGGATGAATTAACCCAAGAGCCTTCCCAAATATTTCCCCAAAGTCCACATGCGCTATCCGGTGGGAAGATTTCAACGAACGATTTTAATGGAGAGAAAAATAAAATATTTTGCTACCACTTTTGTGGATTTCTAATATTTCCAACACATGGAATTACACTTGGGAATGAAGAACTCATCCCCTATAAATAGGGAGGAGGGGGGGTGCGAAAATTAGGGCTTATGAAATAAGGAAGAAAATCTTTTCTCGGTCTCCAAGAAATCTTGAATATATCTTCTATATTCTTTTCTCTTTAATTAATTTTTCCATAAAAATCTCCTTCCCCTCTTCTACCTTATCTTTTTCGAAAAATACACTAATAAAGGAGTCAAGATTTGACTTCTTGAATTTATGTGATAATTATGTATTCCTACAATAATTATCTCTTTCCATAAAATATCAACAAGAAAATCAAGACAATATTTTCTTCCTTTTATAGACAATATTTTCGAAAATTATGACTTGGAAATATAGCAAGAATATTTTCTTCTCTCTCTCATTAATTGGACTTTATTTTGGTCTATTTGGGGGCCTTTAGGAGATGTAAGATTGGACCTCCAATGGACTATGAACCTTTAATATTTTGGGCCAAATATTATTCAAGTCCATTAATATTAATTTACTCCACTATAAAATTAATATTGAACTATCCATCTTAACCCATATTACGATTTCACATATAACATGGCTCCCGGTCATTATTTCCCGCGTTTAAGATTATCTTAGTCCATTAATTAATTAAGCCACTGAACAAGCTTTATATTAATTAATATCTTTGTCCTTGGAGTAAAGACAACTCAACATTATTATCCATCTTAGGAAATAAATTTTTCACTTGCAAGATTTGACATGATAAAGGATATGAGCCCACCAAGGGGACAAATCAAGCAAGACGATTTTGCACACGATTCTCCGTATTAAATGTCAGCAATCGTCATGTAATTAATAATATTGCCCAAGATATAAGGTATCGAATCGCATTGACTCTCTTCCCATCATAAGTCAAAGCAATAGTTATTAATTTCACACGATCCTATTTAAAGGATGGAGATTAAGAAACAACGCACCACTGAGGTCTAATTCTTGTATATTCGAAGCATCGAAGAATTTGTCCTCCTCTGTAGGTCCTCATTCAAGACACCTAAATCTTGCCAAGTGTGATCCCTTGGTCAAGACAAGGCCAATCTGGGTCTCACACTTCAACCGTTCATGATGGTTCGTTCATTTCCATCTGGGTTGTGAATTTGTACTTAATTACGAGGGCTGTTAATTTGATCTTCAGTGATCGGGTATCACCAAATTAACTACAACGTAATACGTACTATCTTATTGAACATGTTTGCAATAAACATATATAACATTTATTCATATTTAATGCAACACTGATTAAATAATTTATTTCAGTAAATAAATAAGAAACTTCAGTTTGATTATACAAATTAAAAGCATACTTTTCAGTATAACCCCAACAATCTCCCACTTATACTCAAAGTCTGCTTTTAAGTATACTACAACATGTATCTTGTTCTATGTGACATCTAATGTCACCCTACACGAACCTAATAATATTTGTCCCACTTATACTCAAAGTAGATTGACAATGTCCTCATTCCACATGTCTCTCGAATGTACTCTAAGGCAGACCCTTTGTGAATGGATCTGCAAGGTTGTCTTCCGATGCAATCTTAGCCACCTCAATGTCTAATTTCTTAATGATTTCTCATATGAGATGGTATTTTCTTTCAATGTGTTTGCTGGCTTTGTGGGCTCTCGACACACTTGAATTTTGCAAGAATAACTCGGCGTTATCACGATGGGAGACCGTGATTTTGTCAGGGCAAATTCGGGACCACGCCCAAGTCCACGGGGAAGTTCTTGAGCCAAAGCTTCCTTCCTTCGCCGGGCAATGCCAGCTGACGTACTCGACTTCCATGGTAGAATCAGCGATGCATTTCTGCTTTATGCTTCTCCATGTCATGGCTTCTCCCCTCATGCAGAACACACTACCCGATGTAGACTTTCTGGAGTCAATGTCTGATTGAAAATCCGAGTCCGTGTAACCGATGGGGATCAAACTGTCTGACTTGTAAACCAACATTATGTCCCGTGTCCTTTTCAGGTACTTCAGAATGTTCTTTACTGCAGACCAATGCTCTTTCCCAGGGTTACTTTGATATCTTGCCACCATGCTACGACAAAGCAGATATCCTGTCTCGTACACAGTATTGCATACATGAGGCTTCCCACAGCCGAAGCATAAGGGATGTCCTTCATGTCATCTATCTGTTTCTGTGTCTTGGGACACATCTCTTTGGATAGTGTCTGTAGGGCACAAAGCCTTTCTTAGAATCCTGCATGCTGAAGCGCTTCAAAATAATATCTATATATGAGACTTGCGAAGCCCGATCATTCTTTTTCTGCGATCTCGAAAAGTGATCTTGATCCCTAGGATGTGACCGAAAACCCCCTAAGTCCTTCATATTGAACTGTTTTTGGCAAACCATGCCCTCACGCCCCGATAACACATTTACATCATTTCCGATGAGCAGAATGTCGTCCACGTATAGTACCAAAAATACCAATGCAGTTCCGTCATGCTTTTTATAGACACAACTTTCAAATTCGTTTTGATCGAATCCATAGGATTTTATAACTTGATCAAAACACTGATTTCAAGCTCGGGATGCTTGATTCAGTCCATAAATGGACTTCCGAGCTTACCAAACCGGATGCTCTTACTTTTTTTCAATGAAGCCTTGGGTTGTTGCATATAGATTACTTTCGTCAAGATTTCCATTAAGGAAATTTTGTCTTGATGTCTATTTGCGGATCTCAAAATCTAGATGCGCAGCAATCAACAAGAGAATGCGGATGGACTTGAGCATGGCTACGAGCGAAAAGGTTTCCTCATAATCGATCCCTTCTTTCTATGTGTACCCTTTCGCCACAAGTCTTGCTTTGAAGTTTTCAACCCTTCCGTCCGTCCCCCTTTTTTCTCTTGTATACCCACTTGCATCCGATGGGTTTTACCCCATCAAGTGGTTCGACTAGCTCCACACCTTGTTGTGATCCATTGAACCCATCTCGGCTTCCATTCTTTGTTTGCCAAGATTGAGCATCTTTGTCTTGGATCGCCTCGTTGTAGGACCATTGATCCGATTCTTCTGCGGAGATCAAGTCCGAAGACTCTCGATCCCCAAGAATCTCTCGGGTTGTCCGATAACCCTCCCACTACGATGAGGTTAGGTTGTGTAGGCGGACGTTTGGTATGTCATTTTTGGATGAGTTGGCAATGGAGTCGCCCCCTAAGTTCTTCTAAGGTAATTTCACTTCTAGGCTTTTTTATTCATATAGTTTTTCCAAAAATCTAAAGTGAGTCTTGATTACCACCTTTTTGATCTTTGGGACCATAGAACATGCATCCTTTAGTTCCTTGAGGGGTACCTTATGAACATCCTTAATTCGAACGTGCATCCAATTTATCGTCTTTCTTGTCTAACACGTATGCGCAGACACCCCAGATCCCGATGTGTCCTAAACCCGGCTTGCGCCCGTCCACAATTTCTCGGGGTTTTAGGTACCCGATTTGGATGGCACTAGGTTCAGAATATAAGTCATTTGTTTTAATGTCGTAACCCCATTACGATTTTGGTAAATCCGCATAACTCATCATTGACCTTACCATTTCTAAAAGTGTTCTATTCCTTCGTTCTGCAACCCTGTTTTGTTGAGGGGTACCGGGTGCAGTCAACTGGGATGCAATCCCCACTTCCGATAGGTAGTTCAAAAATTCATCGCTAAGGTATTTGCCTCCACGATCAGATCGTAGAAACTTGATACTTTTTCCCTTATGATTATCTGCTTGAGCCTTAAATTCTTTGAATTTATCAAAGGTCTCAGATTTATGCTTCATTAGGAAAATGTATCCGTAGCGTGAGTAATCATCTATGAAGGTAACAAAATACTCGTAGCCACCTATAGCTTTGATTTGCATTGGACCACACACATTGGTGTGAACGATTTCTAACACTTCTTTAGCTCTAAGCCCCTTGGCTCCAAATGCCCTCTTGGTCATTTAACCTTCCAAGCACGATTCACAAGTCGGAAATGACTCAATTTGGAGAGACCCCAAAGAGTCATCTTTCACCAACCTTTGAATCCTTTTCGGGTTAATATGACCTAATCTTAGGTGCCAAAGAAGTGTTTCGTTCACGTCAGCCGAGCGCTTTCGTTTAAAAGAAATAGTAGATTTGTTATAGGATGCCTTTTGTGAGTGATGTGCACAGTTAATAATATAGAGATTGTTTCTCAAAGTTCCACGACAGATAATCACATCGTTACGAAAAACAGTAACATCTTTATTAAAACGAACATAATATCCATCGATAAACAGTTTAGAAATAGAAATAAGGTTTTTCCGAAAAACAAGAACATAAAGAACATCTCTTAAAATTAACGTCTTGTCTCCAAAGGACAGATGCACTTCTCCCACTGCTTCAGCTGCCACTCTCGTAGCATCGCCTAGCGTGATGAGGATCTCACTCTCACTTAGTCGCCGGGTCTGCTTGAAACCCTGCAATGTAAAACATACATGATCAGTGGATCCCGTATCCAATACCCACGAATGGGTAGCATACTTTCAACAACTAGTGAGTGTGAATTACCTTTCTTTCCACTCCTTTCGGAATTGGAACAGGCCCACCTCCTATGTCCTTTCTCCCCACATTCCAAACATATCCTCTTGCTTAAACTTTCATCCTTGAAGTTTGAATAGAACTGGTTAATCCTGTTTGTCTCTTCATCGTTCTTACCACCAAATGGCCTAAAACGAGAAGCAGACCTTTTTGCAACCATGTTCGCTTTCTTGTGCTCAATGTCTTCTTCAACCAAAGTAACGGCTCTTTTGAGATCATCCACGGTAAAATTCATATCTTCCAATAGGTATCTTACATAAGGATGATCATAGCTCTTTGGCAGAGTTTTGAGAATGAAATCTATTTTTGATTTTGAAGTCACATTTTTCGCCAAGAAATGCCAATTCTTCAAAGAGGACCATTGCCCTAGAAATGTGCTCTTTAGCAGTCATTCCTTCTTCCAACCTCAGTTTGTTTAAATCATGCTTAATGTTTTGAACTGCCATATGGGTTGGATGCGCGAACATCACTTCAAGATTTCCCATAATGTCTGCAGCTGAGAGAAGTCCTTGATGAAGGTGCCTTACAAAATCTGGCATTGATGTCAAGATAATGTCCCTTATCAACTCATTCCCTAGCTCCCATTCATTATATTCCATCTCTTCCCATATATTGGCATCTTTGGTTAGTTCTTCGGGTTTTGGTTCATTAAGCACCCATTTGTACTCGTGTGAAGCAAGGAAATTCATAAGGTTTCGTTTCCAAACAATAAAGTTTTCTATAGTGAGAAGGTTGTCTTTCAGTAAATTGAACAGTGGATTAAAAGGTTGCGACATGATGAACTAAAATAAACATATATTTTGTATCAATATCCAGATCAACATAAAATTAAATCACACAATTCGATCACATGATTCATATTAAAATCTCAAAAAAAATATGAACATACATCAGCCAACATCTCAAAACATATTTAAATGAGCCTCGTGGGAGGGTCATCATTTAAATCACATTCAAGCAGGTTACAAACAAGAACAGTTACAAACCTTTAATTAAGAAATTAATAGTTGGCTCCCACTTGACCAATATAAAATTGACTGGGACTTCGGAGAAGTATATAAATATAAATTTTATACCTAAGTAATAACCATGATTAAATACAGAATTATTACTTCGCTTTGATCGAGCCTCGTTGGAGGGTCATCGTCGCCACTAATAATAATTCACAATCACCCTTTTGGGAATTTATTCATGTGAAAACTATCTTTTGACCGTCCCGTAGGGGAATTTCTCCAAAAGATTTCACAAATAAATAAATCATGGAGCTCAAAATTAATTTGTGTCAAAACAAATTAATTATCATAACATACTTAGTAATTTTTGAATTTGGGATTTTTCGTTGAGCAATTCTCATGCAAAGACATTTAAACAAATTAAATAAAGCACAAGAAAATACGGCAACAATAAATCAAACGAAAGCATAAAATAAACACATTGGTACAAAATTATCCATTTGTCATGGTTTGATTTTCTTTTGGCTTGATCTTGAAGAAAGCAGTCTTGAATTTCTCACATTTCGTTCGTTCGGGCGAACTCCGTCTTGAAATGCCAGCCAAGCAACTTCTTAACGGGATGCATCTTGCGGCATCCGTACCGGCAACAGCCAAAGGCGAAACGTCTTACGCCAAGGAGTGCGTATGCGCGTCCGCCTTTAGAAAGAACTTCGTGACCGGCCTCGGCGGGCAACGCTGCTTCAATGCCGCCAAGCCGTTCGTCCCTTGCTCTACGCGTGGTGCCGCGCCCTTGTGGGCGGCGAGTGTGTCCCGCCCATTGCGATCTCCGCCTTGGCCGCCGATCGGCCTGGCAGCGCTCGCTACCCGTCCAGCGCCCGTTCGCGCGTAGCGTGCCTCCTCACCCAGCGCGTTTGTATGGTATGCCGTCGCCTGCGTGCCAGTTCGGATCCGTTTTAATTCCGCCGTCTCCGTCTTTGTCTTGATCGGTTGCAATTTATTTAACCAAAAATAAATACCTTAAATCTAGACTAGTCTATTACATTGAATTGAACAAATCAAATAACTTTAATCTACTCGTGAATTTTCTCACGAGAAAAACAAATCCAACGCAGTTTAATTAAAACCATTCATTCATACGCATGAAAATAAACACATTAAATACCATGACAATTGGATACCTGCAAAACAGATCTAGCAATTCTACTATCCAATTTCAATTTAATGTCCAACAATTTAAATAACAATTTAAAAAATCAGAGCTAGAAACTAGAGCTCGACGATGCGATTTGTTGGGGAAAAGCGGGGGTCTTGGATCTATTCGAGGTGATTATTTAAATACATATTTAAATTAAACAGTTAATTACTAACATGAATTAATCCTAAATCAATTCAACATAATAATAAACAACATGCGTACACATAATTCACGTAAATCCTAAACATGCGGAACTAGGAGTTACGAAATTACTAACCTCTTGATGAATCAAACGGATGAATCAACCCAAGAGCCTTCCCAAATATATCCCCAAAGTCCACGTGCATTATCCGGTGGGAAGATTTCAACGAACAATTTTAATGGAGAGAAAAATAAAATATTTTGTTACCACCTTTGTGGATTTCTAATATTTCCAACACATGGAATTACACTTGGGAATGAAGAACTCATCCCCTATAAATAGGGAGGAGGGGGGACGAAAATTAGGGCTTAGGAAATAAGGAAGAAAATCTTTTCTTGGTCTCCAAGAAATCTTGAATATATCTTCTATATTCTTTTCTCCTTAATTAAATTTTCCATAAAAATCTCCTTCCCCTCTTCTACCTTATCCTTTTCAAAAAATACACTAATAAAGGAGTCAAGATTTGACTTCTTGAATTTATGGGATAATTATGTATTCCTACAATAATTATCTCTTTCCATAAAATATCTACAAGAAAATCAAGACAATCTTTTCTTCCTTTTATAGACAATATTTTCGAAAATTATGACTTGGAAATATAGCAAGAATATTTTATTCTCTCTCTCATTAATTGAACTTTATTTTGGGCTATTTGGGGGCCTTTAGGAGAAGTAAGATTGGACCTCCAATGGACTATGAACCTTTAATATTTTGGGCCAATATTATTCAAGTCCATTAATATTAATTTACTCCACTATAAATTAATATTGAACTATCCATCTTAACCCATATTACGATTTCACATATAACATGGCTCCCGGTCATTATTTCCCGCGTTTAAGATTATCTTAGTACATTAATTAATTAAGCCACTGAACAAGCTTTATATTAATTAATATCTTTGTCCTTGGAGTAAAGACAGCTCAACATTATTATCCATGCCGGAAATAAATTTCCACTTGCAAGATTTGGCATGATAAAGGATATGAGCCCACCAAGGGGACAAATCAAGCAAGACGTACTTGCACGCGATTCTCCGTATTAAATGTCAGCAATCGTCATGTAATTAATAATATTGCCCAAGATATAAGGTATCGAATCGCATTGACTCTCTTCCCATCATAAGTCAAAGCAATAGTTATTAATTTCACACGATCCTATTTAAGGGACGGAGATTAAGAAACAACGCACCACTGAGGTCTAATTCTTGTATATTCAGTACCGAAGAATTTGTCCTCCTGTAGGTCCTCATTCAGCGCACCTAAATGCGCTAGTGTGATCCCTTGGTCAAGACAGGCCAATCTGGGTCTCACACTTCAACCGTTCATGATGGTTCGTTCATTTCCATCTGGGTTGTGAATTTGTACTTAATTACGAGGGCTGTTAATTTGATCTTCAGTGATCGGGTATCACCAAATTAACTACAACGTAATACGTACTGTCTTATTGAACGGGTTTGCAATAAACATATATAACATTCATTCATATTTAATGCAACAGTGATTAAATAATTTATTTCAGTAAATAAATAAGAAACTTCAGTTTGGTTATACAAAGTAAAAGCATACTTTTCAGTATAACCCCAACATGAGAGTCATTACACAAGCATGTAAGAAATTTGTGACCATGCCTACTTTAACTGAAGCTGCTGCCAATGTTGTTGCTAATGTTACAAGCAAGGGTAAGGGCAAGGGTAAGAAGTTGAAAAAGGGGAAAGATTAGACAATGGGATTTGTGTTGTTTTAAAATTCTGATGCTTTAGACAATGTCTTTAAATTATGATATTCTCTGATTTTATGATACTTTAGACAATGGGTGATTTGTGATTGTTGTTGTATGTTGCTTTAGACAATCGGATTTGTTCTCTTGTTGTATGTTGCTTTAGACTTTGCTTTAGACAATGAGATTTGTGATTGTTATTTGTGATTTTGATGTTTTAGAAGTTGTTTCATTGAAACAGTAGATATAATATTGCCCTATATGGTCAGGGACTTTTACAAAATGCCCTATATGGTCAGGGACTTTTTACACATAGCTAGCTAGATTTAACCCATCCACTTGAATACAGTAGGTGCCCAAGATAAAATTATTACAATGAAAAGGATGACTTTTAGCTGATTCACTTTAGAGAGTTCTTCAGCCATGCATATTATCTGGTTCTTCATTTCTTCATTCATTTCAATTGCATTTCTTTCCCCATGAGCTGCATCCTTTAGCTTCTGAGTTAGCTCCAAGTTTTCAGCAATTAGGCTATCAATTCTCCTCATCATTCCAGGAAACTTGCCTTGCTCAGCCACTTCATGTTCATCTGCCCAAACAAAAAATTTGCAGCCACCACTTAGTGAGTCAACACATGTATGGAACAACCTACCTTTACTTCTTGGCCTTTGAGACACATAAGTGACAGTTGGTTTGCCACAATAACAAACAAGGTGATATGCCCATTTTTGTGTTGTAGAGGATGATGAAGCTCCATCTTTACTCATGCTCATTTTTGTTGCTATGTATGAATGTTTAAGTGTGTTGGAACATATATATAGGTGTATATGGCTCCAGTTTTTCCCTCCAGAAAGGGAAAAAATTCCCTCCAAAAGCTACATTTTCCCTCCACAAAATCTGAATTTTTTCATGAAAAAAATGAGGGAAAAAAATTCTATGGGACAAAAAGTGTCAATTTTTCCCTCCAAAAACGAATTCAATCGCCTAGGGTTGACCAAAATCCTATGGGACCAAAAGTGCTAACAGATTTCACAGAAAAACTAACGGTGGGACCGAAAGTGTCAAAATTTTCGATTTTGGGACCAAAAACGTGAGTAGGCGTGTCCTGTGGGACCAAAACTGCAAAAAACTCGGGATTAGACTTGAATTCTGTTATGCTTTCGAGCTAATTATTGATTCCCTATGATTGATCTCACCTTACCATTACCTATTTGCTCAAACCACTGTATTACATATATTCATTTAAAAAACATTTTTGAGGAAAATTCATACAAATTAACAACTATTACATATCGATATTTATGGGATCATTCAGCCACAAACTGGCCTCTAACTATAAGTTGGAGGCACAAAGGGGATTCTCATTCATATTGGAATATGTATTCAAAACCGTCTTTGATATTAGTTGTTGGTAGATGAATAGATTCCCGACAAGAACTAAGGTAATTTGGTACAAGGAGTAATTTGTTTTTGAGCAATTGGAAAGGCTCATTCACAAGTGTGTCCAAAACGGGCAAGAAAGGGCGTTCGTTCCAAGTAAGCAGTCGGATATATCCAAAACTTTGTATCTACATCGACAAAAGAAAGCTGCCAATCTGGGCATTGACATGTGGATTAATATATAAATGGCTATGGTTAATTGCTTTGAATCCGATCTGTTTCAATTTCAAATTCACGTTAACCGAATCTGATATGCAATTTCACTCTGTAATTCCTGTAATTTGATATAACTTTTGAGCAGTCATTCGATTACATAATTAAAAACTCGAAGCTTTATCCAGACACCTAATTATCTCTCGAATCGAATCGGAGGAGAAGGGTATGATTTAGTCTGGTATTTGACGAAGTCTGCTCCGGCCCTTGACTACATGTGTTATAAATTTATAATAAATCATAGTGGCAACCTCATTTTTAACTAGAGTAGGTCTCTTGTGTACCGTGCACTATATAGTGTATTTTAAAAACTTGTAACTTAATGGGGAATATTTCATTTTACAGTCCTGTAAGTTTGGCCCATTCCAAAATAAGTCTTTTATGTTTCTGCTTTATCATTTTTGGTCCTTAGTGTACTATTTTCATCATTTTTTGATCAATTTTGGTTCTTTTTCGTCGGAAATTTTTAAAGTGGCCGGAAAGCCACACGAAAAAGGACCCAAATTGGTCAAAAAATGATGAAAATTGTACACCCTAAAACCAAAAATGATAAAGCAGAAACATAAAGGATGAAAATCGTACACCTTAGGACCTAAATTGGTCAGAAAATGATGAAAATGGTACACCTAGGACCAAAAATGATAAAGCAGAAACATAAAGGATTTATTTTGGAATGGACCAAACTTACCGTAAAATGAAATTATCCCCAACTTATTGCGCTGAAACTTGCGACTTATACCGCTGAAATGTGCAATCTATATAACATCTCAATGTGTAATATCCTAGAAATTCATATAGAAACTGTATATTTAACAAGATGTCCAAGAAGCTAGATGAGGGAAGATTTTATTATATAGAAACTGTATAAATTTAGTGATTTAGTTTAGGCTTTCAAAACCTATATAATATCTCAATGTGTGATATCCTAGAAATTCATGTATTTTAAAATTGTTATGTTGTTGAATTCTTGCACAAGTATTACAATTAGATTTGAACTCATATAATTATTTTATTAGATGAATCCTAATATTGTTCCACATTTATAAATTTTTAATTTGTGGTGAAATTTGATTAGATACGTATGAAATCATTTAATAGATCTGAAATGGTGTAGTTTACTGCAAATATATCATAGTTAATATTTATAATTTCCCAAGCTGCAGGTTGATTTGCATACACAAATGGAAATTGTTGAAATAGATGAGTTGGATGCATTGTCAAGGTTAAGAACGAGACTTGCACAAGTGTCTACGCAAGCCTCACATTCCATCTACAGAGTTCCAAAGAAACTGCGCGATGTGAATAACAAAGCTTACGAGCCAGAAATGGTAGCAATTGGTCCTTATCACCACGGCAAAGATAATTTAAGAAAAATGGAAGAAGTGAGGCTCTTGATCGCAAACCAGAAGTACCAATTGAGCGTTACTTGTCAGCAATTGCAAGAGTCGGAAAAAAGGGAAAAAAAGCACGCGATTGCTATGCAGAAGCCATAAGCCTTAACGCAGCCGAGTTCATCGAAATGCTGGTGTTCGATAGTTGTTTCATTATTGAAATAATAGGTGAATTCAAAATTCATAACGATCGTACATTCCGTGGCCTGGAACGGATTTGGTACATTCCGTTGTTTGCTTTGTTGAGAAACCTCAATGCTTTTTGGAGCAACATCTGCTCAGAAATTATGAAGTCAACACCGCGACAGCTCTAATGGGAAATGGCCCAGTGACTATTAATACAATATTGATTGATTGGTTTTCCATAATAAATACCAAGTACATAACACCGTTGAAGTTATTAATACTACACCAACTCTATTTTCTGAACCAAAAGCCACAGATGTGTATATACATACACATACCGTTAGATCTGACATTAAAACGAAGTAGAGGCGTATAGCGTATCTCTTATACGAAGACAAACGATATGAGTTGCACAACCTGAATGCATTTTCGGAAAACATATACTTAATTCTCAAAGAAGGAGGTGGCTTTCAGGGAAAGGAAGAATGATAGTGGGGAAGTATGATCGTATATTTCTATTCTTTTCTAGATAATGAAAAAATGATTGTTTGACTTGTCAAATTATTTAGGAATACCAATTTGACTTTTTACTTTTAATTTTTTTAAATATTACTTAAATGATTTTTTTTAATAATAAAAAGTTTTTTTAATTCAAGCTACAATACTGTAAATTGAAAAAATAATTTAGTAAATATTTTGGGTGGAGTCATTCCACCCCGTATGCCATGGAATGATTTTTTAGGAATATAAAACAATTGGTTTCATAATTTATTTATTGTTTAATTATCGTCTTAAAAAAATTACACTACAAAAAAAATGAAGAATTGTTTGCGAAATTTTTTAAATGGATATAAATTTTTTTATAAAAATTATTTAGTCCTTAAAAAGTGAGGATTACTTACGATTTGCCTACTAATTTTTTGAATAATCTTTGAAAAAATGCCTACACAAATAATTTATTTCAGCAAAATCCACGAAGCTCACGTCGTGCACAAGCAGCAAAACTCACGAACTCATTTCAAATATTTTAGTTTAATATTTAAATTTTTAGTAAAATTTAATTTATCTTGTTGTAGTTAAAAAAATTTAATTAGTAGAATTATAAAATTTAATTCTTTTTTAAATAATATAATTTTTTATAAAAAAATATCCAGTGACATGATTTGAGAATATATTAAAAAAAATTCAATTTTTATTATTTTTCTACTAATTAAAACAGTTTACCAAAACACCCTTGCCTAATCCATCATCCTTTGCTTATGTATGCAGGATTATAACTGCACGGTTGACTTTGTTAGTTCTCCTTTTCTTGTCAAAGAATCATCCACTAATAGGATTTCTCTGTTATGCTTATCGTCAATTCATTCTGCTACCATGACTCCACTTGTTTCTCTCCACTGAATTAAGGTTATGTATTTCTGTTATAAATTGTATCTCATTAATCTTATAGATGATGTTGGGAACAAATTAGTTAACCATCAATTATAAGAAAATATATATGTTTATTTTTCCTTATTTTAGAGGCTCTAATTAATTCCAATGTTTTATCCATTGGGATTTTGAGAGAATCAGCGTCCGAAACTGACGATTTCATCCTTACTTTTGTAATTTCTTGAATGCTTCAAACAATTTCATGCATTTCTAAGCTGCGCAGGGATTTAATAAGATAGATTAAACTTCTATCCTACAAAAATAGACTTATTACTATATTTAATATTTCATTAAATATTCATTTTCATCATTTATCATTATTAAATGTATCTTGTAATTAAGTAATCATCTTGAAAAATTAGTAGGCATGAGGACAAAATAAAAACAAAATAAATTTTAATGTTCTAACTATAATAATATTTATTTTGTAATCTATGTGGAAAAATATTTTCTTGGAATGGATAGAGTATTATATGGTTTTTTTTTTCTTAAATAAAAATCATAATGGTTTAATGTTTTATTAGTTTGTCTCATGTATGTAGAGCTGATACATGCATGAGACACACTTGTGTGAGGAGTATAATTTGGCTTGGCACCAGAAGGGATAAATATTGATCATTTATGCTAGTTTATACCATGTTTTATAGATGAGACTGTTTAATTATATTGAATTTTTATCTACAGGTAGACCTACTTAATGGATTTGTATTATACTTATAATAAAAAGTCATATAAGTGTGGGTCTCATTTGCATCACGTGCACCGTTGACTCATAGTGTATTTTAAAAGCATGCAACTTGTCATACTAAAATATGCAATTTGTTTACACTGAATCGTGCAAATTTTAATATAACAAGTTGCATGGTTCTAAAATTGGATGTATATAAAATTTGGCCATCTTATAATACTTTTTTTTTAGACAGGTTGATTGCAGCGGTGGATTTTTTTGGTAAATATGGCAATTGTTGAATTGGATGATTTGTCAAGCTTAAGTAGGAGACTTGCACAACTCTCACCAGAAACCTCACAACATTCCATATACAGAGTCCCAAGGCATCTGCGTGATGTGAATAAAAAAGCTTACGAACCAGAAATGGTAGCAATTGGTCCTAATTATCGCGGTAAACCCGAGTTAGAAGAAATGGAGGAACGGAAGCTGCGGTATATGCAAGCACTTGTTGCTCGGAAACCTGATGTTCCAGTTGAACATTACGTTACAGCTATCAATGGAATCTCAAAAAGGGCACGTGATTGTTATGCACAACCACCCATAAACCTTAATGATAATGAGTTTACTGATATGCTGGTGCTCGATGGTTGCTTCATTATTGAAGTAATACAACACCGCGAACTTATTGTGCGTACTTTTCCTGAAAGATCCAACTTTGGAATTCTGCGACGGGATCTGATATTGTTGGAAAATCAAATACCCTTCTTTGTCCTGTGCAAGCTTTTCGACCTCGTTGAAGGACCAGAGAGGCACAACTTGTTGATTGAAAAAGTCTTGATCTTCTGCACTGAAGTTTTCCCCGGAGGAGTATTGTACCGAGACACAACGATGAGGCGTTCAGAGGAGGTAAAGCATATACTTGATTTGATTCACACCAATTATTGTCCACCTTATAATAATTCATGTGATAATGATGATACCACATCAGTACTAGTTCAAGGGTGTTGTGCAAGTACAACAATTAGATCTTCTGTAATCCCCTCAGCGTCGGAACTCACAAATGCTAATGTGAATTTTCGAATTAAGGAATACGATAGTCCACCTGATTCATGCACCATCTTTCGGGAAGGTAGATGCACCACTTTGTTTGAAGTAGAGTTCAATGACTTGGGCAGAATGATAATGCCAAGGCTAGTAATCGATGATTGGACTGAGAGTTTGTTGAGAAACCTCATTGCTTACGAGCTATTATTTCCCGATGGTAGACCTTCATACATTGTTGATTATACGACGTTATTGGATTGTCTCATCAATACTTCAAAAGATGTTGGAATTCTGTGTCGTGCAAAGATAATCGAGAATTTGTTGGGTAGCGAAGAAGCAGTTGCGGACTTTGTCAACAGACTCGGTGACACTGTCATGTTATACGAGGAAAGTTTCATGTATGCAGATACGTTCCATCGCATAAATGTTCACCACCAAAAATGTTGGAACAAAACAGTGGCTGCATTTCATAGAGACTATTTCAATAGTGCTTGGGCCTACATTGCCTTTCTGGGTGCTTTCACGCTGCTTCTACTCGCTGCTGCTCAAACTATCTTCTCTGCACTCCAGGTGTTCAAACCACATGGTTCACACCATTGATTTAATTTCCATTACACCAATTATCTTTCTATCGAGACACCACTTGTCAAACTTCATTTTGTAACTCCCCGACATTTCTGATTTCTTTTTTTTCATTTTTTCTTTCTGCTATGCATTTGAATTTTAATTTCATTTCTAGGGAGTGCAACTTGGCTGTTATGCTTTTGTGTTAATTATTGATTCCACATATTTGATATCACCTTAGCATTAGTTTAGGAATTCAGGAGAGTAATTACCCATTTAATTTGTTCAACCTACTCAATTTTTTTACTTCTTTGGCCAAAAAGTAATGTTTTATTGGATTGCCTGCCTCATTAATACTTCCAAATTCTGTGTGACGAAAAGATAAACGAGAATATGTTGGGTAGCGAGAAGGCGGTTGTGGACAGACTTACTCAAAGTGTTGTGGTTGAGGAGAGTTTCATGTTTCAGTAGTCGTTGTGCCTATATTGCCTTTTTATATGCCCTTCTGCTGCTTCTACTCACTATTCCAGGTGTACGACAAACCAGCTCATCGCTCACAATCGCACCCTTTATTTAATTCTCACATCTGCTATATATGCTTTTCAAACTAAGACTTCATTTTATTGGGGTTCTAAGTTGGGATATTTGATCTGATTTCTGCTATGCTATTGAATTCATGATCAACTTCATTTCTAGGGGTTGTAAGTTGGGGAATTTGATTTGACTTCCACTATATATGCTTTCTAATTTAGGTGTAATTGCAAACAGGTACATTTTTTTGAAGTGTACTTGCAATCAGGTACATTTTGATTACATATATGTGGGTAAAATTTAATGTACCTAGGTGCAATTTCCCCCCTAATTTAATGTGTAATGATTCTCTTTAAGTGATCTCACCTCACCATTGAATATGCAATGTATATCAGTTTAGGAATTTTCATTTTAAATTTTGGTGTTTAACTAGGGAATTAGGCAACGGCCACGACTCCCTCGTCTAATAATAAGGATATAATCCCTCACTAAATTTTAAAGCGGCGTCGTATAGGGGTTGAAGGATTTAGATCCGGTTGTGCAAAAATCGTGCGGTTTTATGGTGCATTTAGATTCAGTGCAGTATAAATGTAGATCAAAAGGTTTCTAGAATTCCCGATAAGGCAAAAATCAGCGAGGAATACCTTAGGTTCGGTACAAGAAACAATTTCTTTAGTGCAATCTGAATGGCCCCTCCATTGGTATATATGTCCAAAACCAAGGCCATTTGCACCTAGGAGCATAGGGAAGAAAATCTTCGACAACACATGAGATTCAAATGAAATATATTAAATAAATTTTGTTTAAAATATGATTAAAAAAATTTGTGGGATTCTCTTTTATAAGTATCTATTATTTATATACATCCTTCAATATATTACTTACCCAATTGAAGGACTTAAAAGAGATAGAGGTTGTTTCCTCAAAAAAAAATAAAAAAAATAGAGGTTGTTGGGTATCCAAATTCCAAAACTTATAATCTGTATGGACAAAAGAAAGCTGGCAGGCTGCGCCCCAATTCAGTACTTAATTTGTAGAAATTTGACTTAGCTTAATCAACTTGGTAATAAGAAATGAATAATCTAACCACCAAATGGAATATAAGAGGTTTTTTTTAGATGGGGGCGTTAAAATACATTGAGGAGAGATGTAATTATCATTAGTTTAATTGGCTAGATCTTGTATGCATTAGGTGCAATGTGTACTTCATAATATATTACAGAAATATATAATTTATATATTGCGCTGAAATATGTAACTTATTTAATTGTAGATTAACAAGTTGTATATTTTTTAAATACACAATGAAGTAGTGCACGGTGTACCTGGCATATGGGAGATTCACTCAATTTATTTATAATAATTTCTTAATTTTATTTTATTAATTTAATATATGTAAATTAATTAATATTAATTCCTAACAACTATGTTTTTTTTATCGGCATTAATTCAACTTTGAGTAGTTAATATATATATATTAGGTTTGCTTAAAAAAAAAAAAAAAATATATATATATATATATATATATATATATATATATATATATATATATATATATATATATATATTAGGTAATTGCTTTGAATCTGATCAGCTTCAAGCATGATTAATTTCACTTTTCATATTAATCGAATTTGACATGCAATTTTACTCCGTTGACATAGTGATCCGATGATGAGATAAAGAAGTTTGTGAGTTACCCAGTTATCCTTCCAATATTATTTTATTGAGTGGGTCTCATGTGCACCAAGTGCATCAATTCAAATTGGTGTACTCTACACCCTAATCCCTAAATAGTGAACTCTAATTACATATAAACCATTTGAGCCGCGTGAACCATGAACCACTTGGGCCGAGTGAACCATGAACCACTCGGGCCGGGTTTCGGGTCGGGTTGGTATTTTTAAAAAAAAAAACTGAAGGAGAAGTGAGTGGACAGGACAAGGATGATCAAGAACCTTCTTAGAAGAAGGATGCTGAAGAAATTCCTGAAGGGAGCAAAAAGGTTGCTGAGTCAAGTGTTGATGCAACCATTCAGGGGGAATAAACTCAGGATGTTTCACCACTGCAGATGATCACTTTTGGGGAAACAGTTCATTACCAGCAGAAGCCTGCAGCAACATTGACTGAGATTGCAGATGCTGAAGTTCCAACTCCTCCACCACCAACGGTTGATCTTACTCCAATACTCGATAAGCTCACCAAGCTTGAGCCGTTTGTTGATCAAATGTCAAAGCTTGATCCTCTGGTGGACCAAGTGTCAAAGTTTGCTGATGCTCATAACTCTCAGAGCAAAACAGTTGATTTACTGAGCACATCTATAGCGACATCTGATCAGGTAACCTTATTATCTACTTCTATTGTAAATAAATTTGCTGAGATAGATACTAGATTGGGAGGTATATCTAGAGATGTGTTGGGAGAAATGGAGAAGAAGTTTGAGTTGAGATAAAAAATGTTGGAGGATTTGATGAAAGCTAGGGCTGATGAGCTAATCAAAGCTGTTGTCGAGGACATGAGTTCTTCACTCATGAACAAAATGCGCACAACTTATGGTGGTCTTGCTGAACACACAACAACTGGGATGAATGTACTTCAACGGATGCAGGATGAAAATTTCCTCATTGCTGCTGAACTTCGGTCTGTAAGAAGGGAACAAATGCATATGAACAGAACCCTCTCTGAGATACTTGAGAATTATATTGTTAAAAAGGGGGAAAATTATGATAGACTTGTTCCTTTTCCCGTATTAGAAGGAAAACAGCCTAAAGCAGAAGTTATTATTCACAGAGGAGGAAAGAGAAAGGAACCTGAAGTTGTAATCCATCCTAAAGCTGCCAGGAAAGTTTTGGAACAACGGACCAAAAGGCAAAGAGCACAAGAATCTAGCAAAATGGGAGAAGCTTATGGTGCTCTGAACCCTCCAAAATCATCTTCTGGTTTTGTTGAAAAGTCTGTTCAGAAGAAGAAACAAGCTGAGAAGCCAATCAGGAGAAAATTGTCAGAAGAGTTTTCTGAAGCAGACATTGTTGAAACTGAAGCACAAAGAAGTGAAGAATCTGAAGCTGATGATCTGTTTAAAGAAGTCTTTGGAGAATATGATGTTGCTTCAAAGAGAATCAACTGGGATTGACACAATTCTGTCAAGATGATTGAAGCTGAAAAAAGGAGGAAGAAAAAAAAAATCCTCTAAAACTGAAATTAAAGTTAAAACAAAACCGAAACTGAAAAAAAAAAAAAAAAATTATAACCTGAATTTAAATAAATTGGGTAGGGTAAGGCGAGTGCAACGGATTCTAAATCCGTGCACAGCAGTGTATTGAGACCTTGCCTATTTCATTCTGAGCCGATTCTTAAATCTTTATCCGACGACACCTTTTAAACAGCCACGCCCGGTAAAAGCCCGACGGGACCGGTGGTGAATTGGATCGGAGAAGTGTTATCATTTATTCTGCAGGCTTTAGTAGAAGTCTCCGTGACTGTGAGTATTTGTGTTATAAATTAATTATATACTAGCTAGCTTTCTCGTCTTGGATTAATTTATCCTTAATGTTTCAGCAGCTAAATTTGAATTTAGAACTGCAACGGGTATCTAATATGGTACATGGTGTGCGACTGTAACACTAATTTCGGGAAAAATAGACAAAAAATGTTAACTATTTGACTAAAATTTATTTTAATTATTTTATAAGCTCTAACATCTTATAATTTATTTTTTTATTCACATTTTTCATTCGTGGTATAGTTAAATAATTAATGAAATCATTTAATAGTGTTTGAAACTGTGTGTAGTTTACTGCAGATATATGTATCTATGCTTAGTTTTATTCAATTATGCAGACACCATACTTACCTAATTTGCCAAACCAGGTTGATTGCATACACGGATGTTTTAGTAAAATATGGAATTGCAAAGTTTAAGAGGTAGACTTGCACAACTCTCACCACAAACCTCACATTCCATCTATAAAGTCCCAGTTTTCGAACCACAAACAGTCGCAATCGGTCCTTATAATCACGGTAAGCCCAAGTTAAAAGAAATGGAGGAAGTGAAGTTGCGTTATATGCAAGCCCTTCTTGACCGGAAACCTGATGTACCGGTTGAACATTACATTTCAGCTATCGAAGGAATCTCAAAAAGGGCACGCGATTGTTATGCACAACAACCCATAAACTTTGATTCAGCTAATGAGTTTACTGATATGCTGGACTGGATGGCTGCTTCATTTATGACCGTACATTTCCTGACAGATCGAGCTATCGAATTCTGCAAAACTGGGACTAAACTGGGAACTGAAGCGGACAACATACGCCCACCTTCTTCAATGAGAAGAGGTCACAAACCGATGCCTAAGCCATATATTCCACCTTTCTTATGAAGGAAGGACCATCTACACCTTGGAGCCCCCGATTATGGTAAGTCTTCAATTTCAACGAAATTTTGAAAATTAGGGCATAAACTCTGTAATTAGGGCATTTCGACATTTGGGCATTTTAATTTTGCTGATAATTAGGTATTATGGCATTTGGGCATTTCGATTTTGCTGATAATTTGGGCATTTGTGGTTAAATATTGAAATTGTTATGCTGAAATTGGGGCATCTCTTCAATTTTGACTTTTTGTGGTTAAATATTGAAATTGTTATACTGAGAGCATGCTGATTTTTTATTTTTTGTTCTAATGTAGGCAAATGCAGATTTTTTATGACTATTAAAATGCATCATGGGGGAGCACTTCGTAAAAACCGTAATGGAAATTTAGGATACTTGGGAGGCACAATTAGTGCATTTGATTTTGTTGATGTAACCAGGGTAGATATTGGTTATTTGGATAATTTGATGTGTAATCTGGGGTACAGTGGAACGAAGGTTTATTATGGGCTAGGTAAAACTGGGGGCTTCATCACTATTTATGATGCATTTAATATTGAACAAATTTTCAATGCGGCTATAGAGAGGGTATCTCATTTTTATGTGAGTGCATTTAGAGATGGCCCTGGGCTAGAGTTTGGTGTGATACCAGAGGACTTTGAAGGACTTCATAACTATGAAAAGCTAATAGAGTTCAACAGTGATCCCAACAACATGGATTACTTCTCCGCCTTTGAGTTAGAAGTCAATAATGTAGAACAGTGGAGATCACCATGACGATGATGCTCCACCACCAATGTCTCAATCTCAAGTTCACAATGATAATGATGATGGGATGCAAGGAGATTTTAAGGTTGAGGGCTAGAACGTAAACAGAGGGGTGAGGGGTGAGGGTACAACCAGAACAAGAAAGTGGGGGTCAGGGGGTACAACTAGAACAGGAGCGTGGGGGTCAGGGGGTAGAACAAGAAGTAGATTTGGAAGAGGAAGTTGAGTGGATAGAATTTGTTGAGGAAGAGGAGAATAATGTGGTTGGTAATGGCAAAGGGAAGACAATAATGATGAGAGATAGAGGAAAATGAGAGTGATTCGATTTCAAGGGTAATTGTTCAAGTGGTGATGAGATGTTAGATGATATTATGTTTGAAGAGAATGTAGATATTGAAGCTGAGTGGCTAGGACTTATGGAGTTGACTAACTGAGATTCTGATTCAAGTGCATCTGATGATAACATAGACAATGAATCTGACTTTTCAAGTGTTGCATCGATGAAAAGCTAGTTGATAATGAAATGGGTGATTTAACTTTCGGGACATCTAATCTTGAGAAGCCCTGTATTCTTCATTGAGCGTGTATTTCCCAAAAAAAAGTGTTTAAGGAGGAATTTGTGAATATGCATGGTGTTGACCACGAGGAAGAGGTTTAACGATAACAAAAAATGATCAAGGAGGATCTATGCGGTGTAAACGGGATGGTTTGTGAATGACATATAAATGCCTTTGAAGGTTGTTGGCCAAGAATCTTTCCAAATCGATCAAGACAACCCGGATCACTGGCTATTCAAGACAGTATCGCCTTGAGAAAGTAAGATCAGGATGGTTGGCAAAGAAGTATGCAGAAGAGTTCAGGTTGGATCCACAACAGACAATATCAAGATTCAAAAGTAGAACTATGGTCGAGTTGAATTGTCATGTTTCCCACTCTCAAGCCTAAAAAGCAAAGCAAAAGGCTTTGAAACTTATTGAAGGGGATGATACACATCAGTACTCCAAGTTGTGTGATTATGCCCAAACTCTACTAGAGAAGAATCCTGGGTCAACTGTCATACTGAACATGGTGAATACAAATGCAGGCAGGAGGTTTAAGTCAATCTACATATGTTTGGGTGCACTGAAGATGGGGTTTAAGTCTGGGATGCTGCCATGGATTGGTGTAGATGGCTGCCATTTGAAAGGTTCAACTCCAGGGGTGTTGCTCACTGCAGTGTATATGAATCCAAATAATGATCCATACCCATTGGCCTATGCAGTTGTGGGAAGTGAGACAAGGGAGGCATGGGAGTGGTTTCTGACCCTATTGAAGGATGACCTGATGCAGGACAGAGATGAGAGGATAACATTTATGCTGCACAAAGAAATCAACTTCACAAAAGCAGGTATTACTTTTGCTAATTTGTCTTACAGAATTCTAGAGCTTTTTTTTTTAAATTGTTAAATAACAAATTACTGCAATGTAGTCAAAGAAAAGGAAAGCTGAGACTTCTGGTGCTAGTTCAAGCAAGAGTACACTGAAACCTGCTGATGATCAGGTAATGTTGTTGGTTGTGGTGATAATTTTGTTGTAATGTGGTCTTTGAAGTGTTGTAAACTGATAAGATTGGTTATTTACTGTTACAGATCCCCAGACAACCTGGAGTTGTGATAAGAGAGCCTCCACCTATGCATTACAACCCACAAAATTTTATTGGAGGTCAAATTCAATTTGGTGCATCAAGTACAACTCCAATTGTACCAACTGCTGGTATGAATATCAACCCAAATACCTGCATTGGGTGCAATGTGAACATTGGTGGTGTCAACACTAATATAGATGGAATGAGATGTTGGGGAAAACGGGGTGCACGGATATATTCGAGGTGATTATTTAAATACATATTTAAATTAAACAGTTAATTAGTAACATGAATTAATCCTAAATCAATTCAACATAATAATAAACAACATGCGTACACATAATTCACGTAAATCCTAAACATGCGGAACTAGGAGTTACGGAATTACTAACCTCTTGATGAATCAAATGGATGAATCAACCCAAGAGTCTTCCCAAATATATCCCCAAAGTCCACATGCGTTATCCGGTGGGAAGATTTCAACGAACGATTTTAATGGAGAGAAAAATAAAATATTTTGCTGCCACCTTTGTGGATTTCTAATATTTCCAACACATGGAATTACACTTGGGAATGAAGAACTCATCCCCTATAAATAGGGAGGAGGGGGGCGAAAATTAGGGCTTAGGAAATAAGGAAGAAAATCTTTTCTTGGTCTCCAAGAAATCTTGAATATATCTTCTATATTCTTTTCTCCTTAATTAAATTTTCCATAAAAATCTCCTTCCCCTCTTCTACCTTATCTTTTTCGAAAAATACACTAATAAAGGAGTCAAGATTCGACTTCTTGAATTTATGGGATAATTATGTATTCCTACAATAATTATCTCTTTCCATAAAATATCTACAAGAAAATCAAGACAATCTTTTCTTCATTTTATAGACAATATTTTCAAAAATTATGACTTGGAAATATAGCAAGAATATTTTCTTCTCTCTCTCACTAATTGGACTTTATTTTTGGCTATTTGGGGGCATTTAGGAGAAGTAAAATTGGACCTCCAATGGACTATGAACCTTTAATATTTTGGGCCAAATATTATTCAAGTCCATTAATATTAATTTACTCCACTATAAAATTAATATTGAACTATCCATCTTAACCCATATTACGATTTCACATATAACATGGCTCCCGGTCAATATTTCCCGCGTTTAAGATTATCTTAGTCCATTAATTAATTAAGCCACTAAACAAGCTTTATATTAATTAATATCTTTGTCCTTGGAGTAAAGACAACTCAACATTATTATCCATGCAGGAAATAAATTTTCACTTGCAAGATTTGACATGATAAAGGATATGAGCCCACCAAGGGGACAAATCAAGCAAGACGTACTTGCACACGATTCTCCGTATTAAATGTCAGCAATCGTCATGTAATTAATAATATTGCCCAAGATATAAGGTATCGAATCGCATTCACTCTCTTCACATCATAAGTCAAAGCAATAGTTATTAATTTCACACGATCCTATTTAAAGGACGGAGATTAAGAAATAACGAACCACTGAGGTCCAATTCTTGTATATTCAGTACCGAAGAATTTGTCCTCCTGTAGGTCCTCATTCAGCGCACCTAAATGCGCTAGTGTGATCCCTTGGTCAAGACAGGCCAATCTGGGTCTCACACTTCAACCGTTCATGATGGTTCGTTCATTTTCATCTGGGTTGTGAATTTGTACTTAATTACGAGGGCTATTAATTTGATCTTCAGTGATCGGGTATCACCAAATTAACTACAACGTAATGCGTACTATCTTATTGAACAGGTTTGCAATAAACATATATAACATTTATTCATATTTAATGCAACAGTGATTAAATAATTTATTTCAGTAAATAAATAAGAAACTTCAGTTTGGTTATACAAAGTAAAAGCATACTTTTCAGTATAACCCCAACAATCTCCCACTTATACTAAAATTCTGCTTTTAAGTATACTACAACATGTATCGTGTTCTATGTGACATCTAATGTCACCCTACACGAACCTAATAATATTTCTCCCACTTATACTCAAAGTAGATTGACAATGTCCTTGACATCCATTCCTTCCACATGTCTCTCGAATGTACTCTAAGGCAGACCCTTTGTGAATGGATCTGCTAGGTTGTCTTCCGATACAATCTTAGCCACCTCAATGTCTCATTTCTTAACGATTTCTCGTATGAGATGGTATTTTCTTTCAATGTGTTTGTTGGCTTTGTGGGCTCTCGGCACACTTGAATTTGCAACTGCTCCGGCGTTATCACAGTAGACCGTGATTTTGTCGGGCAAATTCGGGACCACGTCCAAGTCCACCAGGAAGTTCTTGAGCCAAACCGCTTCCTTCACTGCCTCACAAGCAGCAACGTACTCGGCTTCCATGGTAGAATCAGCGATGCATTTCTGCTTTACGCTTCTCCATGTCATGGCTCCTCCTCCCATGCAGAACACACTACCCGATGTAGACTTTCTGGAGTCAATGTCTGATTGGAAATCCGAGTCCTTGTAACCGATGGGGATCAGACTGTCTGACTTGTAAACCAACATTCTGTCCAGTGTCCTTTTCAGGTACTTCAAAATGTTCTTTACTGCAGTCCAATGCTCTTTCCCAGGGTTACTTTGATATCTTGCCACCATGCTACGGCAAAGCAGATATTCGGTCTCGTACACAGTATTGCATACATGAGGCTTCCCACAGCCGAAGCATAAGGGATGTCCTTCATGTCATCTATCTCTTTCTGTGTCTTGGGACACATCTCTTTGGATAGATGGATTCCGTGTCTGTAGGGCACGAAACCTTTCTTAGAATCATGCATGCTGAAGTGCTTCAAAATAATATCTAGATATGAGGCTTGCGAAAGCCCGATCATTCTTTTCCTGCGATCTTGAGTGATCTTGATCCCTAGGATGTGATCGGCTTCCCCTAAGTCCTTCATATTGAACTGTTTTGGCAGCCATGCCCTCACGTCTGATAACACCTTTACATCGTTTCCGATGAGCAGAATGTCGTCCACGTATAGTACCAAAAATACCAATGCAGTTCCGTCACACTTTTTATAGACACAACTTTCAAATTCATTTTGATCGAATCCATAGGATTTTATAACTTGATCAAAACACTGATTTCAAGCTCGGGATGCTTGATTCAGTCCATAAATGGACTTCCTGAGCTTGCAAACCAGATGCTCTTGGCCTTTTTCAATGAAGCCTTCGGGTTGTTGCATATAGATTACTTCGTCAAGATTTCCATTAAGGAAAGCTGTCTTGACGTCCATTTGCCAGATCTCAAAATCTAGATGCGCAACAATCGACAAGAGAATGCGGATGGACTTGAGCATGGCTACGAGCGCAAAGGTTTCCTCATAATCGATCCCTTCTTTCTGAGTGTACCCTTTCGCCACAAGTCTTGCTTTGAAGTTTTCAACCCTTCCGTCCGGTCCCCTTTTTCTCTTGTATACCCACTTGCATCCGATGAGTTTTACCCCATCAAGTGGTTCGACTAGCTCCCACACCTTGTTGTGATCCATTGAACCCATCTCGGCTTCCATTACTGTTCGCCAAGATTGAGCATCTTTGTCTTGGATCGCCTAGTTGTAGGACCATGGATCTGATTCTTCTGCGGAGATCAAGTCCGAAGACTCTCCGATCCCCAAGAATCTCTCGGGTTGTCTGATAACCCTCTCACTACGATGAGGTTCCGATTGTGTAGGCGTGACGTTTGGTATGTCATTTTGGACAGTTGGCAATGGAGTCGGCCCCCTAAGTTCTTCTAAGGTAATTTCACTTCTAGGCTTTCGACTGTTCATATAGTCTTCTTCCAAAAATCTAAAGTGAGTACTGATTACCACCTTTTAATCTTTGGGACCATAGAACATGAATCCTTTAGTTCCTTCGGGGTACCCTATGAACATCCTTAATTCCTAACGTCATCAATTTGGCTTTCTTGTCTAGCACGTATCTAGGACACCCCGGATCGATGTGTCCTAAACTGGGCTTGCGCCCCATCCACAATTCTCTCGTGGTTTTAGGTACCGATTTGGATGGCACTAGGTTCAGAATATAAGCCGCTGTTTCTAATGCATAACCTCATACCAATTTTGGTAAATCCGCATAACTCACCATTGACCTTACCATTTCTAAAAGCGTTCTATTCCTTCATTCTGCAACCCCGTTTTGTTGAGGGGTACCGGGTGCAGTCAACTGGGATGCAATCCCCACTTCCGATAGGTAGTTCAAAAATTCATCGCTAAGGTATTCGCCTCCACGATCAGATCGTAGAAACTTGATACTTTTTCCCTTATGATTCTCTGCTTGAGCCTTAAATTCTTTGAATTTATCAAAGGTCTCAGATTTATGCTTCATTAAGAAAATGTATCCGTAGCGTGAGTAATCATCGATGAAGGTAACGAAATACTCGTAGCCACCTCTAGATTTGATTTGCATTGGACCACACACATCGGTGTGAACGATTTCTAACACTTCTTTAGCTCTAAGCCCCCTTGGCTCCAAATGCCCTCTTGGTCATTTTACCTTCCAAAGGACGATTCGCAAGTCAAAAATGGCTCAATTTGGAGAGACCCCAAAGAGCCATCTTTCACCAACCTTTGAATCCTTTTGGGGTTAATATGACCTAATCTTAGGTGCCAAAAAAAGTGTTTCGTTCATGTCGTCGGCGCTTTTCGTTTAAAAAAGAAATAGTAGATGTGTTATAGGATGCATTTTGTGAGTGATGATGCCCACGATTAATAATTTAGAGATTTTTCCTCAAAGTTCCTGACGAGATAATCACATCGATTATTTAAAAAAACAATAACATCTTTATTAAAAGCGAAAGCAGAATATCCATCGATAAGCAGTTTAGAAATAGAAATAAGGTTTTAGAAAAAGCAGAACATAAAGAACATCTCTTAAAATTAACGTCTTGTCTCCAAAGGACAGGTGCACTTCTCCCACTTCTTCAGCTGCCACTCTCGTAGCATCGCCTAGCGTGATGAGGATCTCACTCTCACTTAGTCACGGATCGAACTTGAAACCTTGCAATGTGAAACATACATGATCGATGGATCCGTATCCAATACCCACGAATGGGTAGCATACTCCGCCAAACAAGTTTCAACAACTAGTGAGTGTGAATTACCTTTCTTTCCACTCCTTTCAGAATTGGAACATGCCCACCTCCTATGTCCTTTCTCCCCACATTCCAAACATATCCTCTTGCTTAAACTTTTATCCTTGAAGTTTGAATAGAACTGGTTAATCCTCTTTGTCTCTTCATCGCTCTTACCACCAAATGGCCTAAAACGAGAAGCAGACCTTTTTTCAACCATGTTCGCTTTCTTGCGCTCAATGTCTTCTTCAACCAAAGTAACGACTCTTTTGAGATCATCCACGGTAAAATTCATATCTTCCAATAGGTATCTTACATAAGGATGATCATAACTCTTTGGTAGAGTTTTGAGAATGAAATCAATTTTGCTTTTGAAGTCACATTTTTCGCCAAGAAATGTCAATTCTTCAAAGAGGACCATTGCCCTAGAAATGTGCTCTTTAGCAATCATTCCTTCTTCCAACCTCAATTTGTTCAAATCGTGCTTAATGTTTTGAACTGCCATATGGGTTGGATGCGCGAACATCACTTCAAGATTTCCCATAATGTCTGCAGCTGAGAGAAGTCCTCGATGAAGGTGCCTTGCAGAATCTGACATTGATGTCAAGATAATGTCCCTTATCAACTCATTCCCTAGCTCCCATTCATTATATTCCATCTCTTCCCATATACTGGCATCTTTGGTTAGTTCTTCGGGTTTTGGTTCATTAAGCACCCATTTGTACTCGTGTGAAGCAAGGAAATTCATAAGGTTTCGTTTCCAAACAATAAAGTTTTCTCCAGTGAGAAGGTTGTCTTTGTTGGGGAATAAGTTGCACAAATCTATTCGGGATGAATATTTAAATACAAATTTAATTCTTATAATTATTACTAGCATGAGTTAATCCTATATTAATTCAAATAATAATCCAACAACAAATCATGCATATAATTAATTCACGTAAATCCTACGCATGCGGAATTCTACGAGTTTACGTGAACGTACCTCTTGGGATGGCAACGGTCTGGCTAATTAGACTAACCAAAAGAACTTCCCAAGTATTCCATTAATCCTTGTTCGACTATCCGGTGGTAGGACACTTGTGAACAATTAACAAAAGGAAAATAAATTATGTTGCACCACCTTTTGTGGATTTACTAATTTTTCCAGCACATGGAATTGTACTTGGGAATGAAAGAGTCATCCCCTATTTATAGAGCACAAGTGGTCGAAAATATTGGGCAAAAATAATGTGGGAAAATCTTTTCTTGATCTCCAAGAAATCTTGAATATATCTCCTATATTCTTTTTCCCATAATTATAATATTCCACAAAATCCCACCTACTCTTTGTTATGGATAAATTTCGAAAATTATAGGGCAAGATTCCAAGATTTGGATCTTCTTGAATTTATGAGATATTCTTGTATTTCAAGAAATACATATCTTCCATAATATATTTTCAAGAAAATTAAGAAAATCTTTCTTTCCCTTAATTTATCAAAATTTTCAAAATTTTCTTATGGATAACCAAGTGAGAGATTTCTTGAATTTAATGAGATAATCTTGTATTCCAAGAATACATATCTTCATTCCATAACAAAATTCAAAGAAAATCTTTCTCCCCTTTTACCCATAAATTTCGAAATAAATGAGGAAAAATAAGCAACAATATTTATTTTATTTTAAACACCTTTTTCAGTTATTGGACTATATGTTGGGCTACTCAGGGAGCCTTTAGGAGAATTAAGATTGGACCTTCCAATGGATCTTGAATTATCAATATTGAGCCACAATATTATTCAAGCCTATAAATATTAATTAATCCCACTACATAATTAATATTGACTATCCATCTTAACCCATATTACGGTCAATATGGCTCACGGTTATTATTTCCGTGTTTAAGATTATCTAGCCCATTAATTAATTCAAGCCACTGAAATAACTTTCCATTAATTAATATCTTTTGTCCTTGGTTAAGGAACGGTTCAACATTATTATCCATACCGAAAACTAATTCCACTTGCAAGATTTGGTATGATAAAGCTTATGAACCTCACAAGGGGGCAAATCGAACAAGCGTACTTGCACACGATTCTCCGTATTAAATCTTAGCAATCACATGTGACCAATAATATTGCCCAAGATAAAAAGTATTGAATCTCGTTGATTCTCTACCCATGATAAGTCAAAGCAATAGTTACCAACCACACGTGATCCTATTTAAGGAGCGAAGATTAAGAAATAACGAACCACCGAGGTCTTATTCTTCCTTGTTGATTCGAAGAATTTGTCCTCTGTAGGTCCTATTCGATTGCATCGGTCATGCACTAGTGTAATCTCTTGGTCAAGATAAGCCAATCAAAGGCCTTACACTTCAACCTTTCACGATGGGTTGTTCATTTTCATCTAGGTCGTGAATGGCGTACTTTTTAGTTACAAGGGATCATTAATTTAATCTTCGTGATCGGTATCACTAAATTAACTACAATGTAACACGACGATTTATTGAGCAGGTTATGCGGTAAATATATGTAACATTCAATGATATTTAAAGCATGAAATGATAAACAATTATTTCATAAATAAGTCCGAAATTGGTTTTGATTATACAAAGTAAAAAACATACTTTCAAATATAATCCCAATGATCTTTCAGTAAATTGAACAGTGGATTAAAAGGTTGCGACATGATGAACTGAAATAAACATATATTTTGTATCAATATCCAGATCAACACAAAATTAAATCACACAATTCGATCACATGATTCATATTAAAATCTCAAAAAAAATATGAACATGCATCACCTAACATCTCAAAAAGCAGATTTAAATGAGCCTCGTGGGAGGTCATCATTTAAATCACATTCAAGAAAGTTACAAACAAGAACAATTACAAACCTTTAATTAAGAAATTAATAGTTGGCTCCCACTTTGACCAATATAAAATTGGCGGGGACTTGGAGAAATATATAAATATAAATTTTATACCTAAGTAATAACCATGGTTAAATCTGAAATTATTACTTCGCTTTGATCGAGCCTCGTTGGAGGTCATCGCCGCCACTAATAATAATTCACAATCATCCTTTTTGGGAATTTATTCATGTGAAAACTATCTTTTGACCGTCGTAGGGGAATTTCTCAAAAGATTTCACAAATAAATAAATCATGGAGGTCAAAAATTAATTTGTGTCAAAACAAATTAATTATCATAACATACTTAGTAATTTTTGAATTTGAGATTTTTTAGTTGAGCAATTCTCATGCAAACACATTTAAACAAATTAAATAAAGCACAAGAAAATACGACAACAATAAATCAATCAAAACATAAAATAAACACATTGGACAAATTATCCAGTATCATGGTTTGTTTTTCTTTGGCTTGATCTTGAAACGCCGTCTTGAATTTCTCCCCACTCGTTCTTCTCGAACCGAACTCCATCTTGAAACGCCACGCAAGCATTTCGCGGCAAAGGATGCACGCCTTGATCTGGCGGGCCGGTTGTCGGGCGACCACGCCAATGCACCAAGGGTCTGCAGTAGCGTCGCCGCTAGAAAGGAACTTCGGCGGCCTCGGCGGCGACGCTTAAGCGCCCATGCCCGCCTCATTATTAAATCCACCTCTCGCGCATGGTGGTATTGGCATCTTGGCGTGCACGTATTCTACGCGTCTCCCGTGTAAAGGCGATCCGCCTAGCGCCATGCGCTAGGACCCGAAATTGGCCCGTCGTCACACCTAGGCCTTACGCACGTTCTTGCGACGCGTCGCCTATGTACGGTTTTGGTTAGTTTTAATTCCGCCGTCTCGTCTTTGTCTCCGTCAAGGTTGCAATTTATTTAACGAAAAAATAAATACCTTAAATCTAGACTAGTCTATTACATTGAACAAATCAAATAGCTTTAATCTACTCGTGGATTTTCTCACGAGAAAAACAAATTCGAGCGAGTCGAATAAAAACCATTCATTCATACGCATGAAAATAAACATTAAATACCATGACAATTGGATACCGCAAAAGCGGATCTAGCAATTCTACTATCGATTTCAATTTAATGTCCAACAATTTAAATAACAATTTAAAAATCGAGCTCAAAACAGAGCTCGATACCGATTGTTGGGGAAAACGGGGGTGCGGATCTATTCGAGGTGATTATTTAAATACATATTTAAATTAAACAGTTAATTACTAACATGAATTAATCCTAAATCAATTCAACATAATAATAAACAACATGCGTACACATAATTCACGTAAATCTTAAACATGCGGAACTAGGAGTTACGGAATTACTAACCTCTTGATGAATCAAACTGATGAATCAACCCAAGAGCCTTCCCAAATATATCCCCAAAGTCCACGTGCATTATCCGGTGGGAAGATTTCAACGAACGATTTTAATGGAGAGAAAAATAAAATATTTTGCTACCACCTTTGTGGATTTCTAATATTTCCAACACATGGAATTACACTTGGGAATGAAGAGCTCATCCCCTATAAATAGGGAGGAGGGGGGCGAAAATTAGGGCTTAGGAAATAAGAAAGAAAATATTTTCTTGGTCTCCAATAAATCTTGAATATATCTTCTATATTCTTTTCTCCTTAATTAAACTTTCCATAAAAATCTCCTTCCCCTCTTCTACCTTATCTTTTTCGAAAAATACACTAATAAAGGAGTCAAGATTTGACTTCTTGAATTTATGGGATAATTATGTATTCCTACAATAATTATCTCTTTCCATAAAATATCTACAAGAAAATCAAGACAATCTTTTCTTCCTTTTATAGACAATATTTTCGAAAATTATGACTTGGAAATATAGCAAGAATATTTTCCTCTCTCTCATTTATTGAACTTTATTTTGGGCTATTTGGGGGGCCTTTAGGAGAATTAAGATTGGACCTCCAACGGACTATGAAGCTTTAATATTTTGGGCCAAATATTATTCAAGTCCATTAATATTAATTTACTCCACCATAAAATTAATATTGAACTATCCATCTTAACCCATATTACGATTTCACATATAACATGGCTCCCGGTCATTATTTCCCGCGTTTAAGATTATCTTAGTCAATTAATTAATTAAGCCACTGAACAAGCTTTATATTAATTAATATCTTTGTCCTTGGAGTAAAGACAGCTCAACATTATTATCCATGCCGGAAATAAATTTCCCTTGCAAGATTTGGCATGATAAAGGATATGAGCCCACCAAGGGGACAAATCAAGCAAGGCGATTGCTTTGCACGCGATTCTCCGTATTAAATGTCAGCAATCGTCATGTAATTAATAATATTGCCCAAGATATAAGGTATCGAATCGCATTGACTCTCTTCCCATCATAAGTCAAAGCAATAGTTATTAATTTCACACGATCCTATTTAAGGGATGGAGATTAAGAAACAACGCACCACTGAGGTCTAATTCTTGTATATTCAAGATCAAGACTTTGTCCTCCTGTAGGTCCTCATTCGGTAAGACCTAAATCGCTAGTGTGATCCTTGGTCAAGAGACCAATGGGTCTCACACTTCAACCGTTCATGATGGTTCGTTCATTTCTATCTGGGTTGTGAATTTGTACTTAGTTCGAGGGTCATTAATTTGATCTTGATGTCGGGTATCACCAAATTTACTACAACGTAATCGTCTTATCTTATTGAGCGGGTTTGCAATAAACATATATAACATTCATTCATATTTAATGCAATGATGATTAAATAATTTATTTCAAATAAATAAATAAGAAACTTCAGTTTGGTTATACAAATTAAAAGCATACTTTTCAGTATAACCCCAACATGAGAGTCATTACACAAGCAGGTAAGAAATTTGTGACCATGTCTTCTTTAACTGAAGCTGCTGCCAATGTTGTTGCTAATGTTACAAGCAGGGTAAGGGCAAGGGTAAGAAGTTGAAAAAGGGGAAAGATTAGACAATGGGATTTGTGTTGTTTTTAAATTTCGATGCTTTTAGACAATGTCTTTAAATTGTGATAAAAACGGTTTTATGATACTTTAGACAATGGGTGATTTGTGATTGTTGTTGTATGTTGCTTTAGACAATCGGATTTGTTCTCTTGTTGTATGTTGCTTTAGACTTTGCTTTAGACAATGAGATTTGTGATTGTTATTTGTGATTTTGATATTTTAGAAGTTGTTTTCATTGAAACAGTAGATATAATATTGCCCTATATGGTCAGAGACTTTTACAAAATGTCCTATATGGTCAGGGACTTTTTACACATAGCTAGCTAGATTTAACCCATCCACTTGAAGACAGTAGGTGCCCAAGATAAAATTATTACAATGAAAAGGATGACTTTTAGCTCATTCACTTTAGAGAGTTCTTCAGCCATGCATATTATCTGGTTCTTCATTTCTTCATTCATTTCAATTGCATTTCTTTCCCCATGAGTTTGCATCCTTTAAACCACGAGTTAGCTCCAAGTTTTTTGACAATTAGGCTATCAATTCTCCTCATCATTCAGAAACTTGCCTTGCTCAGCCACTTCATGTTCATCTGCCCAAACAAAAAATTTGCAGCCACCACTTAGTGAGTCAACACATGTATGGAACAACCTACCTTTACTTCTTGGCCTTTGAGACACATAAGTGACAGTTGGTTTGCCACAATAACAAACAAGGTGATGTGCCCCTTTTTGTGTTGTAGAGGATGATGAAGCTCCATCTTTACTCATGCTCATTTTTGTTGCTATGTATGAATGAATGTTTAAGTGTGTTGGAACATATATATATATAGGTGTATATGGCTCCAGTTTTTCCCTCTAGAAAGGGAAAAAATTCCCTCCAAAAGCTACATTTTCCCTCCACAAAATCTGAAATTTTTCATAAAAAAATGAGGGAAAAAATCCTATGGGACCAAAAGTGTCAATTTTTTCCCTCCAAAAACGAGTTCACGCGCCTGGGGTTGACCAAAATCCTATGGGACCAAAAGTGCTAACAGATTTCACAGAAAAACTAACGGTGGGACCAAAAGTGTCAAAATTTTCGATTTTGGGACCAAAAGTGTAATCTTTGGGACCAAAAGCGTGAGTAGGCGTGTCCTGTGGGACCAAAACTGCAAAAAACTCGGGATTAGACTTGAATTCTGTTATGCTTTCGAGCTAATTATTGATTCCCTATGATTGATCTCACCTTACCATTACCTATTTGCTCAAACCACTGTATTACATATATTCATTTAAAAAACATTTTTGAGGAAAATTCATACAAATTAACAACTATTACATATCAATATTTATCGGATCATTCAGCCACAAACTGGCCTCTAACTATAAGTTGGAGGCGCAAAGGGGATTCTCATTCATATTGGAATATGTATTCAAAACCGTCTTTGATATTAGTTGTTGGTAGATGAATAGATTCCCGACAAGAACTAAGGTAATTTGGTACAAGGAGTAATTTGTTTTTGAGCAATTGGAAAGGCTCATTCACAAGTGTGTCCAAAACGGGAAAGAAAGGGCGTTCGTTCCAAGTAAGCAGTCGGATATATCCAAAACTTTTTATCTACATCGACAAAAGAAAGCTGCCAATCTGGGCATTCACATGTGGATTAATATATAAATGGCTATGGTTAATTGCTTTGAATCCGATCTGTTTCAATTTCAAATTCACGTTAACCGAATCTGATATGCAATTTCACTCTGTAATTCCTGTAATTTGATATAACTTTTGAGCAGTCATTCGATTACATAATTAAAAACTCGAAGCTTTATCCAGACACCTAATTATCTCTCGAATCGAATCGGAGGAGAAGGGTATGATTTAGTCTGGTATTTGACGAAGTCTGCTCCGGCCCTTGACTACATGTGTTATAAATTTATAATAAATCATAGTGGCAACCTCATTTTTAACTAGAGTAGGTCTCTTGTGTACCGTGCACTATATAGTGTATTTTAAAAACTTGTAACTTAATGGGGAATATTTCATTTTACAGTCCTGTAAGTTTGGCCCATTCCAAAATAAGTCTTTTATGTTTCTGCTTTATCATTTTTGGTCCTTAGTGTACTATTTTCATCATTTTTTGATCAATTTTGGTCCTTTTTCGTCGGAAATTTTTAAAGTGGCCGGAAAGCCACACGAAAAAGGACCCAAATTGGTCAAAAAATGATGAAAATTGTACACCCTAAAACCAAAAATGATAAAGCAGAAACATAAAGGATGAAAATCGTACACCTTAGGACCTAAATTGGTCAAAAAATGATGAAAATGGTACACCTAGGACAAAAAATGATAAAGCAGAAACATAAAGGATTTATTTTGGAATGGACCAAACTTACCGTAAAATGAAATTATCCCCAACTTATTGCGCTGAAACTTGCGACTTATACCGCTGAAATGTGCAATCTATATAACATCTCAATGTGTAATATCCTAGAAATTCATATAGAAACTGTATATTTAACAAGATGTCCAAGAAGCTAGATGAGGGAAGATTTTATTATATAGAAACTGTATAAATTTAGTGATTTAGTTTAGGCTTTCAAAACCTATATAATATCTCAATGTGTGATATCCTAGAAATTCATGTATTTTAAATTTGTTATGTTGTTGAATTCTTGCACAAGTATTACAATTAGATTTGAACTCATATAATTATTTTATTAGATGAATCCTAATATTGTTCCACATTTATAAATTTTTAATTTGTGGTGAAATTTGATTAGATACGTATGAAATCATTTAATAGATCTGAAATGGTGTAGTTTACTGCAAATATATCATAGTTAATATTTATAATTTCCCAAGCTGCAGGTTGATTTGCATACACAAATGGAAATTGTTGAAATAGATGAGTTGGATGCATTGTCAAGGTTAAGAACGAGACTTGCACAAGTGTCTACGCAAGCCTCACATTCCATCTACAGAGTTCCAAAGAAACTGCGCGATGTGAATAACAAAGCTTACGAGCCAGAAATGGTAGCAATTGGTCCTTATCACCACGGCAAAGATAATTTAAGAAAAATGGAAGAAGTGAAGCTCTTGATCGCAAACCAGAAGTACCAATTGAGCGTTACTTGTCAGCAATTGCAAGAGTCGGAAAAAAAGCACGCGATTGCTATGCAGAAGCCATAAGCCTTAACGCAGCCGAGTTCATCGAAATGCTGGTGTTCGATAGTTGTTTCATTATTGAAATAATAGGAGAATTCAAAATTCATAACAATCGTACATTCCGTGGCCTGGAACGGGATTTGGTACATTCCGTTGTTTGCTTTGTGCGAGCTTTTTGACCTCATCGAAGGACCAGACAAGCATACGTTGTTGATGATACGCGTCTTGGCCTTTTGTAGAAGTGTTTTCCCGGGAAAAGTACTGTACCCAGGTAGAAAATGCGCGGATGTAAAACATATACTCGATTTGATTCACAGTAATTGGTATCCGTATCATCATCATCAAAATATTAATCGTACACAAGCCTCTTGGTGTGATCTTGTTATCCAGTCTGCGGTGCAGCTCAGAGATGCTAATATCAAGTTTAAGAAAAAAGAATATAACAGAGATCTCGACAGGTTTCACGGAAGTAGAGGTACCACTGTTTTCGACGTAGAGTTTTTGAAACTGAATGTTAATTTGTTGAGAAACCTCAATGCTTTTTGGAGCAACATCTGCTCAGAAATTATGAAGTCAACACCGCGACAGCTCTAATGGGAAATGGCCCAGTGACTATTAATACAATATTGATTGATTGGTTTTCCATAATAAATACCAAGTACATAACACCGTTGAAGTTATTAATACTTCACCAACTCTATTTTCTGAACCATATACATACACATACCGTTAGATCTGACATTAAAACGAAGTAGAGGCGTATAGCGTATCTCTTATACGAAGACAAACGATATGAGTTGCACAACCTGAATGCATTTTCGGAAAACATATACTTAATTCTCAAAGAAGGAGGTGGCTTCAGGAAAGGAAGAATCATAGTGGGGGAAGAATGATAATGAAAAAAAATGATTGTTTGGTCAAATTATTTGATCGACTTTTTACTTTTAATTTTTTAAATAACTTTTTTTTTTAATAATAAAAAGTTTTTTTAATTCAAGCTACAATACTGTAAATTGAAAAAATAATTTAGTAAATATTTTGGGTGGAGTCATTCCACCCCGTATGCCATGGAATGATTTTTTAGGAATATAAAACAATTGGTTTCATAATTTATTTATTGTTCAATTTTCGTCTTAAAAAAATTACACTACAAAAAAAATGAAGAATTGTCTGCGAAATTTTTTAAATGGCTATAAATTTTTTTATAAAAATTATTTAGTCCTTAAAAAGTGAGGATTACTTACTATTTGCCTACTAATTTTTTGAATAATCTTTAAAAAAATGCCTACACAAATAATTTATTTCAGCAAAATCCACGAAGCTCACGTCGTGCACAAGCAGCAAAACTCACGAACTCATTTCAAATATTTTAGTTTAATATTTAAATTAATTTAGTAAAATTTAATTTATCTTGTTGTAGTTAAAAAATTTAATTAGTAGAATTATAAAATTTAATTCTTTTTTAAATAATATAATTTTTTATAAAAAAAATATCCAGTGACATGATTTGAGAATATATTAAAAAAAAATTCAATTTTTATTATTTTTCTACTAATTAAAACAGATAATAACATAAAAATCTAATAATATTGCCACATGTAAAAGAAAAAGTCAAATAAAACCCCACATGTGCATTGACTAAATAGGTGACGCGCAATAGTAGGTCATCTGAATCAATTTCAAAATTTTCACAAACTTACGTGACGAAAATAAAAAAGCCAAAACAATTAAGATCGATTTCAAAATGATGACAAGTTATGAAACTATAAAAAATTTAATCCCTAAAACAAATTTACAACTTATTATGGGATGGAGGGAGTAATATTCAAGCTGTGGACGTGATTTAATTGGAATCACTGACAATCGAGGAGTCATCATCAGCCAGCTACCTCGGCCATGTTTGTCCAGTGGACTTCAGGTCAACTAGTATTTTATTAATGAGTAGGTCCAGTGTGAAAATTTTTATGTATGAAAATGTATAAGATTGTCCTAAATCAACCATCTACACCCCTAAACACTAAATAATGAACCCTAAATTATGATATATTCGGGCCGGGTGAACCATGAATCACTTGGACCGAGTAAACCATGAACCACTCAATTTTGTCTTACCTTCACCAATTATAGAATTTGGTTGTAAATTAAAGTTTCTTTATGTGTGAAAATTTTCATACTAGACTTTGTCTTTGGCATATGTGTGTTTGTTTTTTGGCTACATCTTCTCAATTCCCGTTGATGTACTAAAGCCCGTTGATTTCTGGTATGCTTATCGTCAATTCATTCTACTACTCATGATTTTCTCTCCTCTGAATTGTTATGTTTCTGTTATCAATAATATCTGATTAGTCAAATTAGTTGACGCTGGGAACAAAGTTAACAGCCACCAAAGATAGATACGTGACATTGTTTGATTATCCCGACAAAGATAACTACTCTCATCTCAAATATACCAATTTATATATTCACTATTTATCCGTAAAATAAAAACTAATATTCAACCAGTGGACATGATTTAATTGGGACAAGAGACAAGGACAGTTTTTTCGAGTGGACTTGAACAGTATATGTGTTTCTTTTGTGGCTGCAGCTGCTCAAGCTAGCTCTTTTTGTTTGTACTAAACTAAAGCCCGTTGATCGATTTCTCTATAATGCTTATCGTCAATTCATTCTACTACGTACCATGATTCCACTTGTTTCTCTCCACTGAATTAAGGTTATGTATTTCTGTTATAAATTGTATTTCATTAATCTTATAGATGAAGTTGGGAACAAATTAGTTAACCATCAATTATAAGAAAATATATATGTTTATTTTTCCTTATTTTAGAGGCTCTAATTAATTCCAATGTTTTATCCATTGGGATTTTGAGAGAATCAGCGTCCGAAACTGATGATTTCATCCTTACTTTTGTAATTTCTTGAATGCTTCAAACAATTTCATGCATTTCTAAGCTGCGCAGGGATTTAATAAGATAGATTAAACTTCTATCCTACAAAAATAGACTTATTACTATATTTAATATTTCATTAAATATTCATTTTCATCATTTATCATTATTAAATGTATCTTGTAATTAAGTAATCATCTTGAAAAATTAGTAGACATGAGGACAAAAACTATAATAATATTTATTTTGTAATCTATGTGGAAAAATATTTTATTGGGATGGATAGAGTATTATATGGGTTTTTTTTTTTTTTCTTAAATAAAAATCATAATGGTTTAATGTTTTATTAGTTTGTCTCATGTATGTAGAGCTGATACATGCATGAGACACACTTGTGTGAGGAGTATAATTTGGCTTGGCACCAGAAGGGATAAATATTGATCATTTATGCTAGTTTATACCATGTTTTATAGATGAGACTGTTTAATTTGTTTTAATTTTTATCTACAGGTAGACCTACTTAATGGATTTGTATTATACTTATAATAAAAAGTCATATAAGTGTGGGTCTCATTTGCATCACGTGCACCATTGACTCATAGTGTATTTTAAAAGCATGCAACTTGTCATACTAAAATATGCAATTTGTTTACACTGAACCGTGCAAATTTTAATATAACAAGTTGCATGGTTCTAAAATGGGATGTATATAAAATTTGGCCATCTTATAATACTTTTTTTTTAGACAGGTTGATTGCAGCGGTGGATTTTTTTGGTAAATATGGCAATTGTTGAATTGGATGATTTGTCAAGCTTAAGTAGGAGACTTGCACAACTCTCACCAGAAACCTCACAACATTCCATATACAGAGTCCCAAGGCATCTGCGTGATGTGAATAAAAAAGCTTACGAACCAGAAATGGTAGCAATTGGTCCTTATTATCGCGGTAAACCCGAGTTAGAAGAAATGGAGGAACGGAAGCTGCGGTATATGCAAGCACTTGTTGCTCGGAAACCTGATGTTCGAGTTGAAGATTACATTACAGCTATCAAAGGAATCTCAAAAAGGGCACGTGATTGTTATGCACAACCACCCATAAACCTTAATGATAATGAGTTTACTGATATGCTGGTGCTCGATGGTTGCTTCATTATTGAAGTAATACAAGACCGCGAACTTATAGTGCGTACTTTTCCTGAAAGATCCAACTTTGGAATTCTGCGACGGGATCTGATATTGTTGGAAAATCAAATACCCTTCTTTGTCCTGTGCAAGCTTTTCGACCTCGTTGAAGGACCAGAGAGGCACAACTTGTTGATTGAAAAAGTCTTGATCTTCTGCACTGAAGTTTTCCCCGGAGGAGTATTGTACCGAGACACAACGATGAGGCGTTCAGAGGAGGTAAAGCATATACTTGATTTGATTCACACCAATTATTGTCCACCTTATAATAGTTCATGTGATAATGATGATACCACATCAGTACTAGTTCAAGGGTGTTGTGCAAGTACAACAATTAGATCTTCTGTAATCCCCTCGGCGTCGGAACTCACTGATGCTAATGTGAATTTTCGAATTAAGGAATACGATAGTCCACCTGATTCATGCACCATCTTTCGGGAAGGTAGATGCACCACTTTGTTTGAAGTAGAGTTCAATGACTTGGGCAGAATGATAATGCCAAGGCTAGTAATCGATGATTGGACGGAGAGTTTGTTGAGAAACCTCATTGCTTACGAGCTATTATTTCCCGATGGTAGACCTTCATACATTGTTGATTATACGACGTTATTGGATTGTCTCATCAATACTTCAAAAGATGTTGGAATTCTGTGTCGTGCAAAGATAATCGAGAATTTGTTGGGTAAGGAAGCGAAGAAGCAGTTGCGGACTTTGTCAACAGACTCTTTGATTTTGTTTCCCTAACACTGTCATGTTATACGAGGAAAGTTTCATGTCGGCCAAATGCAGATACGTTCCATCGCATAAATGTTCACCACCAAAATGTTGGAACAAAACAGTGGCTGCATTTCATAGAGACTATTTCAATAGTGCTTGGGCCTTATTACATTGCCTTTTCTGGGTGCTTTCACGCTGCTTCTACTCGCTGCTGCTCAAACTATCTTCTCTGCACTCCAGGTGTTCAAACCTTGTTGGTGCTCTTCAATATTCATTCTCACATGGTTCTCTTCACCATTGATTTAATTTCCATTACACCAATTATCTTTCTATCGAGACACCACTTGTCAAACTTCATTTTGTAACTCCCCGACATTTCTGATTTTTTTCATGAACTTTTTTCGGATATCTTTTCTGCTATGCATTTGAATTTTAATTTCAGTTTTTTTCTAGGGGAGTGCAACGAGGAAAGTTTTGGCTGTTATGCATAAATTTCACCACCAAAATGTTAATTATTGATTTCCACATATTTGATATCACCTTAGCATTAGTTTACTCGCTGGAATTCAGGAGAGATTTAATTACCCATTTAATTTGTTCAACCTGATTTTTTTTCAATGCATTTTTTTAATTTCATTTCTTTGGCCTTTTGTGTTAAAAAAGTAATGCATTTTTATTGGATTGCCTGCCTCATTAATACTTTGGCCAAATTCTGATTGTGACGAAAAGATAAACGAGAATATGTTGGGTAGCGAGAAGGCGGTTGTGGACAGACTCACTCAAAGTGTTGTGGTTGAGGAGAGTTTCATGTTTCAGTAGTCGTTGTGCCTATATTGCCTTTTTTATATGCCCTTCTGCTGCTTCTACTCACTATTCCAGGTGTACGACAAACCAGCTCATCGCTCACAATCGCACCCTTTATTTAATTCTCACATCTGCTATATATGCTTTTCAAACTAAGACTTCATTTTATTGGGGTTCTAAGTTGGGATATTTGATCTGATTTCTGCTATGCTATTGAATTCATGATCAACTTCATTTCTAGGGGTTGTAAGTTGGGGAATTTGATTTGACTTCCACTATATATGCTTTCTAATTTAGGTGTAATTGCAAAACAAGACATTTTTTTTGAAGTGTACTTGCAATCAGGTACATTTTGATTACATATATGTGGGTAAAATTTAATGTACCTAGGTGCAATTTCCCCCCTAATTTAATGTGTAATGATTCTCTTTAAGTGATCTCACCTCACCATTGAATATGCAATGTATATCAGTTTAGGAATTTTCATTTTAAATTTTGGTGTTTAACTAGGGAATTAGGCAACGGCCACGACTCCCTCGTCTAATAATAAGGATATAATCCCTCACTAAATTTTAAAGCGGCGTCGTATAGGGGTTGAAGGATTTAGATCCGGTTGTGCAAAAATCGTGCGGTTTTATGGTGTATTTAGATTCAGTGCAGTATAAATGTAGATCAAAAGGTTTCTAGAATTCCCGATAAGACAAAAATCAGCGAGTAATACCTTAGGTTCGGTACAAGAAACAATTTCTTTAGTGCAATCTGAATGGCCCCTCCATTGGTATATATGTCCAAAACCAAGGACATTTGCACCTAGGAGCATAGGGAAGAAAATCTTCGACAACACATGAGATTCAAATGAAATATATTAAATAAATTTTGTTTAAAATATGATTAAAAAAATTTGTGGGATTCTCTTTTATAAGTATCTATTATTTATATACATCCTTCAATATATTACTTACCCAATTGAAGGACTTAAAAGAAATAGAGGTTGTTTCCTCAAAAAAAAAATAAAAAAAATAGAGGTTGTTGGGTATCCAAATTCCAAAACTTATAATCTGTATGGACAAAAGAAAGCTGGCAGGCTGCGCCCCAATTCAGTACTTAATTTGTAGAAATTTGACTTAGCTTAATCAACTTGGTAATAAGAAATGAATAATCTAACCACCAAATGGAATATAAGAGGTTTTTTTTAGATGGGGGCGTTAAAATACATTGAGGAGAGATGTAATTATCATTAGTTTAATTGGCTAGATCTTGTATGCATTAGGTGCAATGTGTACTTCATAATATATTACAGAAATATATAATTTATATATTGCGCTGAAATATGTAACTTATTTAATTGTAGATTAACAAGTTGTATATTTTTTAAATACACAATGAAGTAGTGCACGGTGTACCTGGCATATGGGAGATTCACTCAATTTATTTATAATAATTTCTTAATTTTATTTTATTAATTTAATATATGTAAATTAATTAATATTAATTCCTAACAACTATGTTTTTTTTATAGGCATTAATTCAACTTTGAGTAGTTTATATATATATAATTAGGTTTGCTTAAATATATATATATATATATATATATATATATATATATATATATATATATATATATATTAGGTAATTGCTTTGAATCTGATCAGCTTCAAGCATGATTAATTTCACTTTTCATATTAATCGAATTTGACATGCAATTTTACTCCGTTGACATAGTGATCCGATGATGAGATAAAGAAGTTTGTGAGTTACCCAGTTATCCTTCCAATATTATTTTATTGAGTGGGTCTCATGTGCACCAAGTGCATCAATTCAAATTGGTGTACTCTACACCCTAACCCCTAAATAGTGAACTCTAATTACATATAAACCATTTGGGCCGCGTGAACCATGAACCACTTGGGCCGAGTGAACCATGAACCACTCGGGCCGGGTTTCGGGTCGGGTTGGTATTTAAAAAAAAAAACTGAAGGAGAAGTGAGTGGACAGGACAAGGATGATCAAGAACCTTCTTAGAAGAAGGATGCTGAAGAAATTCCTGAAGGGAGCAAAAAGGTTGCTGAGTCAAGTGTTGATGCAACCATTCAGGGGGAATAAACTCAGGATGTTTCACCACTGCAGATGATCACTTTTGGGGAAACAGTTCATTACGGACAGAGCTGCGGCAACAACATGGCCCGAGATTGCGAGATCTTTGGAGTTCAAACTAATGCTGAAGTTCCAACTCCTCCACCACCAACGGTTGATCTTACTCCAATACTCGATAAGCTCACCAAGCTTGAGCCGTTTGTTGATCAAATGTCAAAGCTTGATCCTCTGGTGGACCAAGTGTCAAAGTTTGTTGATGCTCATAACTCTCAGAGCAAAACAGTTGATTTACTGAGCACATCTATAGCGACATCTGATCAGGTAACCTTATTATCTACTTCTATTGTAAATAAATTTGCTGAGATAGATACTAGATTGGGAGGTATATCTAGAGATGTGTTGGGAGAAATGGAGAAGAAGTTTGAGTTGAGATCAAAAATGTTGGAGGATTTGATGAAAGCTAAGGCTGATGAGCTAATCAAAGCTGTTGTCGAGGACATGAGTTCTTCACTCATGAACAAAATGCGCACAACTTATGGTGGTCTTGCTGAACACACAACAACTGGGATGAATGTACTTCAACGGATGCAGGATGAAAATTTCCTCATTGCTACTGAACTTCGGTCTGTAAGAAGGGAACAAATGCATATGAACAGAACCCTTTCTGAGATACTTGAGAATTATATTGTTAAAAAGGGGGAAAATTATGATAGACTTGTTCCTTTTCCCGTATTAGAAGGAAAACAGCCTAAAGCAGAAGTTATTATTCACAGAGGAGAAAAGAGAAAGGAACCTGAAGTTGTAATCCATCCTAAAGCTGCCAGGAAAGTTTTGGAACAACGGACCAAAAGGCAAAGAGCACAAGAATCTAGCAAAATGGGAGAAGCTTATGGTGCTCTGAACCCTCCAAAATCATCTTCTGGTTTTGTTGAAAAGTCTGTTCAGAAGAAGAAACAAGCTGAGAAGCCAATCAGGAGAAAATTGTCAGAAGAGTTTTCTGAAGCAGACATTGTTGAAACTGAAGCACAAAGAAGTGAAGAATCTGAAGCTGATGATCTGTTTAAAGAAGTCTTTGGAGAATATGATGTTGCTTCAAAGAGAATCAACTGGGATTGACACAATTCTGTCAAGATGATTGAAGCTGAAAAAAGGAGGAAGAAAAAAAATCCTCTAAAACTGAAATTAAAGTTAAAACAAAACCGAAAAAAAAAAAAAAAAAATTATAACCTGAATTTAAATAAATTGGGTAGGGTAGGGGCGAGTGCACGGATTCTAAATCCGTGCACCTGGTGTATGAGACCTTGCCTGTTTCATTACAGAGCCCGATTCTTAAATCTTTATCCGACGACACCTTTTAAACAGCCACCGCCGGTAAAGCCGACGGGGACCGGTGGTGAATTGGATCGGAGAAGTGTTATCATTTATTCTGCAGGCTTTAGTAGAAGTCTCCGTGACTGTGAGTATTTTTGTTATAAATTAATTATATACTAGCTAGCTTTCTCGTCTTGGATTAATTTATCCTTAATGTTTCAGCAGCTAAATTTGAATTTAGAACTGCAACGGGTATCTAATATGGTACATGGTGTGCGACTGTAACACTAATTTCGGGAAAAATAGACAAAAAAATGTTAACTATTTGACTAAAATTTATTTTAAATATTTTATAAGCTCTAACATCTTATAATTTAATTTTTTATTCACATTTTTCATTCGTGGTATAGTTAAATAATTAATGAAATCATTTAATAGTGTTTGAAACTGTGTGTAGTTTACTGCAGATATATGTATCTATGCTTAGTTTTATTCAATTATGCAGACACCATACTTACCTAATTTGCCAAACCAGGTTGATTGCATACACGGATGTTTTAGTAAAATATGGAATTGCAAAGTTTAAGAGGTAGACTTGCACAACTCTCACCACAAACCTCACATTCCATCTCTAAAGTCCCAGTTTTCGAACCACAAACAGTCGCAATCGGTCCTTATAATCACGGTAAGCCCAAGTTAAAAGAAATGGAGGAAGTGAAGTTGCGTTATATGCAAGCCCTTCTTGACCGGAAACCTGATGTACCGGTTGAACATTACATTTCAGCTATCGAAGGAATCTCAAAAAGGGCACGCGATTGTTATGCACAACCACCCATAAACTTTGATTCAGATAATGAGTTTACTGATATGCTGGACTGGATGGTTGCTTCATTTATGAGCGTACATTTCCTGACAGATCGAGCTATCGAATTCTGCAACGGGATTTGATACTGTTGGAAAATCAAATCCCCTTGTTTGTTTTGTGCAAGCTTTTCGACCTCATTCAAGGACCAGAGCAGCATAGCTTGTTGATGAAATGTGTCTTAATATTCTGCAGGGAAGTTTTCCCAGGAAATATATTGTACAAAGCCACGACGATGAGGAGTTCACAAGAGGTACAACATATACTCGATTTGGTTCACAGCAATTGGTATCCACCTAATTCATCTGATCATTATACCATATCATCAATACCAGTTGAAGGGTGTTGTCCAACTACAACAATTAGTCCTGTTGTAATCCCCTCTGCATCGGAACTCAAAGATGCTAATGTCAAGTTTCGTAATAAGGAATACGACAGTGCTCCTAATTCATACATCATCTTTCGGGAAGGTAGATGCACCACTTTGTTTGATATAGAGTTCAACGACTCCGGAAAAATGGTGATGCCAACTCTAGTAATTGGCGATGACACGGAGAGTTTGTTCAGAAACCTGATTGCTTACGAGCAATTATTTATCCCGGATAGACCTACACGTGTTGTTGATTATATGATACTATTGGATTCTCTCACAATACTTCAAAAGATGTTGGAATTCTGTGTCGTGCAAAGATAATCGAGAATTTGTTGGGTAGCGAAGAAGCAGTTGGGGACTTTGTCAACAGACTCGGTGACACTGTCATGTTATACGAGGAAAGTTTCATGTATGCAGATACGTTCCATCGCATAAATGTTCACCACCAAAAATATTGGAACAGAGCAGTGGCTGCATTTCATAGAGACTATTTCAATAGTGCTTGGGCCTACATTGCCTTTCTGGGTGCTTTCACGCTGCTTCTACTCGCTGCTGCTCAAACTATCTTCTCTGCACTACAGGTGTTCAAACCACCTGGTTCACACCATTGATGCAATTTCCATTACACCAATTATCTTTCTATCGAGACACCACTTGTCAAACTTCATTTTGTAACTCCCCGACATTTCTGATTTCTTTTCATTTTTTCTTTCTGCTATGCATTTGAATTTTAATTTCATTTCTAGGGAATGCAAGTTGGGGGATTAGACGAGTGTTTTGTAGTTTTGGTCCCACAGGACACGCCTACTCACGCTTTTGGTCCCAAAATCGAAAATTTTGACACTTTTGGTCCCGCGACTGGAACTGCCGTCTAATTTTCCGTTAAACTTGCGCGTCCAAGACACGCGCCGTTAGTCAAAAAAATAAATAAATTAAAACAAATTAAATAACAATAACAGTGAATCTATTATTCAACCAAAAATCGATCTGAACTCAATTTTTCCCCCCAATTCGCCGCCGCTATCGCCGTTAGTGGTGAAGTTTCGCTGAATGGAGGAACAATAAAACGCGGCTCGTGAGGTAGAAGACACCCCACCTCTCCGTGTCGCAAAACACCCCGTTTCAAAAAACCCTGACCCGTCGCAAAACTGGGAACCGAAGCGGACAACATACGCCCACCTTCTTCAATGAGAAGAGGTCACAAACCGATGCCTAAGCCATATATTCCACCTGTCTTACGAAGGAAGGACCATCTATACCTTGGAGCCCCCGATTATGGTAAGTCTTCAATTTCAACGAAATTTTGAAAATTAGGGCATAAACTCTGTAATTAGGGCATTTCGACATTTGGGCATTTTAATTTTGCTGATAATTAGGCATTATGGCATTTGGGCATTTCGATTTTGCTGATAATTTGGGCGTTTGTGGTTAAATATTGAAAATTGTTATGCTGAAATTTGGGCATCTCTTCAATTTTGACTTTTTGTGGTTAAATATTGAAATTGTTATACTGAGAGCATGTTGATTTTTTATTTTTTGTTCTAATGTAGGCAAATGCAGATTTTTTATGACTATTAAAATGCATCACGGGGGAGCAATTCGTAAAAACCGTAATGGAAATTTAGGATACTTGGGAGGAACAATTAGTGCATTTGATTTTGTTGATGTAACCAGAGTAGATATTGGTTATTTGGATAATTTGATGTGTAATCTGGGGTACAATGGAACGAAGGTTTATTATGGGCTAGGTAAAACTGGGGGCTTCATCACTATTTATGGTGCATTTGATATTGAACAAATTTTCAATGCGGCTATAGAGAGGGTATCTCATTTTTATGTGAGTGCATTTAGAGATGGCCTTGGGCTAGAGTTTGGTGTGATACCAGAGGACTTTGAAGGACTTCATAACTATGAAAAGCTAATAGAGTTCAACAGTGATCCCAACAACATGGATTACTTCTCACCTGCTGAGTTAGAAGTCAATAATGTAGAACAAGTGGAGATCACCCAACCTGATGATGCTCCACCACCAATGTCTCAATCTCAAGTTCACAATGATAATGATGATGGGATGCAAGGAGATTTTGAGGTTGAGGGGCTAGAACCAGAACAAGAGGGTGAGGGTGAGGGGGTACAACCGGAACAGGAAGGTGGGGGTCAGGGGGTACAACCAGAACAGGAGGGTGGGGGTCAGGGGGTAGAACAAGAAGTAGATTTGGAAGAGGAAGTTGAGTGGATAGAAGCCTTTGAGGAAGAAGAGAATAATGTGGTTGGTAATGGCAAAGGGAAGACAATAATGACAGAGATAGAGGAAATTGAGAGTGATTCTGCTTTCAAGGGTAATTGTTCAAGTGGTGATGAGCTGTTAGATGATATTATGTTTGAAGAGAATGTAGATATTGAAGCTGAGTGGCTAGGACTTATGGAGTTGACTAACAGAGATTCTGATTCAAGTGCATCTGATGATAACATAGACAATGAATCTGACTTTTCAAGTGTTGCATCTGATGAAGAATCAGTTGATAATGAAATGGGTGATTTAACTTTCAGGACATCTAATCTTGAGAAGCCTGTATTCTTCATTGAGCAGGTATTTCCCACAAAAAAAGTGTTTAAGGAGGCTGTGAATATGCACAGTGTTAACACAGGAAGAGGTTTAAAGATAACAAAAAATGATGCAAAGAGGATCCTATTGAAGGATGACTTGATGCAGGACAGAGATGAGAGGATAACATTTATGCTGCACAAAGAAATCAAACTTCACAAAAGCAGGTATTACTTTTGCTAATTTGTCTTATTGAATTATAGAGCTTTTTTTTTTTAAATTGTTAAATAACAAATTACTGCAATGTAGTCAAAGAAAAGGAAAGCTAAGACTTCTGGTGCTAGTTCAAGCAAGAGTGCACTGAAACCTGCTGATGATCAGGTAATGTTGTTGGTTGTGGTGATAATTTTGTTGTAATGTGGTCTTTGAAGTGTTGTAAACTGATAAGATTGGTTATTTACTGTTACAGATCCCCAGACCACCTGGAGTTGTAATAAGAGAGCCTCCACCTATGCATTTCAACCCCAAAGTTTTATTGGAGGTCAAATTCAATTTGGTGCATCAAGTACAACTCCAATTGTACCAACTGCTGGTATGAATTTCAACCCAAATACCTACATTGGGATTATACTGAAAGTATGCTTTTTACTTTGTATAATCGAAACTGAATTTTCAGACTTATTTACTGAAATAAATTGTTTATCACTGATGCTTTAAATATGATTGAATGTTATATATATTTACTGCATAACTGTTCAATAATTCGCACGTGTTACACTGTAGTTAATTTAGTGATACCAGATCACAGAAGATTAAATTAACAGTCCCTTGTAACTAAAAGTACGCCATTCACGACCTAGATGGAAATGAACAACCATCGCGAAAGGTTGAGGTGTAAGGCTCAGATTGGTTTGTCTTGACCAAGAGATTACACTAGTGCATGACTGATGCGCTGAATAGGACCTACAGGAGGATAAATTCTTCAGAACTGAACAAGGAAGAATTAGACCTCAGTGGTTCGTTGTTTCTTAACCTTCGTCCCTTAAATAGGATCACGTGGGATTGGTAACTATTGCTTTGACTTATCATGGGTAGCGAATCAGAGAGATTCAATACTTTTTATCTTGGGCAATATTATTGGTCACATGTGATTGCTAAGATTTAAATACGAAGAATCGTGTGCAAGTACACTTGCTTGATTTGCCCCCTCGGGAGGTTCATAAGTTTTATCATACCAAATCTTGCAAGTGGAATTAGGTATGGATAATAATGTTGAACCGTTCCTCGACCAAGGACAAAAGATATTAATTAAGGGAAAGCTATTTCAGTGGATTGAATTAATTAATGAGCTAGATAATCTTAAACATGGAAAATAATGACCGGAGCCATATTGACTGTAATATGGGTTAAGATGGATGGTGCAATATTAATTATGTAGTGGGATTAATTAATATTTATGGGCTTGAATTATATTGTGGCTCAATATTAGATATTCAAGATCCATTAGAAGGTCCAATCTTAATTCTCCTAAAGGCCCCCTGAGTAGCCCAACATATAGTTCAATAACTGAAAAGGTAATTAAAATAAAATAAATATTGTTGCTTATATTTCCTCCAATTTTTCGAAATTTATGGATAAAAGAGGGAGAAAGATTTTCTTTGAATTTTGTTATGGAATGAAGATATGTATTCTTGGAATACAAGATTATCTCATTAAATTCAAGAAATCTCCCACTTGGTTATTCATAAGAGATATTTCAAAATTTTTGAAAATAGAGGGCAAGAAAGATTTTCTTGAAAAGATATTATGGAAGATATGTATTTCTTGAAATACAAGAATATCTCATAAATTCAAGAAGATCCAAATCTTGGATTCTTGATATCCTTAATTTTCGAAAATCATCTATTATAGAGGAGGTGGGATTTTTTGTGGAATATTTTAATTATGGAAAAAGAATATAAGGGATATATTCAAGATTTCTTGGTGTCCAAGAAAAGTCTTTTCCCACATTGAAATATCACTAAAATTTCGACCACCCTTCCTCTTATAAATAGGGGATGATTAGTTCATTCCCATGTACAATTCCATGTGCTGGAAATTTTAGCAAATCCACATAAGTGGTGCAACAAAGTTTATTTTTTCCTTTTGTTAATTGTTCGCGAGTATCCTTCCACCGGATTGTCGAGCAAGGGCTAAGGGAATACTTGGGAAGTCCTTTTGGTTAGTCCGTCCGACCAAAGCCACTGCCATCCCGAGAGGTACGTTCACGTAAACCCGTAGATTCCGCATGATTAGGTTTTACGTGGCTTTTTATAAGCATGATACGTTGTTGCAATTATTATTTGAATTAATATAGGATTAATTCATGCTAGTAATAATTAATGAATTAAATTTGTATTTAAATATTCACCCCGAATAGATATGTGCAACTCATTCCCCAACAGTCAACACTAATAGAGATGGAATGAGATGTTGGGAAAAATGGGGTGTGCGGATCTATTCGAGGTGATTATTTAAATACATATTTAAATTAAACAGTTAATTACTAACATGAATTAATCCTAAATCAATTCAACATAATAATAAACAACATGCGTACACATAATTCATGTAAATCCTAAACATGCGGAACTAGGAGTTACAGAATTACTAACCTCTTGATGAATCAAACAGATGAATCAACCCAAGAGTCTTCTCAAATATATCCCCAAAGTCCACGTGCGTTATCCGGTGGGAAGATTTCAACGAACGATTCTAATGGAAAGAAAAATAAAATATTTTGCTACCACCTTTGTGGATTTCTAATATTTCCAACACATGGAATTACACTTGGGAATGAAGAACTCATCCCCTATTAATAGGGAGGAGGGGGGGCGAAAATTAGGGCTTAGGAAATAAGGAAGAAAATCTTTTTTTGATCTCCAAGAAATCTTGAATATATCTTCTATATTCTTTTCTCCTTAATTAAATTTTCCATAAAAATCTCCTTCCCCTCTTCTACCTCATCTTTTTCGAAAAATACACTAATAAAGGAGTCAAGATTTGACTTCTTGAATTTATGGGATAATTATGTATTCCTACAATAATTATCTCTTTCCATAAAATATTTACAAGAAAATCAAGACAATATTTTCTTCCTTTTATAGACAATATTTTCGAAAATTATGACTTGGAAATATAGCAAGAATATTTTCTTCTCTCTCATTAATTGGACTTTATTTTGGGCTATTTGGGGGCCTTTAGGAGAATTAAGATTGGACCTTCAATGGACTATGAAGCTTTAATATTTTGGGCCAAATATTATTCAAGTTCATTAATATTAATTTACTCCACTATAAAATTAATATTGAACTATCCATCTTAACCCATATTACGATTTCACATATAACATGGCTCCCGGTCATTATTTCCCGCGTTTAAGATTATCTTAGTCAATTAATTAATTAAACCACTGAACAAGCTTTATATTAATTAATATCTTTGTCCTTGGAGTAAAGACAACTCAACATTATTATCCATGTCGGAAATAAATTTTCACTTGCAAGATTTGGCATGATAAAGGATATGAGCCCACCAAGGGGACAAATCAAGCAAGACGTACTTGCACGCGATTCTCCGTATTAAATGTCAGCAATCGTCATGTAATTAATAATATTGCCCAAGATATAAGGTATCGAATCGCATTGAATCTTTTCTCATCATAAGTCAAAGCAATAGTCATTAATTTCACACGATCCTATTTAAAGGACGGAGATTAAGAAACAACGCACCATTGAGGTCTAATTCTTGTATATTCAGTACCGAAGAATTTGTCCTCCTGTAGGTCCTCATTCAGCGCACCTAAATGTGCTAGTGTGATCCCTTGGTCAAGACAGGCCAATCTGGGTCTCACACTTCAACCGTTCATGATGGTTCGTTCATTTCCATCTGGGTTGTGAATTTGTACTTAATCACGAGGACTGTTAATTTGATCTTCAGTGATCGGGTATCACCAAATTAACTACAACGTAATACGTACTATCTTATTGAACGGGTTTGCAATAAACATATATAACATTTATTCATATTTAATGCAACAGTGATTAAATAATTTATTTCAGTAAATAAACAAGAAACTTCAGTTTGGTTATACAAAGTAAAAGCATACTTTTCAATATAACCCCAACAATCTCCCACTTATACTCAAAGTCTGCTTTTAAGTGTACTACAACAAGTATCGTGTTCTATGTGACATCTAATATCACCCTACACCAACCTAATAATATTTCTCCCACTTATACTCAAAGTAGATTGGCAATGTCATTGACACCCATTCCTTCCACATGTCTCTCGAATGTACTCTGAGGCAGACCCTTTGTGAATGGATCTGCTAGGTTGTCTTCCGATTCAATCTTAGCCACCTCAATGTCTCATTTCTTAACGATTTCTCGTATGAGATGGTATTTTCTTTCAATGTGTTTGCTGGCTTTGTGGGCTCTCGGCACACTTGAATTTGCAACTGCTCCGGCGTTATTAGAGTAGACCGTGATTTTGTCGGGCAAATTCGGGACCACGTCCAAGTCCACCAGGAAGTTCTTGAGCCAAACCGCTTCCTTCGCTGCATCACAAGCATCGACGTACTCGGCTTCCATGGTAGAATCAGCGATGCATTTCTGCTTTACGCTTCTCCATGTCATGGCTCCTCCCCCCATGCAGAACACACTACCCGAGGTAGACTTTCTGGAGTCAATGTCGGATTGGAAATCCGAGTCCGTGTAACCGATGGGGATCAGACTGTCTAACTTGTAAACCAACATTCTATCCCGTGTTCTTTTCAGGTACTTCAAAATGTTCTTTACTGCAGTCCAATGCTCTTTCCCAGGGTTACTTTGATATCTCGCCACCATGCCTACGGCAAAGCAGATATCCGGTCTCGTACACAGCATTGCATACATGAGGCTTCCCACAGCCGAAGCATAAGTGATGTCCTTCATGTCATCTATCTCTTTCTGTGTCTTGGGACACATCTCTTTGGATAGATGGATTCCGTGTCTGTAGGGCACGAAGCCTTTCTTAGAATCCTGCATGCTGAAGCGCTTCAAAATAGTATCTATAAATGAGGCTTGCGAAAGCCCTATCATTCTTTTCCTGCGATCTCGAGTGATCTTGATCCCTAGGATGTGACCGGCTTCCCCTAAGTCCTTCATATCGAACTGTTTTGACAGCCATGCCCTCACGTCTGATAATACCTTTACATCTTTTCCGATGAGCAGAATGTCGTCCACGTATAGTACCAAAAATACCAATGCAGTTCTGTCACGCTTTTTATAAACACAACTTTCAAATTCATTTTGATCGAATTCGTAGGATTTTATAACTTGATCAAAACACTGATTACAAGCTCGGGATGCTTGATTCAATCCATAAATGGACTTCATGAGCTTGCAAACCAGATGCTCTTGGCCTTTTTCAATGAAGCCTTTGGGTTGTTGCATATAGATTACTTCGTCAAGATTTCCATTAAGGAAAACTGTCTTGACGTCCATTTGCCAGATCTCAAAATCTAGATGCGCAGCAATTGACAAGAGAATGCGGATGGACTTAAGCATGGCTACGAGCGAAAAGGTTTCCTCATAATCGATCCCTTCTTTCTGAGTGTACCCTTTCGCCACAAGTCTTGCTTTGAAGTTTCCAACCCTTCCGTCCGGTCCCCTTTTTCTCTTGTATACCCACTTGCATCCGATGGGTTTTACCCCATCAAGTGGTTCGACTAGCTCCCACACCTTGTTGTGATCCATTGAACCCATCTCGGCTTCCATTGATGTTTGCCAAGATTGAGCATCTTTGTCTTGGATCGTCTCGTTGTAGGACCATGGATCTGATTCTTCTGCGGAGATCAAGTTCGAAGACTCTCCGATCCCCAAGAATCTCTCGGGTTGTCTGATAACCCTCCCACTACGATGAGGTTCCGGTTGTGTAGGCGTGACGTTTGGTATGTCATTTTGGACAGTTGGCAATGGAGTCGGCCCCCTAAGTTTTTCTAAGGTAATTTCACTTCTAGGCTTTCGACTGTTCATATAGTCTTCTTCCAAAAATCTAAAGTGAGTACTGATTACCACCTTTTGATCTTTGGGACCATAGAACATGCATCCTTTAGTTCCTTCGGGGTACCCTATGAACATCTTTAATTCCGAACGTTCATCCAATTTACCGGCTTTTTTGTCTAGCACGTATGCCTGACACCCCCAGATCCTGATGTGTCCTAAACTGGGCTTGCACCCCGTCCACAATTCTCTCGGGATTTTAGGTACCGATTTGGATGGCACTAGGTTCAGAATTTAAGCCGCTATTTCTAATGCGTAACCCCATAACGATTTTGGTAAATCCGCATAACTCATCATTGACCTTACCATTTCTAAAAGCGTTCTATTCCTTTGTTCTGCAACCCCGTTTTGTTGAGGGGTACCGGGTGCAGTCAACTGGGATGCAATCCCCACTTCTGATTGGTAGTTCAAAAATTCATCGATAAGGTATTCGCCTCCACGATCAGATCGTAGAAACTTGATACTTTTTCCCTTATGATTCTCTGCTTGAGCCTTAAATTCTTTGAATTTATCAAAGGTCTCAGATTTATGCTTCATTAGGAAAATGTATCTGTAGCGTGAGTAATCATCGATGAAGGTAACAAAATACTCGTAGCCACCTCTAGCTTTGATTTGCATTGGACCACACACATCGGTGTGAACGATTTCTAACACTTCTTTAGCTATAAGCCCCTTGGCTCCAAATGCCCTCTTGGTCATTTTACCTTCCAAGCACGATTCGCAAGTCGAAAATGGCTCAATTTGGAGAGACCCCAAAGAGCCATCTTTCACCAACCTTTGAATCCTTTTCGGGTTAATATGACCTAATCTTAGGTGCCAAAGAAGTGTTTCGTTCACGTCAGCCGAGCGCTTTCGTTTAAAAGAAATAGTAGATGTGTTATAGGATGCCTTTTGTGAGTGATGTGCACAGTTAATAATATAGAGATTGTTCTTCAAAGTTCCACGACAGATAATCACATCGTTACGAAAAACAGTAACATCTTTATTAAAACGAACAAAATATCCATCGATAAACAGTTTAGAAATAGAAATAAGGTTTTTTCGAAAAATAGGAACATAAAGAACATCTCTTAAAATTAACGTCTTGTCTCCAAAGGACAGGTGCACTTCTCCCACTGCTTCAGCTGCCACTTTCGTAGCATCGCCTAGCGTGATGAGGATCTCACTCTCACTTAGTCGTCGGGTCTGCTTGAAACCCTGCAATGTGAAACATACATGATCAGTGGATCCCGTATCCAATACCCAAGAACGGGTAGCATACTCCGCCAAACAAGTTTCAACAATTAGTGAGTGTGAATTACCTTTCTTTCCACTCCTTTCGGAATTGGAACAGGCCCACCTCCTATGTCCTTTCTCCCCACATTCCAAACATATCCTCTTGCTTAAACTTTCATCCTTGAAGTTTGAATAGAACTGGTTAATCCTGTTTGTCTCTTCATCGTTCTTACCACCAAATGGCCTAAAACGAGAAGCAGGCCTTTTTGCAACCATGTTCGCTTTCTTGCGCTCAATGTCTTCTTCAACCAAAGTAACGGCTCTTTTGAGATCATCCACAGTAAAATTCATATCTTCCAATAGGTATCTTACATAAGGATGATCATAGCTCTTTGGCAGAGTTTTGAGAATGAAATCAATTTTGCTTTTGAAGTCACATTTTTCGCCAAGAAATGCCAATTCTTCAAAGAGGACCATTGCCCTAGAAATGTGCTCTTTAGCAGTCATTCCTTCTTCAAACCTCAGTTTGTTCAAATCATGCTTAATGTTTTGAACTGCCATATGGGTTGGATGCGCGAACATCACTTCAAGATTTTCCATAATGTCTGCAACTGAGAGAAGTCCTTGATGAAGGTGCCTTACAGAATCTGACATTGATGTCAAGATAATGTCCCTTATCAAATCATTCCCTAGCTCCCATTCATTATATTTCATCTCTTCCCATATACTGGCATCTTTGGTTAGTTCTTCGGGTTTTGGTTCATTAAGCACCCATTTGTACTCGTGTGAAGCAATGAAATTCATAAGGTTTCGTTTCCAAACAATAAAGTTTTCTCCAGTGAGAAGGTTGTCTTTCAGTAAATTAAACAGTGGATTAAAAGGTTGCGACATGATGAACTGAAATAAACATATATTTTGTATCAATATCCAGATCAACACAAAATTAAATCACACAATTCGATCACATGATTCATATTAAAATCTCAAAAAAAATATGAACATGCATCAGCCAACATCTCAAAACAGATTTAAATGAGCCTCGTGGGAAGGTCATCATTTAAATCACATTCAAGCAGGTTACAAACAAGAACAGTTACAAATCTTTAATTAAGAAATTAATAGTTGGCTCCCACTTGACTAATATAAAATTGACAGGAACTTCGGAGAAGTATATAAATATAAATTTTATACCTAAGTAATAACCATGATTAAATACAGAATTATTACTTCGCTTTGATCAAGCCTCATTGGAGGGTCATCGTCGCCACTAATAATAATTCACAATCATCCTTTTGGGAATTTATTCATGTGAAAACTATCTTTTGACCGTCCCGTAGGGGAATTTCTCCAAAAGATTTCACAAATAAATAAATCATGGAGGTCAAAATTAATTTGTGTCAAAACAAATTAATTATCATAACATACTTAGTAATTTTTGAATTTGAGATTTTTCGTTGAACAATTCTCATGCAAACACATTTAAACAAATTAAATAAAGCACAAGAAAATACGGCAACAATAAATCAAGCAAAGCATAAAATAAACACATTGGGCACAAATTATCCAACTGTCATGGTTTGTTTTTCTTTGGCTTGATCTTGAAGAAATGCCGTCTTGAATTTCTCCCACTCGTTCGTCTCGAACCGAACTCCGTCTTGAAACGCCACGCCATGCAGCCGGGATGCACGCCCGCATCCTGCCGGCCACTTGGCCGGAGCGACCGCGCCCATGCGCCAAGGGTGCAGCGTGCGTCGCCGCCTAGAGGAACTCGGCGGCCTCGGCAGGCGACGCTTATTTATGCCCGCCTCGGCCATTCGTCCACCTCCGCGCAGGTGTGGCAGCGCCCGCCGCAGCGTCTTCATGCGAGCGGGTGATCCCCTAGCACCGTCGGCGCTAGGCCCGTCAAAACACCATTCGGTACGCGTCGCGTGCCTCGCAGCGCGTTCGTCTGCGTAGACGTCGCGTGAGATACATCTGATTCGAATCTGTTTTTAATTCCGCCCGTCTCCGTCTTTGTCTCCGATCAGGTTGCAATTTATTTAACAAAAAATAAATACCTTAAATCTAGACTAGTCTATTACATTGAACAAATCAAATAGCCTAATCTACTCGTGGATTTTCTCACGAGAAAAATAAATCCGAATGAGTCGAATTAAAAACCATTCATTCATACTCATGAAAATAAACACATTAAATACCTTGACAATTGGATACCTGCAAAACAGATCTAGCAATTCTACTATCCAATTTCAATTTAATGTCCAACAATTTAAATAACAATTTAAAAAATCAGAGCTCGAAACCAGAGCTCTGATACCAGTTGTTGGGGAAAACGGGGTGCCCGAATCTATTCGAGGTGATTATTTAAACACAAATTTAAATTAAACAGTTAATTACTAACATGAATTAATCCTAAATCAATTCAACATAATAATAAACAACATGCGTACACATAATTCACGTAAATCCTAAACATGCGGAACTAGGAGTTACGGAATTACTAACCTCTTGATGAATCAAACGAATGAATCAACCCAAGAGCCTTCCCAAATATATCCCCAAAGTCCACGTGCGTTATCCGGTGGGAAGATTTCAACGAACGATTTTAATGGAGAGAAAAATAAAATATTTTGCTACCACCTTTGTGGATTTTTAATATTTCCAACACATGGAATTACACTTGGGAATGAAGAGCTCATCCCCTATAAATAGGGAGGAGGGGGGCGAAAATTAGGGCTTAGGAAATAAGGAAGAAAATCTTTTCTTGGTCTCCAAAAAATCTTGAATATATCTTCTATATTCTTTTCTCCTTAATTTAATTTTCCATAAAAATCTCCTTCCCCTCTTCTACCTTATCTTTTTCGAAAAATACACTAATAAAGGAGTCAAGATTTGACTTCTTGAATTTATGAGATAATTATGTATTCCTACAATAATTATCTCTTTCCATAAAATATCTACAAGAAAATCAAGACAATCTTTTCTTCCTTTTATAGACAATATTTTCGAAAATTATGACTTGCAAATATAGCAAGAATATTTTCATCTCTCTCTCATTAATTGAACTTTATTTTGGGCTATTTGGGGGGCCTTTAGGAGAATTAAGATTGGACCTCCAATGAACTATGAAGCTTTAATATTTTGGGCCAAATATTATTCAAGTCCATTAATATTAATTTACTCCACTATAAAATTAATATTGAACTATCCATCTTAACACATATTACGATTTCACATATAACATGGCTCCCGGTCATTATTTCCCGCGTTTAAGATTATCTTAGTCAATTAATTAATTAAGCCACTGAACAAGCTTTATATTAATTAATATCTTTGTCCTTGGAGTAAAGACAGCTCAACATTATTATCCATGCCGGAAATAAATTTCCACTTGCAAGATTTGTCATGATAAAGGATATGAGCCCACCAAGGGGACAAATCAAGCAAGACGTACTTGCACGCGATTCTCCATATTAAATGTCAGCAATCGTCATGTAATTAATAATATTGCCCAAGATATAAGGTATCGAATCGCATTGACTCTCTTCCCATCATAAGTCAAAAAAATAGTTATTAATTTCACACGATTCTATTTAAGGGACGGAGATTAAGAAACAACGCACCACTGAGGTCTAATTCTTGTATATTCAGTACCGAAGAATTTGTCCTCTTGTAGGTCCTCATTCAGCGCACCTAAATGCGCTAGTGTGATCCCTTGGTCAAGACAGGCCAATCTGGGTCTCACACTTCAACCGTTCATGATGGTTCGTTCATTTCCATCTGGGTTGTGAATTTGTACTTAATTACGAGGGCTGTTAATTTGATCTTCAGTGATCGGGTATCACTAAATTAACTACAACGTAATATGTACTATCTTATTGAACGGGTTTGCAATAAATATATATAACATTCATTCATATTTAATGCAACCGTGATTAAATAATTTATTTCAGTAAATAAATAAGAAACTTCAGTTTGGTTATACAAAGTAAAAGCATACTTTTCAGTATAACCCCAACATGAGAGTCATTACACAAGCATGTAAGAAATTTGTGACCATGTCTTCTTTAACTGAAGTTGCTGCCAATGTTGTTGCTAATGTTACAAGCAAGGGTAAGGGCAAGGGTAAGAAGTTGAAAAAGGGGAAAGATTAGACAATGGGATTTGTGTTGTTTTTAAATTCTGATGTTTTAGACAATGTCTTTAAATTCTTATATTCTCTGGTTTTATGATACTTTAGACAATGGGTGATTTGTGATTGTTGTTGTATGTTGCTTTAGACAATCGGATTTGTTCTCTTGTTGTATGTTGCTTTAGACTTTGCTTTAGACAATGAGATTTGTAATTGTTATTTGTGCTTTTGATATTTTAGAAGTTGTTTTCATTGAAACAGTAGATATAATATTGCCCTATATGGTCAGGGACTTTTACAAAATGCCCTATATGGTCAGGGACTTTTTACACATAGCTAGCTAGATTTAACTCATCCACTTGAAGATAGTAGTTGTCCAAGATAAAATTATTACAATGAAAAGGATGACTTTTAGCTGATTCACTTTAGAGAGTTCTTCAGCCATGCATATTAGCTGGTTCTTCATTTCTTCATTCATTTCAATTGCATTTCTTTCCCCATGAGCTGCATCCTTTAGCTTCCGAGTTAGCTCCAAGTTTTCAGCAATTAGGCTATCAATTCTCCTCATCATTCCAGGAAACTTGCCTTGCTCTGCCACTTCATGTTCATTTGCCCAAATAAAAAATTTGCAGCCACCACTTAGTGAGTCAACACATGTATGGAACAACCTACCTTTACTTCTTGGCATTTGAGACACATAAGTGACAGTTGGTTTGCCACAATAACAGACAAGGTGATGTGCCCATTTTTGTGTTGTAGAGGATGATGAAGCTCAATCTTTACTCATGCTCATTTTTGTTGCTATGTATGAATGAATGTTTAAGTGTGTTGGAACATATATATAGGTGTATATGGCTCCAGTTTTTCCTTCCAGAAAGGGAAAAAATTCCCTCCAAAAGCTACATTTTCCCTCCACAAAATCTGAAATTTTTCATGAAAAAAATGAGGGAAAAAAATCCTATGGGACCAAAAGTGTCAATTTTTTCCCTCCAAAAACGAGTTCACGCGCCTGGGGTTGACCAAAATCCTATGGGACCAAAAGTGCTAACAGATTTCACAGAAAAACTAACGGTGGGACCAAAAGTGTCAAAATTTTTGATTTTGGGACCAAAAGTGTAAGCTTTGGGTCCAAAAGCGTGAGTAGGCGTGCCCTGTGGGACCAAAACTGCCCAGTGTTAATACAATATTGATTGATTGGTTTTCCATAATAAATACCAAGTACATAAAACCGTTGAAGTTATTAATACTTCACCAACTCTATTTTCTGAACCAAAAGCCACAGATGTGTATATACATACACATACCGTTACATCTGACATTAAACCGAAGTAGACGCGTATAGCGTATCTCTTATACGAAGACAAACGCTATGAGTTGCACAACCTGAATGCATTTTCGGAAAACATATACTTAATTCTCAAAGAAGGAGGTGGCTTCCAGGGAAGGGAAGTATGATCGTATATTTCTATTCTTTTCTAGATAATGAAAAAATGATTGTTTGACTTGTCAAATTATTTAGGAATACCAATTTGACTTTTTACTTTTAATTTTTCTTTAAATACTGTATTACTTAAATGATTTTTTATTTTAATAATAAAAAGTTTTTTTATTCAAGCTATAATATATACTGAAATTGAAAAAAATAAATTAGTACAGATTTTGGGTGGAATGATAGTCATTCAACCCAGTATGCCAAGGAATGATTTTTTTAGGGATATAAAACAATAAAGTAAATAAAGATGAGCATTAAAAAATAAAAAGGCCTCATAATTTATCTGTTGTCCAATTTTCGTCTTAAAAAATTTACACTACAAAAAAATAAAGAATTATCTGCGAAAATTTTCAAATGGCTAGAAAAGTTTTCAACAAAAATTGTTTGGTTCTTAAAAAGTGAGAATTGCTTACGATTTGCCTACCAATTTTTAGAATAATCTTTGAAAAAAATGTCTACACAAATAATTCCTTAGGCAAATAAATTATCTACGAGCAATCTACCTATACATTTGTAATTTTCCTAGGCAAACTTACCTACACAAACAATTTCCTAGGCAATTTATATTTTTGTAGGTAATTATATTTGTAGTTTAAAAATAACCTATATAGTTAGAAAATTTTGTAGGCAAGTTGTAAGCAAACCTTAGGGCATGATTGATATGATTGAATGGAATTTCGGCTGAATGGAATGAAGGCTTGAAAGTAATGATATAGGAGTGTTCATTCTTATGATTGGTATGACCCAGGAATGAAATATAAGTATTAGTGAATCTATTTTTTAAAATTATTATTATTAATTATACTTTAATATTAATATTATTATTATTATTGATTATTATATATATTATTATTTTTAGCTTTTTAATATATATTTTTTAAAATAATATTTTTTATAATTACAAAAATAATATTATTATTGTGTTTATTATAATAATATATAATTTTAGTAAACATATATATGTATATTAATATTTTTTTAATTATTGTTGAATGTATGAGTTAATAATAAGGTTATTTTTTTAATATTTGTATTATTAATAATATATTATTAAATAATAATATTTTTATTTTATTTTCATTAAAATATTATTAAGAATTCGCTTTAATTTAAATTTTTTGAGATATAGTATTATTATTAAAATAAATATATTATTTATATATTTTAATATTATTATATTTAATATGATTATTATTATTGGAGTTGGTTATTATTTTTATTTTTATTAAATAATTTTTTTAATAAAATAATATTATTATTAAATTATTATTATTGTTGTTGGGTAGAAGGTAATATTATGAAATGAATGTTTGTGAATTATATAATTTAATTTTCTTTTGGAAACAAGCAAAATTTTATTAAAATAAAAGGTCAATGGAGCACAAGAAGTAGTACCCTCAAGAGCTTGCCAAAAGTTCAAATAAGATGAAATGTTTTCATGGTATTAGAATTTAAAGTGTCCTGGAATCAATTCTCATTAAGAGTGACTCCACATATATTAAATTGTTCACTCGTTAATTCTTGCAATATATATTTTATTAAAAACAATATTTCACAGTGCCTATTACTTTATTTCAGCAAAATCCACGAAGCTCACGTCGTGCACAAGCAGCAACACTCACGAACTCATTTCAAATATTTTAGTTTAAATTAATTTAGCAAAATTTAATTTATCTTGTGGTAGTTAAAAAATTTAATTAGTAGAATTATAAAATTTAATTGTTTTTAAAATAATATAATTTTTTACAAAAAATATCCAGTAACATGATTTGAGAATATATTTTTTTTTAAAATCAATTTTATTATTTTTCTACTAATTTAATAAATTTTTAAAACAAATAATAACATAAAAATCTAATAATGTTGCCACATGTAAAAGAAAAAGTCAAATAAAACCCCACATGTGCATTGACTGAATATGTGACTGATTATAGTAGGTCATCTAGATCAACTTCAAAATTTTTCACAAACTTATTGGACCAAAATAAAAAAGTTAAAACAATCAGGACATATTTTAAAATAATGACAAATTACAGAACTATAAAACCCTTAATCTCAATTTTTTTTTCTAACTTATAATTATGGGATGGAGGGAGTAACATTCAAGCTGTGGACGTGATTTAATTGGAACCACCGACGATCACGGAGTCATCATCAGCCAGCTACCTCTGCCTATAAATATAATACATGTTTGTCCAGTGGACTTGAGGTCAACTAGTATTTTATTAATTTTTCTTTGGCATGTGTGTGTTTCTTTTTGGCTGCAGCTTCTCAAACTCTCGTTGATCTACTAAAGCCCCTTGATTTCTGGTATGCTTATCGTCAACTCATGATTCCCCTTGTTTCTCTCCACTGAATTAAGCTTATGTTTCTGTTATCAATAGTATCTGATTTAATCAAATTAGTTGATGTTGGGGACCAAGTTAACAGCCACCATTAGAAGAAAAACAGAAAACTTTGTATAAAACGGTCTCATACATAAGACAGTGAAAAGTTAGTACAGATCAACACTTATTTTTTTTAAAGTGTTAAGCGCTAGTGCCCAAATTATACTATGTCTCACCGTAAAACTATCTTATACAAGTGTGTCTCTTTCTCGAATGAGATTTTGTGAAACTGCATATTTCATAGTTACTTTAATAATTTCTTGAATGCTTTTCACAGATCCCTAACATTTCTAAGTTGTGCAGGATTTAATAACACAAAGTCTAGTATGCAAATTTGCATACATGAAAAAACTTTTATTTACAAACAAATTCTGTATATGGTAAAGGTAATACAAAGTCGAGTGGTTCATGGTTCACTTGCCCCGAGTGGTTTATGGTTCACCCGCCCGAATAGATCATGACTTAGGACGATTTTATAGTTTTTCATACATGAAAATTTTCACACTAGACCTACTCATTTAATAATACTCTGCACATCCCACCACGAATAGGCTTATTTTAAAATTTTGGATCATGTATTATACATTGTATTGTATATAGTAAATATAGTGTATTTTAGTTGAATAACACAGACACAGTGTTGTGTGTGCTAGATTCAAATATACTATAGACACTGTGTTATCAAAAAAAAAAATATATACTATAAACACTGTGTTATTCAATTTAAATACTCTATAGAACTATATGAATTTACTGCATAATAGAGTGATATACAACACATGATTTAAATTCTATTTTTTATTTTCATCGTCCCATAAAAATAAATTTATTATTATATTTGAAATATCATTAAACGTTTATTTACATCTTCATCCCTTATTTAATGTATTTTGTGTTGAAAATTTCATATATATTAGGACAAAATAGAAACAAAATATAATTTTAATATTCAAACTATAATAATAAACATTTTTTAATTGAGATTTTCCTTTCATAAATAAATTTCATAATGGACGTTTAACGTTTTATTTTAAATAAGTAGTTATATGAAAATAAACAGTGTGCTAATTGAAACCGTATTAAAATTTTAATAATTATAGATTATTATATTGAATTTCTCAAAACAAAAAAGATAAAAAAAATTCTTAAAGCTGAACCAATCTATTGCTTCACTATATTTTTCGTAAGTTTTTTTTATTTTAGTTTTGAGATTAGAAGTCCTTTTATTTTTAAACAGCGTCTTAGTTCGCCTCAAGAAAGATATATTGCTAGTATTTTTGCTCTATTATCGTTCTATCCTGAAAAATAATTGTCCTATAATTCACTAGCACCAAGTAAATGAAACAATTTATTTTTTTAAAATAGTATATAGTAGAGTCTCGGTTCCTTATTTTATCTTACTTTTAGCCATTTAGGATGATTAGGTGAGATGAGACCGGAGATAGAGAGTAAACTTACGTATCTCATCACCCATTTACGTGAATGAATTTGATAAAATTCAATACACATATTTACTGAAATACCCTCCTCCCAACCTCCATCCTCATTTCCCCTACACCGTCTTCCCCACAGAGAAGATGATTAACTCAGTCCTAAAAATCATCTAAAAAATTAACTCAAAATTCATATAAAAAATAGCTCGATCTGAAATTGATCTAAAACATTCATCCAAATAACTCAATTCTAATGGAATTCCTCTTCCTTACAATATTAAGAATCCTATAACTTAACTAACAAATATGAGATCGAAGTTTAACAAAAAAAAAAAATCCATTTTGAAACCCATTTGGGAGGGAACTGGTATTCTTTACTGGTATGATGATTGCTACGATAATGATAACCAAGAACCACAATTCTTCCTTTCGCTGCGGGAGTCTGATGTCCGAACAAAACCGCTGCCAACGTCTCATTCGACGTGAATCCCACGTCGCCACATTGCGAAGCCGCCGTTCAGAACCACCACGCACCGCGGCCGCTCGGTCGCTTCTGTTCACTTTGCCAACGGTCACACCACCTATCGGCGTTGCCAGATTTCTGACCGGAGTCGATTTCTTTGATCTGATCACCGTCCTCGCTTCCCAATCGTTTAAGTTTTTTTTGGGTGTTGTGTAAATCATAATGATTTCCCCCTGGGTTTTTTTAGATAATAAATGGATTTCGCACGAATTTCGCACGACAGTGAAGGAGGGTTTGAGATTTTACTAATGGGGCTTTCGATGCCCGCCGACCCGGAGAAATTAACGGAGAAGTAGCCCTTTCAGTTATAATAGTGATGGGTATTTGGGTAATATTCGGTATATCCCCAACAAAAATTAATAATCACACCTCTTTTTGAAGGGATCAAATATCAAATCTAATTTTTAAAATTGGGACTTATCCACGGGTAGGGGATTATGAACTATTTTTTTATTAATCAAAGTAAATGGGTGGTAATGTTAGATAATTAATCTCTATCCAACCTTATCACTCAAAGGAAACACAACCTTACAGTGCATCTTTACTAATAGTTATATTGTTAGTGTTAGAAATTAAATTCAATCCACTTTTGAGCATGCTTTAATTTTACATAAACATGCTTCAACATAATTATTTAATTAAGCTAATAATCTATTATGATTAATCAAAACAGGAAGAATATTAATTATAAAAGGAAAAGTGTATCTGAATCCATGAATTGATTTATGGCTTACACGGGTTTAGTTTCGCAAACTATTAGTTTCACCCTTCTTCACTTTTTCGTAGATAGAATACAAAATATTGTGTGTATTTATTTTACCTTTAAAGTGTTATTGTTATGTTTTTAATATGTATGGTTGTATTTTATTATGAAATTTAATTAATGTTATTTTTATAAATATTGTCTTTTTATATACATAAATATGTAATAAAAAGTAATTATATTTGATAATAAGATTATAAAATTTATTAAGTTTAGAATTGTACAATGTATTGATTAAGTTTAGATTGTATAGTTTAATTTATATAAAAATTAAAATATATGTAGTGCAAAATGTAGCGCCAACAGTAGGCTTGGCAACGGGGCGGGGCGGGGCCGAGGAACAACTCCTCATCCCCGTCCCCGCGAAATTCGGGGCGAGGACAGGGAATCCCCGCGAACCATTGGGGGAATAAACCGGCCCTGTTCCCCGCCCCGCCGGGGATTCAGGGAATCCCCGCCCCGCCCCGCCCTTTTTTTTTTTTAATAAATTTGATTTTCACAATTTCAATACAAAATTTGAGAGTGAACTGGAGAGAAATTGAGATTAGGGTTTAAACTTTAAATTTTTAATACCTATTATATTATTCATTTACATATATAATATAATTATATATACATATATAATATAATTATATATATTAATTTAATTAATAAAAATCGGGGTCCCGTCGGGGAACGGGGTGGGGATTCCCGCGGGGCGGGGAATGCTATCCCCGGCCCCGCCTTCGGGGGAAAAAAATCCCCATCCCCGCCCCGCAGGGAATTTTCGCGGGGATTCCCCGCCCCATTCGGGGCGGTTCCCCCGCGGGGAACGGGGATTCCCTGCCCCACTGTCAAGCCTAACAGTTAGAGACAAAATTAAATGTAGCGCGAACTTTACACTACACTAGCATGAAAGTTGCACTAGTATAGCGTTGACTGTTGGATGGGAATGCGCTTTATTTTTATCTCAATTTTATTTATTTATTTTAAGTCTACAGCACCCGTATCGAGATCAAAACTAGGAACAACCAAACAATTGTTTCAAAATACTCAATTGAACAACCTGATCGTGCTGATGCGCTTATAAACCTTAACCATCTCTTCATCTATACATATATAAAAGGGGAATAGTCTTTAAAATAATTGTTCCCGTCTATTTTGCATTTTTATAATTACTATTTTATCCATTCTTTTTCTCACTCTCTCTCCATTTTTAATAATTGTCCACCCCCATTTTTTTAGCACACTTTTCTTCACTTTTAATTAAAAAAAAACGTGCTATTTTCATTTTCATTTAGGAATTAAGATTTTCTATTAGATTTTATTATTTTATAATTTTTTTGCAGTACCTTATCTTAGTTGACTTATTGAAAATAATTTTGTTTTTTCACTTTGTATATAAAGAAAAATGCTTGGAAAATAAATATATTTTCCGTAAATTAAATTCAACTGCTATTTTTCAAAAAATATAATAGCTTTAAGTAAATTAATATTTTGTCATTAATTTGTATTATCACTGTTAATGTGGTAAATATTATAAGGTTAAACATTCATTAATCAATAAACTAAGTCACTATGTAATTTGAGTGTGTTTTAATTTATATTTATTTTTTTAGTGGTCTTATTTATTTGTGTTTTGTATAAAATTAAATAAATACATTTTAAGATTACAACATTAATATGGTAAATCATTCATTTGTGAAAAATCTTAATATAAAATTTTCTAATCAGCCTAATAACTTTAAAACAATGTATCTTTTTTAATTTTATTAATCTTATAATTATTGACATAATATACTATAGCTAATCTAATGAGTATTTTCCTATCTATTTCAATTCATTAAATAATTGGTTTTCAAATGGTTTTTTTTTTAAAGCAGATTTAAGATTATTATTTTTAGTTAAGTTACACTTTTATTTTCTTCTTCAAATATTCAATCTACTTACTATTATATATGACAAGGTGGAATAAATCAAGAGACTAGAGGACCACTATATATGTCGTGGAGGTCATGAGTTCGAGTCATCATTTGTCTGATAAAAAAAAACTTACTATTATATATATTAATATTAATTTATTACACATAAAATGTTTTACATAACAATATTATTGATGTCAATAAATATTATATATATTTAAATATATATATATATATATATATAATTAAAGTTTCATTGCTTTAAATCTTATTTTATCTTATACTATATAATTGAATTGACAAATCAAATATAATATTAATTTGTATAAATAAGAAAAATAAATTTCATATAGTATAATTATATTAAATTAGAGTTTTCTATAAGATTATATATATCATACGTGAGGTAAATCTCCACTTGATATTTGGGTCACATTTCTTTGATTAGGTTAAAACTTTATAAACTATTAGTTTGCTATATAATATATTAAATGTGACCCGTTTTGTAAAAAAAATTATTTTATATTTTAATATAACAAATTTTAGTAAATCGAGCATTGCTCGGGTGAAATACTCGGGTGAAATACTAATTTTATTAAAGTTGCGGTGAATTCAAAACACCATAATAACTTAATTAAATAAACAATTGAGGCGCATAACTTCTTACTAAAGCAGCACATCCCAAACGAATACATACCAACGGATCTTACTTTGCGAAACAACAAAAGATTAATTTGCGAAACTTTTTTTAATCAAAAAGTTGTTCGCATATAATTTAAAATCAAAACCCTAATTTCGTATCAATTCCATAAGTTAGATCATTGCATACGTGTTGCGATTAGTTAAGTTTTAACTCATACTTTATTAGATGAATCCTAATTCTGCTATACATTTATAGATCTTTTATTTGTAAGTGAAATATAATTGGATATACTTTTGAGTTATTGTTATTTTGGGTTTTGTAAATCAGGTTTTGAGTTTTAAAATAAATCTTAAATTGATTTTACTTTGGGGTTATATAAAATGGTTTTAAAAAATCACCCTATCTTTGTCTATACTCCAAAGGGTTTAAATTTTTTATAGTCCTATAACTTTGCTTCGTTTTGAAATAGGTTCCGATTGTTTTGACTTTTTGATTTTGATCCTGTAAGTTATCAAAAAATTTAAAATTGGTCCTTTAACCTGTTTTAGCAGGTCACCAAACAAGTAACCGCCACCTATGTAATTATTTTATTTTTTCCTTTAATTTTGAAATGCCGCCTAAACTTTTTTAATCCAAATAATTTGTGTCGGGAGAGTTATTTTTTCGTATTTTTTTAGAAAGGGAGAGTTATTTTCTGCATTTATTGATTTATTTTTTTTATTTTTGGGTCAGTTTAGACCCAGTAAATCAACCCGATTCGCTTTGTCTTTTAATATACAAATTGTTTTAAACCCGACCAAAATTATAAGGATTAAAAAAGTTCAAGTGACGCTTCGAAATTAAAGAGAAAAATAAAATAATTACATATGTGGTATTTACCTACTTGGTAACCTGCTGCAGCAGGTGAAAAGAACCAATTTCAAAATTTTAGAAAACTTACAGGACTAAAATCAAAAAGTCAAAACAATCGGAACCAAATTCAAAACGATACAAAGTTATAGGACTACAAAAAATTTAATCCTATTTCAAAATTCAAAAGAAACACATGTTACTATTTATCAAATTTCAAAAATTAATTTTTAAAAGTGACTTAAAACCCAAAGTAAGCATAGCGTTATGGGAATCATTTAAAAGTGTTTTGGAATCGTGTACTTTACTGAAGATATATGTATGTATATGCATAATTTTATGTTATAGGTATAAACTTGGTGGATTTGGAGTATAATTCTTAAATTTTCGTAAGCAGATATGGAAATTGTTGAAATGGATAAGTTGTCAAGCTTAGAAGAGAAACTTTCACGACTCTCACCAGAAACCACACAGCCTTCCATTTACAGAGTCCCAAGGCATTTGCTTGATGTGAATAAAAAGGCTTTCGAACCACAAATAGTCGCAATTGGTCCTTATTATCACGGTCGACATGAGTTAAAAAGGATGGAGGAACTGAAGCTGCGTTATATGCAACAACTTGTTAATCGGAAACCTCAAGTATCAGTAAAACATTACATTTCAGCTATGGATAAAGAGTCAAAACAACGGGCACGCGATTGCTACGAAGAATCAACCATAATCTTTGATTCAGCTGATGATGAGTTTACTGATATGCTGATACTGGATGCTTGCTTCATCATTGAAGTAATACACGATCCCCACCTTTTTTTGAGTACCTTTCCTGATAGATCTAGCTGCCGAATCCTGCAACGGGATTTGATACTGTTGGAAAATCAAATTCCATTCTTTGTTTTGTGCAAGCTTTTCGACCTCATTCGTGGACCAGAGCAGCATAGCATGTTGATGAAACATGTCTTAAAATTCTGCGAAATTATTTTCCCAGGAAATAAATTGTATCGAGCCACGACAATGAGGAATTCAGATGACGTAAAGCATATACTTGATTTGATTCACATCAATTGGTTTCCATATTCATCTGATCATCGTACCACCACCTCATCAGATCAAGGGTGTTGTGCAACTTGGTGTTCTCCAACTACTACTACAAGAAGCACTGTTAATGATTTAATCCCCTCTGCATCGGAACTCAAAGGTGCTAATGTGAAGTTTTGTAATAAGGAATACGACGATTTTGAACTCGATTTAAAAAAAGATGAAATTGTGAAGGAACGCGATTCGTGCACCATCTTTTGGGGAGGTAGAGAGACCAGTCTGTTTGATGTAGAGTTCAGGGACTCGGGCAAAATGTTGATGCCAAGTCTAGTAATTGACGATTGGACAGAGAGTTTGTTGAGAAACCTGATTGCTCATGAGCAATTACTTCCCGCTGATAGACCTTGTTACTTTGTTGATTATATGGTGTTATTGGATCGTCTCGTCAATACTTCAAAAGATGTCCATATTCTTTGTCGCGCAAACATAATCAAGAATTTGTTGGGTAGCGAAGAAGCTGTTGCGGACTTGGTCAACAAACTTGGTGAAGGTGTTACGATTTACGACAAATTCATGTATGCAGACACCTTCCGTCGCATAAATGTTCACCACCGAAAATGTTGGAACAGAGCAGTGGCTGCATTCCATCGGGACTATTTCAATACTCCTTGGGCTTATATTGCCTTTCTCGCTGCTCTCATGCTCTTTTTACTCACTGCTGCTCAGACTGCCTTCTCTGCACTCCAGCTGGTTGGTTATACTTAATACTTAAACCACTTGTGAAACTTCATTTCATAATTTCTTTTTCTTTTTTTAATTTCTGCTACGCTTTTGAATTAAAATCTCATTTCTAGGGAGGAATGTATGTTTGGGGATTATGCTTCCTCCTTGATTCCCCATACTTGATTCTCACGTAATATATATGAGTGGATTTCGGACTTTGAAACATTCTTGTGGTTGCTTATTCTCCTCTACCAACATTTTTCTAAAATAATACTCCCTCCATTTTTTAATAGACGTCATTCTGAGTTTTTAAAGGCAAATTAAAGTTACATTTTTATACCAAAATTAACCATAATTAATATTATTTAAATATTTTTAAGAGTAATTATTTGCTGAAAAATTATATACACAATACATTTATAGGAAATTTAAAAATTGAAATTACTATGTTAAGGATAAATATGAGGTATGAGTGGTGCACGGTAAACCAGTTTTGTCAAATATGAGATAAAATATGAGAAAATACCAGAACAATATCTATTATATAAATATTTTGAAAAAACTAAAATGATATCTAAATAAAAATAGAGGGAGTATCTAATATTCTTGTTGGCTCGGTTGGTTTATTTCTTTTCTGTACTTGCCCATTTGGATTGAGTTACTTCTTTTTTATTTTGATTTAGGGGTTGTTACTGTGTTAGCTGCTGATTTCTCTATATTGTTGTTCCTTATTAATAAGGTAAACACCCTCTTTTTTTTAAAAAAAACACTTGTACTATACAAACACATGCCCACGTTCAGAGACGGACCCACGCTGGGGGGGCACGTGCCCCCACTATTTTTATTTTTTTTTGCTATTTTTTTATAAGATAAAATGTTATAATTTTATGATTATGTTGGGCCAAGCCCAAATAACGTAAGGGTATGTTTATTTCGGGACTCACCCAGATAGACTTACGACTTTGCAATTTAAGTCACATGCTAGTTGAGGATTTCCACATTCAGTTTTTAAATTCGCTCCTATAAAATATACCTATACATCTATTTTCACCACTTTTCTTTCATCCACTTATTCTCTCTCCTACTTTTCTCTCACCCAATATAATATAATAATACAACTAACAACATCAATCATCATTACATATTGATTTAACATAAAATAAAAATCTCACCCTACCTAAATCCCAAAACAAACACATACTTTTACTATTCATCAAAATTTTTAAATCCATAAACTTTCGAAGTCATAACTTCTCCCGCACGCCTAAGGGCTTGTTTGTTTACAGCTTTGAAGGTGGCTTTCAAAATTTCAAATCTCAAATCCCCGTTTGTTTATCAGGACTTCGGTATAGAATTTTAAATCCTCCAAAATTCTACTCTATAATACTTATAATACACCTACTTTACCTTTTTCAAACACAATTTTCAATACACTATCAATCATATATCACACACTTTCCAATTATTATTATATATCCAACTAAATATTATTTCTCCTCCTTTTTACTTTATTATCATTATATAATATAATATACAAACACAACAATCATTAAACAATCATCCAATCATTTCTATATTATTTTTTACAATATAATATTTTTCTATCATCTACTTTTTCAAAATCATACTTTATCAAATCCTATAAAATCCACCCTCTCAAACATATACAAAATACAAATACAATTTTTACTTTATACCAAATCCTTCAAAATCCCCTCTACAGGATTTCAAATCCCCTCAAAACTGTAAACAAACATAGTCTAAATGTAAACTTTTAAGACAAAATTTTGTGTGAACCCGAATTCATGTTGTTGTAACGAAAAAAGGAAGGAACAAAAAAAACATTAAAAAAAACAAAATAAAAACATAAGAAGCACTCGGCATTTTCTTAAAATTAAATTGAGGGAAAAGACAAAGTGAAAAATCACGCATCAAGGAAAAGTGGTATGCAGTTAACTTTTTATGCCCAGTATTTTATCATCTTGTATTGTTCTTATGAATTGATCATATATCCAAAATTATATTCAATTAATTTATTAAAGGTTTTACGATAAGTTTATAATAAGATTAAAATACTAAAAAAGAGTTGGTAGATCAATAGGTTGATAGCATTCCGGATCCCTACAGACAAGATCAGACGTGTTTGGCATAAAATATAATGTCGTTGTTGTAAATGATTAATACAATTTTTAGAATTTTGACTTTGCATTTAATAGAAATTAACAATTCCATGCATGGACCTCAACTGAGTGTATGTTTTCAATCCCTTCTTGCACAGTAAAAATCATTTATTATTGAAGTAGGTGAGATTCAACTTATTTTGAAAATAAGTGCTTCTATGTAACTAAAAGAGACCGCAAACAAGCCTTAAGTTTTAAATCAACTCATTAATTCGATCAGTTTTATCAACTTGGTAATAAGAAACGAACCGTTTAACGAATTTGGAAAATGGAATTGTTAGGAAAATAATATAAACAGATTAATTCCACATACACCTCTCAACAAATTCAAATTTGTAGATGAGATATAGTATTTTCGTGGAAGATTTGAGTTCAAATATAAAAAAAATAAATCAACTTAACTCTATTAAATAGTGTAACTTCACCCATGATAAGTTATATTAGATAGTATGAATTAAATTTTCAATGAATTTAAAATCAAGTATTAATTAACTAATTATATTAAATGGAAAAGGTTTTCTTTTTGTCCTAAAAGTTTTTAGGACTCTTTAATTTTTCGAATTGAATATCATTCTACAATATAACCTCTATAAATTAATACAGTTGGGACCGGAAAAAATATTAATTTTAGAGAGGTATTAATTAATCGATAAATTAATAATTTATTAATTTAAAGAGGTATTCTATATTCATTTAATTTAAATTAATTACATCAGAATTTATGAATTTAAATTCAATTATGTAGAGATATTAATGAGTATTAAATGTTAGGAACTTGAATCATCTTATTTAATGTTTAAAATTCATTCGTATATTCAATAAGAACTTGAATCATCTAATTATTTAATGTTTAAAATTAATTTTATTGAATTAATGTTTAAGATTCATACGTATGTTCAATAAGAACTTGAATGTCACACCAGAACTTTTAAGTGTCGTGAGAAAAGTGAGAGATGTAATTCATTTTGATTGAATTTCAATAGAAAACAATCAACGCTAGAGTCATATTTTACTAAGTTGTCTTAGTTATCTTTGTAATTTTATGAGATTATTAATTTATGATGTTAATGGGACCCTTGTATTATATAGGGGTCTTAAAAAATTATTATCTTATTAATTTATCGAAATTATTAATTTACACTTGGGGTCCAAGTCGGGACCGGAGAAAAATATTATTTTAGAGAGGTTATTAATTTATCGAGTATTAATTTATAGAGGTGTATTAATTTTCACAATTAAACTTTTTTAGTTATTTAATCAACTACGACGAGTTAGTAATCAGTTATGAAAAGCAACAAGACAAAATTTGAAGAAAAAATTATAAAATATATATAACTAGTGTAGAACCCGTGTGTTACACGGGATTATAAATAATTATTTTAATATTTAATATAATATAAATCATTTATTTACAAACTTTTATATTTTCATTTTATAAAATTGTACATACAATGAATTATAACTATGTTGTAAAAGATAGCACATGTATAATCTTAAATTCAATGGCATATTTTTTTATTATATTAACTTTAATGTATATCTTATATAAACATAAGATAAATAATAAACTAATCTAGATGTAATTATTTAATACTATCTATAATTATAGCCAAATCATTTTTCAATTCAATTGAGATTCTGAAAAACTTCTATAAAAACAACATTGATCGGGCTAGAGGGTTCTCCATCATCATCAAGAGATGGCTATGTAGTATGTACAATATAACATTTTTTTTATTGAAAAGTAAGAAACGAACAACAAAAATAATGCATTCAAGAAAGAAAGTCGTTCTTACACGTACATAAAAAAAGAAAGCATAGTGTACCAAATTGATAACACAATTCAGACTACTAATAGTTCAATCAAAATCCGTAGAAGCATTTCTTCCACATTGCATATACCACGTAAACTTTCATTGACCAAAATAAACGGGCAATACCAAAAATATATTTACTTAAAAAGGTTTTGGTCGTTCCATGACCATGCTGCTCATATCATATCTTCCAAACTAAATGTCCAACAAACACCTTTTAAAGTGTCACTTGATCTTTTCCTCTAATAAAGTTGCATGAAAAGCACCACATTCCAGAAATAATGGAAAAAACATTCGTCGTTGCAAGAAATTATGAGCAGAGACATTTGAAGGACAATATTAGCATCAGATTCTAGCTTTAAAATAAGGAGCATTGACAAAATAAATGGAGTTATCACAACCTTTTGTTTGCAATTAGTTGACTAAGACTCATGTCTTATGCTAGATTGCATTGATCTCATAATTTCAGAACTTAAATTCTAAAACATGTAACAACCATTTTCACCGTTGCAAGTAATTCATTAATCAAATACAGGAGCAAGACTTTAGTAAATTCGATCATTATACAAAAAATTGGCACATGAAAGAAGATGAGGAAAATGAATTGATGTAAAAGAAGCACTGGTTTCATCATAACTAACTTTGTCGTTCTGCAAAGTTGCTGATCATAATCTAGAAAATAAAATCCAAACTCAAACAACTCCTGAAAATGCTAATTTAAAATGTAAGGATACCAATTTTCTTACCAGAAATTGCAATTACAACATTTATGATTTCAAACAAACTATAAAACAGAGTTTGTGGTAACAGGGTACAGTTTTAACTCGGTAAGATCAATCATCTAGGTGGGACTGTAGAAAATTATTTGACAAAAAAATAGTGATAAACAATTCAGAGATATTCTCCACAGGCGTAAAACAGAACCTCAAAGAAAAACAATAGAAAAGACAACACTCACCTATAATGAAGTCATACCTGCCAGCATAAAGATAATCTTCAGAAGAAAACAAAGACAAAGATGAGAGTGTGAGACAAATCAACAACATAAAAGGGAAGAATATGAATAGAAATAGGAAAAAAAATCAAAGTAAATTGAAAATAGATATACAGATTCTTATGTAATCAATTCAAGAAATAAATGAATTACTGTGATGATGTAGATTGTAAGATACACTTAAACTATATGTATTTTACTAACTTACTCATCTATCCATTTTTTTCTTCTTCTTTGACTAACTAATAAACATTGTGAGACAATCTCACAATGCAGTATTCCTAACGTAGAAAAAAATACTTCCAACTATACACAGAAGAGAGGAGAGGCACAAACATACTTCCAACTTTCCTGTTTCGTATATCAAAATTACAAATTCAAAATTATAAGTATATAACACCTATACATCAATAACAATATTTTTTCCAGCAAATTCAATAAAAAGCCCATAATTATTGTGCATGTAGACATTATAAATGAATGTTATATTATTATTCGGTGAATTTAAAAGACTTAGGATTGTTACCATGTATATATAGGGGGCTCGGCGACCTCCGGCTCCAAATCTTTTTGCCTCTTGTAGTTTCAACTACATGTTCATTAACATATCATGTAGCAGTTAAGAACCTTCTATAGTCTAAAATTTAACAAATTTTTCAGAGTTTCAGCAAGAAAAATGAAGATTTTCTTTTAACACGGAGGACATGCAATTCATATTAGTGGAGTCTAATGTGCAGAAAGTGTGTTGTATGACCATATGGAAAAGAAGTCGCTAGTCATCATTATGACTTCATTTGATCATCTCAACAACTACATTTTCCCAAATTAGGCTAATATAAAGAATACTTGCTCAAATTTTCAGACTTTCAACAATGAAAATGAATTTTTTTTTCCTTATAATACAGAGGGTATGATGTCCATAGTATCAAATATCATTTATAACTCCCAACACTTGAGTCTAATGTGCATAAAGTGTGTTATTGTATGACATAAGAGGGAGGATATTATTGAATGTACTTACATTCTCAAGGCTTTGCTCGTGGAAGAATATCACCGAGTAACTGATGAATCATTACTTCAGAAGTGGGTTCCTTTATACAGGATCCTCAGAATAGCCGCAACTCGGCGTGACATATGACCAGACATAACTGGCTTCCTCAACTTATCAACAACTTAGCTGCACTAAAATAACGTTGTGCAGTGTAGCTACTGGAGAAACATGATGAAGTCTCAGTGGTTATTTCCCTAAACACTCTCAGATGATGCAGGAGAAGTTGGCGGTTCAAGCTTATTGGGTTTCAGTTTCTTGCTATTGGAGGAGATACAAATACTCTTTTGAGTGTTTCTTCCGCTCTACCTGCGAATTTTAAGAATGATTCTAGTAAACAAATAAAGAAATTTCAATGGTGTAAGCATATGAGTGTAGAAACATAGGTGTTCATTAAATGATGGCGCACAAGCATCTCTTGGATTCCCAAAGCAGAATTGCTTTGACATCCTAAAAGCTCCTGAAGCTTTGCATCACAATGAATTACCATAGAACTCACTGGATCCTATAAACAGAATCGAGGTCAAGAAAAAAACTTATAATGGTAATGTTGGAAGTAACAAATCCCAATATAGAAAAAATGTAAGCATAGAAAACTAATCAATTTTTTAAAGAAAAAATGAATTAATCTAAACTGGCCCTAAGTAAACTATTTAATTACCAAGTCAGAATATCATAGACACTAACCTCCAACTGGTTAACCTTTATGTACTCCCAAAGTCGCCCCAAAGCCTCGGACTGAAGCATCTCTCTTTCTTCCGTTTCATAAAATTTTGCAAGTGCGTTCGATATTACCACGCGAAGAAGGTTTGGATCAGGATTTTGCATTGTAGACTCGTCTTCAACTTTTGATTTCTTAGCTTGAACTGATTGTTCTGCAAGGAATTTAATCATAAGATGAGAAAAAATATTCTTTGAGATGATCATATACAAGACATCATGTTCTTTTCACACACGCGTTGGATTGAGTGGCAAAATATGTATTGCCAACAACTTATTCATCTTAAACATGTCGGTGCAATCTGTTTCAAAGACTAAACGCAGAGCATCATCACATATAATTTTTCTCTTGTTCTCTGGATCCTGAAGGTTGTGTTTTCTAAAGTATGCCCACAATTGCTTCAATATCAGTATTGACAACAACACAATTTCTTATGGCATTCTGTAATCAGTATAAACTCTAAAAAGAACCCCCCAGAAAATTCGATAATTATGTCCTGTTACAGCACCAGGTTCATCACATATCATTCAAATTTAGCGAATAGTTTAATCTTTCCACATGTAAAAGTGATTGTGCATATAGTTCTATGAGCATCAACAAACTGGAAAAACAGAAACCACAATCTTTTCATATAAGCGAGCTTTGAAGGAATCAAACAATAAAAACCACAATCTTTTAAAATTTTAACGACAACCATACACTAATTTAACATAAAAAATATTTTGTGCTCCACTGATTATCTTACTCACAAGCAAAAAAGCACCAGTGAATCAATAAATTGCAGAAACAACACATGAAGTTAAATTCATAAGTTGATGATTTATTGCTTGCCCTCAATCCAAGCAATCTCTAGATTTTCAATCCAAAAATGATAAACATTTTGGAGACAGAATTCCTTCGGCCGTCGCCATATCGACAAATCTGAGATGGAAAACTCTCTCTTACATATTTTATTTACAAAACCCACAATCAAATCGTAACAGCGGCGAGAGATGAGATTGAGCGGCGAAAACAATCGCTAAAACAAAATAATAAAAAATATGAGGGGGAAAAACATTACAGAGAAAATGGCGAGCATCGAGCGGCGATGGCGATGGCGAACATCAGCGGTGATGGCGATGGCCATGGCAAGCGGCGATGGAGATTTTTTTTAGTGAAATAGGGTTTATTGGAAAAACTCAAAAAAGTTGCGCTTTGGAGAAAATGTGGAGAAAATTTGAAAGAGACGTGGCAGACTCGTCAGGGAGAAAAGATGGAATTAAGGTACACATGGATTCAACTCTTACTCTAATAGTGACACGTAAACCAAATAAGTTGACACATCAGCAGTAAAAACTCTCAGTTAGTATAAAAAATAATTTTACCCCATTTCAAATTAAGCTTGTGGTAGCCGATCAAAACTAAAATATTAAATATTTCAAAATTAACAAGACAAAATTCAATCTGAGAAAATAGAGCGTCCTGAAAAAAAAAAAATGGACAAACTTGCGTGACTATAATTAATCTAAATTAAATTAATAAAAGGTACCCAATTCTCGAATACTTTATAGAAACATAATTAGAGATAATCTGTATCTTAACATGTGTGCTTGGTCAGCAGTTTGAAAATTAATTGGAAATAAATGACTGGAATTTTATTTATTTTATATACGAAAACATTAAACTACTAATTTATACTCCTTGTTATAAGTTTTCAGAAGGCAAAACAGTGAAGGGGGTATCATTCCATCAGGAATTTGTGGAAGTCTCTGCTCCTACAGTGACTGCGAGTTTAATTATATTAGTTTTCTCATCTTCGGGTTTTTTTTTTTTAAAGATTTCAGCAGATTAATTCTTGAATGCATGCTTTTCATATGTTTCATACTTAGCTGCTGATTTCATCGTTGCTTTGGTAAATTCTTAAATGCTTCTCATAATGAATCCATACATTTCTCCGGTGATTTCATCTTTTAGTAATAATACACATGCACTTTTCCAAAACTGGTTGAATCTTAGTAAATATGGAAAGTGTAGGCATAGATCATGCGTTGTCAATAATAAGAAACAAACTCAAACACCTCTCTCCGCAAACCTCAGCTTCCATCTACAAAGTCCCAAGCAAATTGCGCGATGTGAAGGACAAGGCTTACGAACCAAAAATGGTAGCAATCGGTCCTTATCATCATGGCAAAGATAAGTTTAAAACGACGGAGGAACTCAAGGTACGGTGTTTCCAATCACTTCTTCTGCAGAAACCTGATGTGCAAGTTGAGCAATACATCTCAGCTATTGCAGAAATGGAAAAGAGGGTACGTGATTGCGACGCCGAACGTATAAAGCCTTAATGCAGCTGAGTTTACTGTAATGCTGGTGCTGGACGGTTGCTTCGTCTTTGATGTCATAATGCGAAGATATGAAGCTAATGATCGTAATGCCAAGATATGACGCAATGGCACGGTTTCACCGCGACTATTTTAATAGTCCTTGGGCCTATGTTTCATTTTTTGCTGCTCTTGTGATACTTTTACTCACTGTCGCTCAAACTCTCTTTTCTGCACTGCAACTGCACAAACCTAATTAACACTCTTCTACTTTCCTTCAAATCAGTAAACTTTTCAACTCACCAAATTCGATCTTGTTTCTGCTGTAATTTTAAATTTATTCAAGTTATGAGCTCTAATTACCATTGAATTGTTATCTAAAAGATCAATACCTGATTAATCAAATGGTTATTGTTTTATCAAGCTGATTTGGGTCACGTGAACAAAGCTTAGATTTGGAATTATACTAGTTTTCTTGTCTTCGGATTTGTATTTGAGGTTTCAGTATATTACCTATTGATTATTTTTTAGAATAAATTCTTGAATGTTTCAGACTTAGTTTCTCATTTCTTCGTTCCTTCAGTAAATTCTTATGCTTCTCGCAAATTTCACATTTCTAAGCTGCGCGGTGATTACATCTTTTAGTACTTTAAAATTGTGTATTATCACTATCATTATGTATTAAGTTCTTCCAAATTCCAATACAGATCTAAAACTTGTAGGGGTGATTATTTTCAGACCAACTCAACACGAATCCAAATTGTGACTTAATGAGTTCGCGTGTTAATTGAATTCAAAGTATAATAATACACATGCACTTTTCCATAGCAGGTATAATTAAAATACCAAATCCATAAAGCAGTTGAAGTAATACTTCACCAACTCTTCTGAACCATAAGCCACGAATATATACATGCACATACAGTTAGATCCGACATTAAAACGAAGCAGGCAACGCGTATAGCATGTCTCTTACACCAAGACAACGATATATTACAAGATTGAGCTCCACAACATGATGGCATTTCCAAAATATATTAATTAGCACAAACAACTAACCGATATTGCGGAGTCATTTTCAGCAATGAAGTGGCCTCTCATAAGTTGGCGGCAAAGAAGGGCAATTCTCATTCATATTGGCATACGCCTCTAAAGTGTTGTAAAGTGGCAATTCCATTTTATACTCCCCCAATATCTGGCAAAACGGGAGTTGGTCTTCCTCGTTGTTACACCAACTTGGCAACCGTGTCATATTATTTTCAAATATTTTAAGCATATACGCATCCTTGATCTGATATTAGCAATAGAAGGCATTGTGAGAAGACATTAGACCATAAACAGTAAATCCGAGGAGCCAAAGAAGAATTTCTCACCGTAAATTCAGTTACTTGAATGGAATCGGAGATTGGATGAAATACTCCAGCTGCTTTATACATTGCCAGAATAAACGCCACACATGTAGTAGACTTACCGTCGCTGTAGACCCATTCATCTTGTTCGGGGATAGTGAGTAACTGATCGAACGTTATACCTCGCCTTTCAGTCTCTGCTAGAATTTCAAGCAAGTCTAGATTCTACCAGAAAGAAAGAAAAAAAAAAGGATAAGAAATTTACTATCGACCTTTATAACTTCATCTCTAATACAAAAACTGCAATTTAAAAAATACGATATCTGAAGGTATAACATTAGTAATTTATCCATCATAAATCAAAAGTTATTTCCTCATTTTGCAAGTGTGCCATGTCTTAGAAGTTAATAGCCTTCAGTTTATCTTATAAGTTATAGCACATCATTCCAATTTAAGAATAGAAATTCAGTAACAAGAAAACACATCACCTCAGTCCCAAGCCGCATATTGAGAGCTTCATTCCACATGTTTGCAGCATATGCTGGCTGCATTCTAGTCCACATAGACATGACAGAAATAACCTGCACAGTCTTGCAGTCAGTAAAAATTGGAACATAAACACTCTTATCCTATTTATGATATTAAATTAGATTCTTCAAGTTCTTATACATCCTAAGTCTTCCAGCTATATATAACAGTACTTAGAATAGTACACATGCATACAAACAAGCTGAAGGTATTGGAAGAGATGCAGAATAGAATCATGTAATAGACCAATATCAAGACTTCATATAATTGATCAATATCAAGACTTCATATAATTGATCAATATCAAGACTTCATACAATTGATGAGACTGGGAGAGGATATAGCAGAAAATTCGTTGGGAACAGAATAATACATTCATACCAAGTGAGCATCTAATGGCGGGGGGTAATTGTCAGCTACAGTGTCAATCCAACTAAAGATCATGTTGTGATAACCATACGGATTGCCTGCCATCTGCCGAGCATACTCCCAGGCTGCACTATTATTAAACCTAGCGCGTACTTCTGGATGTAAGGGCAGCAAAGCAATCTGTGGATTAGAACTATCCTTCAGTGTCTCTTCCCACCATTCTTCCCAAGGAATTAACGCAATAATTTCTTCACCCTGTAGCAGCAGCAAAGAGATGAGTCAGTATCAACATGCCATCTTAAGTAAATGCTCTACATGAAATTTCAGAGGACAAGATCATAAGAAATATTTAGATTTACAGTGCTTCATATGAAAATCAAGCGTGCAAGTACGTTAGATCGGATGTGCCCTGCATATGCCTTTATATAAGCATGTGAACCAAAAAATTAAATTGCAGAAAATAAGCAATAGTACAGAATGCATGCACATACCTTTTCATTTTCATGTCCAGATTCACCAACCCAAAGATTACCCAATTCATCCTTCATGCATACAGCTGTATGTCCAGCAAATGCACCAGTGACCCATTTCTCCAGTGTCTCAAACCCACCCCAGCGGCCACGGATTTTTGAAACAGCTAAAAAGTCGCCAGTTTGCACATCTGCAGGATCGATGGTAGCACGCCATGGTTGATGACGCTTTTCAAATGTTGCTCCCATGTGTTTTTTCAGAAAAGCTAAATTAGCACTCTGACCCCAACCAGTGTTGGAGAATAGCGGCAAGACATCAACCATGGAAAGAAATGTTCCCAGCATTCCTGATGGCATAAGAAATACTGAGATACCATGCTGCTTTACCTGCTCAGGGTGTTGTAAATGTCAACTTCTACGCGTTAACTCATCATCCGTTATGAATAATCAGAAAAAAACATGTTCTCACATATTCTACTTCAGCAGGTTCCTCCCATGATTCAATCTCCAGCGTGTGGTCTCGAGCTGAAAAATAGTAGTCCCATGTGACTCTATAAGGAGTGGCAAATACATACAAATCCATACAGGTCCAGCTGTGTGCAGCTGATGTCTGAAAGAGTGGTACATCTTCAAAGGCAGCAGCATAAAATAACACAGGCGTTCTACGAAAAGAGAAATACTATCTTTTGAAGGATAATATATGAGTTCAAATGAACAAAAGCACTTCGAATCTTCTGAGAGATAATATAGGAGTTCAAATCAACAAAAGCGCTTCGAATATACGTTCTAGTAATAAATACACCACTAAAACAGGCATAATATAATGAAACTCTGCATTTAATAATCACTATAGTATAAACACGAATAAAATAAAATCACAAACCGATAGATGAATGACGCCGCCCCCAATTTCCCTATCACCGCCACCAGTGAACTCGATCTTCGCCTCGTTTTCAAAAAAACAGGCGCCTTTCCACGTGACTGATCCATTATGCGGCACCAACGAGCCAATATATTGCGGCAGCAGATCAACCGCGCTGTGAATATTGTTCATTACAGGCCATGACACCTGCCGTGGCAGTACCGGGAGCACGTCTTTCACTCTGAAAGGCACTTTTAGTGCATCCCCAAATTCAAGCCCTAACCCTAATCCAATAAATAATACGATTCTCAGCAACCATTGCTTCTGATTTGATACCATCGTTTTGTAGTGATGAATCGGGGCGTAATCAACCCTAATCTCAGGGTTGGGAATTTGATTTCATCTACTACAACAAGATTAAGAGAAGGGTCTGATTCGTATATTCGTGAATTTAGGATCAGAGACTTATTATCAAAGATCCAATTTGATATGGGATGTGTTTGATTGTGAAAGACGAGTCGAAGACTGTTATTTTATCGGCGTGGGTAAAGAGTTTAAAATGACTTCAATGTTGTAAAAATTACTGGGTGTGAAGGTGGTAAAAATTCGTTTGGTTCAAGAACCAAAAGAATTAAGTAATTAACCAACTCGTGTTTGTACTTTTTGTTTAACCAAAAAATTCAAGACGGAATTTACTTATCCATATATAGAGCAATAGCATCAGATGCAGATTAGGAAAATAATTTAAAACGTAACGATCATTTTCAAATTTACCATTGTAAATAGTTTCCGCACAAGAATTTACATCAATTGCAACAGTACCCACATGAATATATGACTAGTTTTAAGCATGTGAACATGACAAAAACTCATTTGATACGGTTTCTTGAATGAGACGGAATACAACCTAGCACAAATCAATATCCACCACTTTCAAAGTGTTAAAACGGCAAATAACGCCTAAATTATGTTAAAATCACCACGTTCGCCTTCACCACGTAAGTGTGCCTCTATGAACATTAATATATAGCATAATCTACAACACCCTTGCATCCTCGGAGTTTAAGGTCTTGTAAAACTTCATAACCCAAAGAGAAAGCAATTAGAGTGGCAAGGAACGCAAAGAACACTTTGTTCAATGGGAAGAGGATGCCTGAATGGATTGACCTGAATCTGCACAAGATGTTAAAACATCATCTCTAATTAGTATTAACTTTAGCTTCAAATTCAGTATATGAGCGAGCGAGGAGAGAGGGGCACACACTTGTATTTTGGGAGCAGAGCCAGTGATAGAGCTTATACAAGAAGCAGCCAGATGAGACGCTTCCTCACAGTAATCGGAAAAAATTGCTGCAACTTTAAGCTCCTTTATTACTTCCTAGATGAGATTGGAGACATCAGAATCTTTATATGATGTTTTGAAAACATAACAGAGTTGAGGGTTCACACACTCACAAGAGTCGGTAACCAGCTCGTGTAGGCAGCAAGACCAGCATTGGGGCCTATGATTATATGTGGAAAGGAATCCTACGGATGAAGCAAATCTCGTCAGAAATCGAGTCAAAATAGTGAACTATAGTAAGTTATCTCAGTGCTTCTGACAACCTTCAGTAATTCTCTGTAGCAGTCATGATAATAACCAGCATGAAGCTGTAATGTGATTGCACGTGAATGGTCCTCAACTGTAGATTTACACCCACAATCCATCTCATTACAATGAGCATAAGTATACAACTCAATTTTTTCACCATCCCTGGGATACAAAAGTGAAAGAATTAAAAAAATCACACCCAAATTAAAAAAAAAAAAAAAACAATGATATCTTCTTGATGCAGTTTCTAGGGTTTGAGAAAGCAAAGAAACTAAGATACTTTTGGAAATCAGCTGTTATTGCTACGGCAGGTGTGAAAGGGGAGAAAAGAATGCATGTCTATCTTAGGGATCCTTGCTCGACTAATAGTTACATTTAGAGAAAGTCATACACCTTACTTCTCTTTGTTGAAAGCATTACTCAACTTTAGGAAGGCTTGTAGAGAAATTGGCAAACAATATTCATGTAACAAAAGAGGGTAAAGTAGAGGTCTACATAAGTTGATTGTGAAAGTACAAATTGCAAGTTAGAAGTATATGTACTGTAAGCCTTGCCTGAGATGTGAAATTGCAGGTCCAACAAGATCTATGTGCACCTTTACTCCTGGGAAGAGTGCTTGCAGTTCTCTAAAAACTGCCAACTGAAGAAGTTCTTTTTCTGGTCCTTCAAGAATTAACCAAAACATATAGGATCATTAAAAGGAAACAGAATAAACTGTGCGTGAAAGAGAGTAAATGAGACAAACATACAAGCTACAATCTATGCCATACCACAGGGACTGAGGGACATACCAAGAGATATCATGTCTTTATCTTGCCTACCAAGAGAGTGTATTTTGAAAGCGGGTTTTAATTATATCATTTGGTACTTTCAAGTTTTGCCTTATTGCAGAAATACTAACGTGTGTCGACTAGTATTCAAGAACATCATCAACTAAACAAGGATTAAATAAAGCACAGATCTAATCAGCATTCGGGTGAATTATGATATAAGTGCCAATTTGGATTTAGTACTCCCTCTGCAAAAAAGAGACAGTGTGGTGGCCTAGGATCTCAACTGAAAAGAAAAGGGATTATATGCATCAATAACCTTTATATATTTTACAAAATTAATTTATTCAAAATAATATTTTTTATTTCGACATGTGGAAGACTCCAAAGAGTTCCAGCAGACAGAGCCTAGCACCGGCCCTCTTGGAAAACAATCTCCAGTGTGAGGTGAGGTCAAACATAATACAATATAGAGAAACATAAACAAATTTATATTTTGCACACTGAGACAAACTTTAAAATGTTTTTTAATAATAAATCCAGGCAGTACGTTAAGTATAATCTACTACATTAGGACCATCATGGTAAATTAAATAATTATTTCCTCAATGGCTCAAGCTGTAGCTAGGACCAAAAGAAAGTGGGAAGAATTTTGCTACTTTCACTAAAAATGCAACTACAAAAAACAAGATACCTAGGTAATGTATCCGCAGCTCATTGCAGGTTTCAGGAAGAAAGCTTTCAAGAATCGCAAGTTGAATTGCCCAATATATAGTTAGCGGCTGGAACAACATAATCACCATCATCAGACTTCAGAGTTCACTTCTATAAGGTATTAGTAAAACCTCAAATTTAAGGATACGCATAACAAATTGAGTGTGCATATGTCTCTATCTTACAAAATAAGACTTATAGTATACACTAGATCTCTTTTAAGTTGAGGGATTTGAAATGAAAGCAATTGAAATCCATCCAGACTAGAGCGGATTTCAGATCTACCCATATCCCTGAAGAAATAGCACAAAATGAGTGATACATTTTTAATTTATCCTACAAATTCATGCATACATTCAACACCAATGAATTTGTTATCATGGATTGGATCCACACTCAAAACCTTCAATCCAAACAGAATTTAATGTTTGCATAAGTTGACTTTACAAAAGCATATACACATACACATGTAAACAGCATACCCAGTGAAGAAGTAAAGCAATGGGACTATAAATAGGGATGCACCTCCATTCATAGTAATCCTTCCAAGTGGTTAGACGGTTAGATAATGGAGAGGAAGGGCCTGGATTGTAACACAGCATCTGTGAGAATCATGCCTAAAGCAAGACAAAATTGTTTATAATCATCACTAATTACCTTTACAAAGACACAACTCATAGGGAAGATTCCAATAAGTAATCAACCTATGAAAAATTATAAGAAGAAAATTGCATCCAAATCATTAGCTAGCATAAAACATATGTAAAACGCAGTAACAAAAGCATAAAATTAATCAAGCAGCCATTGCAAAAATGTATACCTCGAATTATCGGAACTTTTAGTTGAGGTTTCACAATTACATTCACACATCCACATTCCTAATCGGTGAATTCCATGCCTTGTCAAAAAGGAACACCTAGTCTCCTACAATTCAAAGTATTCATAACTCAAAACTCAGCAATCATGCGAAATTGCTCATAACCTAACCAACTGAAAATATAAAAATAACTAATAAGAAACCTGAATTTGTGCAGCTTCTTGAGTAAATGTGAAAGGAAACTCATTCAAAATATCAGCGCGCTTCATTTGTTGTCTCAATCTTTCACACTCTCTTTTGTGCACGCTTCTGTGAGATATCTTCAAATCGTAAAGTAAAATATTTTGAGATTGATAATATATAACAGAATAGGAGAATCTTCCTAACAAAACCGCGCGAATGAAAAGGGAAGAGAAGAACCTGGTGAGAGAGAGAGCAGTAGGCAACGGCGCGGCAGCGTTGGCATCTTCTGACGGGTGGGCCGCAGCAAGGAGTTGGGCTTCCCCTTCCGGCGCACTCCATTTCTACAGTCTAGAAACGTTCTTTTGAGCCCTCCCGGCTTAGTTTTGAGCGACTTCTCCTGATTATCAGAGTGTTATTTTGAGTGGGGGTGAGCAAAAATATGTCAAAACTGAAAAATCGAATCAAATCGAACCTAAATATTAAATTCCGTTCGATTTTCAATTAAATATTTTGATTTTAATTTTAAAATATTAAACTTTTGATTTTTTGTTTTCGGTTCAATTTTAAGAATTTAAAATTTTGATAAAACCGAAAATCGAGATTATAATTACACTATTTTTTATTTATTAATTACTTAATATATAAATATTAATATCCTTAAATAAATCAGTTAATAAGTAGTAATTTAACATATAATAATACTCATTATTACCACACGTCTCATTATCCCTTCTCAGTTGCTCATCACAAATGACAATCACCCCACGTTTAATTTATGGTTATGAATTATGAACTTTTGATTATAAATTATTTTTCGTGTTATGAACTTACTAGTATTGCACCCGTGCTAACGCACGATCATTATTGTCATCAAATATTTTATATGTTAAAATAAATATTTTTTATTAATATAAAATTTTATATTGACATCTTGTTGTATTATTTTATTTTAAAATTATATTTAATTTTATTCATAACAATATTGATTTGTTAAAGAAAATTATTTACAAAGAAGAATTAATATTTTTCACTTTATAGTATTTTTTTGGGTTAATTGCAAAATATATCACCACCTTTAAGATTTTTATCAATTACAACATAAGTTTTTTCTTAGCAATTCGAGACACCACATTTTTATGTTATTAGAAGTATCTGTTAATTTTTCAGCAATAATTAAGTGAGGTGGCCTCAGAATTTACACAAATATCCACGTAGGATGTTAAGATTGGTGAATAAAATATTTTTTTTATTTCAAAAATATTTTTGTATGAAAAGCTATATCAAAAATATATTTTTAAATATTAAAAAATTTGGAGCTGCGATTTGATGAGTTATTTAGCGTTCTTCTTTTAAATTTTTTGAAAAAATAATAAGAGCATAGTTTTTGTCAGGATAAGTTTTGGGAGTTATATTCCTAAATTATAAAAATAAGTTTTAGATATTATTTTTCTTTAAAAAAATCAAATAAAAAAAATGAATAAAATATTTTATTCATCAGTCGTAACATCCTACATGGACATTTATGTAGGAGCTCCAACAGCCACATTATTCAATTGTTGCCAGAAAATAGGCAAATGCTTCTAATTGTAAAACTTTAAAAGGTCATGTCTCGAAGTGCAAAGAAAAAAAGGATGTCAAAACTGGCGAATTAAAATGATTTTTTTTTTTAAGTTAGAAATATTTTTGTAAGAATAATAATATCTAAAAAATATTTTTATATTTAAAAATTTAGAGCTACAATTTGGTAAGCGATTTAGCGTTCTTCTTTTAAGTTTTTTTGGGAGAAATAATAAGAGCATATTTTTTGTCAGGATGAGTGTGGGTTTCATTGCTAAATTTTAAAAATATTTTTTTTCGATATTGCTTTTCTTAAAAAAAAAATCAAATTACTCTAAGGTGCATGCACTTTTAGGTATTACTCTAAAGTGTCACTTATATCAATTTTGCCCTCAATTCAATTTCCTTCTTATTTCAAAATTAAAACTAATAAACGGACCCCTATTCATCAAATAACCCCATCCCACCATTTCATTATTTTCATAAAACCTTCCCACCCCACCCCACTCCCCCAATCTTCATCCGCCGTCGTCCCTCACCCCAACCCACCTCTCTCAAAATCTTCATTCCCAACCTTCACCCGAGGCAAATTAACAATTAACATCATATCATATTAAGCAAGAAATATAAAAATGGAGAACAACTCGAAGATAGAGAAGTTTTGACGGAATCACTCATTTTCTCAGCCGACGTCCACTATTCTTGTCTCTCTCTCTTCCTTTCTCGTGTGTTTTTTTTTCCTTTTCTCTTTGCTTTGCTGGTAATTGGCCTGTTTGTTCTTTTTTTATTTAATATATAATTTAATGCGGAAATAAAATTAGATAGAGTACTATAAGGTCAAACACGTCACGTTTATTAATTCATTTAATTTGATAAGATTTTATGTAATTTTGTCATGTCTTTTTTTTAGAATTATTTTTTACAGGTGTGTATAATTTTAAATAAAATGATAGATGATTAAAAAAAATTGAATGTGCAGAATTTTTTTTTACGGGTGTGTAGAATTTTAAATAAAAGGATAGATGATTTTAAAAAAATGGGGGGTGTAGGAATTTTTTTTACGGTTGTGCAGAATTTTAAATAAAAGGACAGATGATTTAAATAATAAATTAGGTGTGCAGAATTTTTAAATAAAATGACAGATGATTAAAAAAAATTGGGGTGTGCAAATTTTTTGGGCTAATATTAAAAATATTAATTAAATAATATTACAGATAATTAAAAAAATTAGTAAATTTTAAATTCTGAAATATGCTAATTAAATAAAATGACAGATATGCAAATTAAATCTGAAATCTGAAATATGTAAATTAAAAAAGTTCAGTAAAATTCAAACTTTAAAATTTACAATTTTAAAATCTTAAAAATTTTAAAATACAAAATTATTAAAAATATGGGGTGCAGAAAATCCAGATTTTAAATCTACACATGGCCCCATTTTGATTGTTGGAGCACTTAAGAGCATTTAAGTCTTTCCTACTTATTTTTTGGACCTAGAAGTAAGAGTTAAAAAATGTGGTACTTAACAGTAAGAACACTCTATAAATGTCACCCCATTGTAATTGCCCCTAAAAAAATATATATTTTATTCATCAGTTGTGACATCCACATGGACATTTATGTAGCAGCTCCAGCAGCCACATTTTTTATTGTTGCCAGAAAATGAGCAAATGCTTCAAATTGGAAAAAAAAAAGATATGTTGTAATTGGTAAAAACCCTAACAATAGTGATTTTTTTTTTGCAATTAACATTATTTTTATTACATATGTTGTACTACTGTTATAATGTATGTATAACAAAGTTCAAATATTGACGTAATATTTATATTCATAAAATATCTATTAATTTTTAAAACATATAATTTTGACATATATTTTACTAAATTAAATTTACAAAATTTATAGCAAATAGCTTATATCAGTATCTTGCTATAATATAAAATTCACAAAAAACAAATATTTATGCATATAAGATATCTAATATTTTCATGTTAAACATTAATTTGACAACCATTAGACTCATCATAAAGTGTTAGAGAAAATATAATAATTAATTTATACATAATATTTCAAATAATTGATAATGTAGTAATTCTATATGATAAGGATTTTAACAAAAATAAAACATCATGAGAAAGTCGTGACATTTGAATATTTATTATTACAGAATTATATATTCCTAAAAACTTCATAAAAAACTACATTTCATGATACTACAATCATGATTATCATCATCGCACAATCCTGTCAAAAAAAAGATTATCATCATCGCACAATAGGATCTTCAAACCCTAGAGGTTTGTTATCTAGTAAACAACTGCATAAAGTTGTCCATGACTAAAAATGGACTTCTGCAAAAAATTCCCTACATTAGAAAACAATTATCCTTGACTTTAATTTATATACATAGCATATTTTCCAAACAACGAAAATTGTCTTCATTGAAATTTAAATGAGAACCCGTGACCAGAAGGAGTCAACATAAGCCTAGGAATCAAAGCTAACTATCCGGCATTATTTCGCTATATAACCTTAGCTTCAAGAATATTATCACTCATTTTCGTAATAACCAACCTACATATTGAAAATAACATTTCATTACTGTAACGCCCCGAATCCAGAATGTCGGCTCTTGCACCTTCGACACTCTAAACTCGGGTTGCCACTTAGTGATTGTAAAATCTGAGCTTAAAAATTTCTTTTTAAAATATAACGACAAGCATAAGTATTACATTTTTCAGCGGAAAGTATTAATGACAAATATAAGTTATGAAAAAGCAGCGTGGGCCCGTTTATTAAAACTAGATTATGACATTATAATAAAATCAGTCGTTTACAAGGTAGCATATATTTTAATCATCGAGCAATCTTTAAAAGAGTTTGTTGCTCGGCATAAGAATAAATTCACCAATCATAAAAGCGAAACATTTATTTAAAGAGTCATATCTATATATTATTATCATTAACCAAGGAAAACTCCGTGTCAATCCTGCTGCAGCTCCGACCCCTCTCAATCATGTTCTAAAAATATCAAACTGTGGGGGGGTGAGATAAAAATCTCAGTGGATGATATGTATGCTGTTACACAGATTAGCAGTATCCTAGTATCAATTATACCATATATATACATATCGTACACACGAGTTGTTCATGCACATACGAATTCATGACGACTATTATGTCGTAGGTACGCACGAGTTTCTGATGCCCATACCCTTAGGTACGCACGAGTTTCTGATGCCCATACCATATTCATGTCGACTATTATGTCGTAGTATATATCATAGCGACTTACTAATACCGCGTATTCCTGGGACCCGGAGGTCTTTAATATCGTAAAAGTTTGCATAAAGATAACCATAGAATAATACACTAACAGTCCATGTAACATTAACAACTGCAATACAGATAGTGTCACCCACCTTGTTAACTTTTAAGAAAAGTTACAAACTTTGAAACCGGTTTGAGAGTTTGAGCGTGACGATGATCGTCCGAGCTTTGATTCGAGCAGCACTTCCCCTAGCACAATATTTTCATGTTCTCGTCATTAATCACTTTTTGATTGAAGTAAAATTATTCGTAAGTTTATCGAGGACGTTAAACTCTATTCTTTAGATTTCCTTACTCGTGAGATTGTATCGAACTTTTATTTTAATCGTCTATTGGAGTTTATTAATGATGTCCCAAAATTATTACTTGCAAGAATAAAGCTTTAAGGTTCATTTTCCAGCTTGACACAGTTTTAGAAAACAATTTTGTAAAATTGTTTATATAGTAATAAATTTCATCAAATAATTCACGAAGGCAGATAAGAGCATGTAGTATTTGATTATGATTTTTATAAAATAATTTCATATGGGAAAAAGTCCCAGTAAATCAAGAAGTCAGTCTCTTCTTCAGTTTCACAATATACAAATTCATAACTCTTTATTTGTAAGTCCAAAACTTATAAATTTTGAGGAGCATGTTTATGCCTTGTTACAATTTAGGACTACATTTTTAGATTTTCTACAAAGGTCATGTGTATAGTGTTTGGAAAATCTTCTAAATTAATAACATGTGATTTCTTACCAAAAGGTCCTAAAGGACTTTAATTTTGTGACATAAAAGGATAAATAAAAGACATATGATTTGTGAAAGGAATTCATCCATATAGATTATTGTACCAACCATTAAGTTTTCCAAAAGTTCCAAATTTCAGTTTTAACATTTTTCAGAAAGTTAGTGTCCCAAATATTGTGACTTTCTTCCATTTTCGCGAGCTGTTTCCCGTTGATTCGCTAATCGGATAAAGACGAAACATTAGGGATTTTAAAGCTTGTAGTCTGACGTTTATTGGAAAGAAAATTCGTTGGAAAAACACAAATGTGAGTTTGTTAAAAACGTCACGAAAGTCAGGTACCTGGGACCAATTTCTTGTTGAAAGCAGAATTCCAGTTTTTCGTTTCAGCACGTCGCATCTTTTTGAAAATATTATAACTCTGAATCTATCTGATGAAAAATTACGAGATTTTATACGAATATAGTAGACTCGATGAATTTTAACTTGCTGCTAGTTTCATCTCAAAATGACTTCTAGAACTCGAGATATGAATTTTTAAAGTTGTAGATAGGAATTTCGAGTAGCAATTTTTTTCCCGAAATTCCAGTTTTGAGCGACAATGTTTGAGCGTAAAAATGAGTAGCGTAATGACACCAAAATTGAATACCGAGACTATGATTATGTACTACACATATAAGAGATCACGTAGGTGTTTTAAAACACAAATTTCTAGTACAACAGAGTACTTGACGGCGTAACCGAAAATCAGTCGGAAACAGTTTTGACGTTTCAACTTGACATATTTGAGCGTAAATTTCGGCAGCATAACAGTACAATTTTTGAAAACCAAAAATACGAGCATGAATTATGTACTTCAAACAACACGTAGGAGTTTTAAACTAACAATTTCCAACACGTTTAAGCAGTCAACAATCTCACCGAAAATCATACGAACACGGGTTTCGAATTTTGTTCGGAGGTTACCTTTGTCGTCTTTCTCCCCTGTTTTCTACAGCTGATCAGAAACTCCCTTGCTTCCTAACAACTTGGAGTAGATGCTCTTTGCTTCGATTTGAAAAGAAATGAAGTTGGAAAGTAAGCAAAACTTGAAGAAACAAGAGGAAAAGAGGTGTTTTCTTAATCCCATGGAATTCAAACATTTACCTCAAGATATTCAGGGAAAGAGGAAAACAGGGCTGGTGTGTTTTGCTGCAGTAGATGATGAGCTTGATGATGATGAACTTCACGATGATGATGATGATCGATGGGTTTGAAGGAGAAAGAAAGGAGAAAGAATGAAGTTAGTTTCTTGCTTCCTTGAAGATGATGATGGCCGATGGATTTGGTGAAGGAAGAGAGGAGAAAGAATGGAGTTAGCTTCTTGCTTGGATTGTGGAGGAAAATGGGCAGCGTTTGGGCATATTTTTGTTTGTGTGAGATGGTTGATTATTGATGGACTGTGTATGTATATATAGAGGAAGAAGAGAGGGGCGATCAAAATGGAGAAGAGATAAAGGACTTGTGTGCAATTTTTTAAACTTAATATCTAGATATTTATTTATTTCACGGTGTTATTATTACTCGGTATTATTACATCTTAATACCTTCATATCTGTATTATAAAATCGTGGTTTTGCTAATTAAAATTCACGGCTTCGTTAGAATTATTTGTTTAGAACTTTTAGTGATTAAATCGTCACGTTCTGAGACGAAAATTATTTATTTAATTATTTAATTAAAAAATTCGATTTTTCTTAAATTTCTCAATAATCCTAATTTAGTTAGACGAAACAGATTTTCCATCGTCGTATTTATTATTCAACAGATTTTCAATTTTTATATCGAAAATCCTAATTCGTTGAAATATTAAATATTTTATGATCAAACCTTAATTAAATATTTTATTACAGTGCTAGGAGTGCTCCCGGTTCAAAGTGCTCGTCTGTTCTCTGAAAAATCAAAACCTTTGCAAACATATACGCTCTAAAATCATTAGAATAATCTTTAAATCAAATATTCATTTTATTAAACTCATTTATTTTATTATTCTTATTAAAACTGGGACGGGGTATTACAATTACAAATTTAATAAATAAATAAATACTCAACCTTTTTAAAATATGAAGAATTTTTTTTTTTAAAAATAATATTAAAAGACTAAACCTGGTTCCATTGCACAAACCCTTGAATAATCAATATTTCTTAATAACATTATCGATGTTCCAAATTTGAGATTCAGTTATGATTAAGAACACCCGAACACTGACTATTCAAGAATTCAGGGGTAAGCACATTAGAAAGATGCTCAACATTTAAACTAGCAAAGTAAGGGACTATCAGAGCTCAAATAAGTACATGACTCATTTTCATTCAACCGAATCATGTGATCTCTTATGGACCTAACAACATCAAAATTAGAAGCATAATTGATTTATATATTCTGTAAATAATCATGATCGTTCATCATGTTCTTAAAATCAGGATAAATACTATCAATAATATGACTTATCAGATCATCACCACCTATCAAAAGTATCATCCAGAATTTGTACATCAAAATCATTACTCAGTTTGTGATCATATACTTTCATCATAGATTTTATCCAATCAGAAAAAAAAAACTTTCAATTTATTTAAACCATCAGCCGATTACAAATTCTGCAACCACATGTTCCTTGTAAGTTTCAATAGGGTACAATCTTTTCACAAAAGAGATTAATTTATTATAGTTTGAGCATATCATGTCTCGTTCCTTTTTGAATAACTGACAATATATGTCATAATTGCCTCCAAGCATAAAATTCTTATCACGAAAATACAATTCAAAAGATAACGGATTGACCAGCTGCATAATATCCTTCAAAGTAGTATCAAGTGCTTCAATACAATATTTATTTACCATGAGAGCTTTATCCTATACATTGAGGTCGATCTTAATAATCAAAAACTCGGCAAGATGACCATCCTGATTAAAACTTGCAAGTAGAATTTTCAGTATCATTAATTGGAATGACAAACCTATAATGTGCAAAGAAGTGAAGATATACCAATGGATGCTACATTAATGACAATCTTACCATTAGATCTCAAACCTGTAGAGAACTTCTTCCATATAAATGTTTTTCTAATTTCACTGTATAAGTTAACTCCGCAAAATTATTGGGAGATGAATTTAATAAAGATGAATCTAATCAAAAAGGCTGAAGAAGAGCAAAAACGAATGAGTGGATATAAAAAGTTTGCGAGCAAACGGAGAGGGGCTTCAAAAGCACTGAAATGGCCACACACTGACAAGTGGATTCCCATCCAATTCAATGACAGTTGGGAAGAGGTCAAGAGAACCTTACGGTTCTATTATGAAGTCTTTCGAGGAATGGAAAGGGAAAGCTCGAGATCCAAACGAAGCTTTTATTGAATATCTCCTAACCTTCTATCCTAAATATCTCCAAAATTTGGATAAACTGGCGGATGAAGGAAAGGTGCAGATATAGTAGCCCCGGCCCATATACCTACCCTCCTCCAAGACTTGATAATGGCACAGTGAATGAAAAAAGCCATTACTCAAGAAATTGCTCAATATCTTTGGACGATTAGGCTCGACGAGGAAAGTCAGGATATCATTAAGGAAAGAAATGCACTGAAGAAGAGGTATTTCGGAATGTTCAACCTGGAGGTACCCGCTGATGAAATTGAAGAAGATGCAAACTGAAGAGCAGAAGACTGAAGAGCCAAATCTGAAGACTGAAGACTTACCTGAAGACACTTGTAATTTTTCTATCTTTTTGTCTTTTTTTTTTGTTCGATAAATTTCATTGTAATTCAGAATGACCTACTCATCATCAATGAAAATTTATCATTTTTGCTCAAAAGATAATATCTCATTATCTTATTTACATGTCTTTTACTTTTGATATGCTGAATGAATGTCTCTGAATGAATTGTTTATGAGAAATTGTTTATAAGTATTTGATGATGAATCCTTTGAGATATTCATTACTGAAGAAATTGTGAATGATTAAATGTTAGGAGATTCTCAGAAATTATTAAGAGATTCTCTGTTCAAGAAATTTTTGAGACATAATCAATCTTGTAATAGGATAAACTGAAACCTGAGTTTAGGTTATATGGTTGTAACAAGATAGATTTTGGCATCATCAAAAAGGGGGAAATTGTTGGGAGATGAATTTAATAAAGATATATGATTTTGATTAGATCCCAAAACCCCTGAGTATGACATGTTCAGGATAATCTTGATAGTTGAGTCAGGATTCAGTTTTATAGTATTCAGGATGATATCTGCAAAATGTATAGTCAGCAGATATAGATCAGGCTTAGATCTGAAGATTCTGAAGAACTCAGTATGTTTCTGAAGAAACTGAAGTTTCAGTATGAAACTAAGGTTTCAAGACTCAAGAAGAAATCGAGAATCAAGACTCAGATGAAATCGAGATATCAAGACTCGAAGTGTGAAATCGAGATATCGAAGACTTCGATGCAGAAACCGAGATATCAAGACTCAAGATGAAATTGAGGAATCAAGACTCAAAGATGAAGACTCAAAGATATCGGTCCAAGATATCTGTGAAGACTCGAAGACTCAAGACTCGTAAGACGCCAAGACTCGGAAGACCTTGAAGACTCGTAAGACTCAAGACACGTACATGTAAGATCAAGAATCGAAGATCAAGAATATCAAGGCACAAGAATTATCAAGACTTAGTAATGTCTTGAATGCTCAAGATAAACTGAATGTTCCGAGGCAATCGAAAATATCTATCGAAGGATGCAACATCGGAAGATCGCGATTCCTTAGAAAGTTAGATATTGCCAATAGATTCAAATGCGCACAAAAAGGAACTAAGACAAAGTGTTGTTAAGGTTATATCAACTCGTAGTTTGTAACAAAAAAGAGCCGTTGAAGGTGTCTACCTTTAATCGGAGACAAAAGTCAAAAAGAGGAAGACAACACTGCACCATATCGATAATCGACAAAGGATGACAGTCAAAAAAAGATGTCAAATGTACAAAAGTTCCAGATCGCAAAAGTGAAGATCGGCTACATGAAAGGCTATTGCCTAAAAACGTGTTAGGAGTTTCAAACCCTAAATATAGTCGTTCCTCACACACCATAAGAGGAAACTCACGAAGCTATCTCTCCAACGGATAGTTTTTCAAGAGTGACCTTGGTGTATGCCTATAAATACTTGTGACCCTCTACATTGTAAGGTTACGGGAAATTTGTAAGCAACTCAAGAAGCTCAAACTTATTATCAAGAAAGTTAAAGCACTTTCGAAAAACTTAGAATTTTCCAAGTGCTTTTATATTGAAGAGAGCTCACTAAACTAAGCCTAGCTTGATAAGATTTATCCAAAGCTTAGTCGAGATATCCTAGCCTTTGCATTGTACTTCATTGTAAAGGATATCTCATCCTAGTTGTAAACCAACCGAGAAACCCCAAACCCTTGAGAAGGTAGTTGGAGTGTGTTTGTTGGTGAGAAGAGTTGTAAAGAGTTAGTAAACTACGCGGAGTAGTCAGAAAGCTCTAGAGGTGAAGTTAGTAAGCTACAGAGGTAGTCTGGAAGCTTGTTTCTGTTTGAGTAAGTAAACTACGGAGGTAGTCAGAAAGCTCAAGGTCGGGTTGAGTAAGTAAACCACGTGGAGTAGTCGAGAAAGCTCGGGCCGAAGTTGAGTAAGTAAACTACGCGAGGTAGTCGTAAAGGGAAGTGATTAGTGAATTTCTCGAGGATCGAGAGAGTGGACGAGGAGCTTGAGTCTCTCGAACCACTATAAATTCTTTGTTGTTGTTTATTGCTTTCCTTATCCGCAGGCTTAAACTGTTGCATTGATTTAAATCACAAAGCATATTTTCACTGAGATTTCAGTTGGAATCAATCCACTGGAAGTTGCATATAATTGAATCACAACCTAATCACTATTCCATTCAAAGGAAGGTTTTCAGCAATGCTTAAAACGAGTATAAACTAAAGGGCCAACCATTTCAAGACATCCGAGTAGCTAGAACGAGATAGTTACCAAACCGAACTTACTCTTACGAGGGTTCAGTAAGTTAGTTATCTGATCCAAGCAACTCAGGATCTCTGAAACTTAGGACTCAGTTGGGATTATTTGAGGTTTCGAAAAGATTTTCGGGATCTTTGTCTCGAAGAGACTTTGACTCGAGTGATTTGTGCTTCTCAAAGACCAAACCTTCTTCAGACGACTGACCCAAGCTGACCTCAGTAAAAGAAAAGTTTTAAAAACACTGAACACGTGTATTCCCCCCCATACACGTGTAAGACTCGTTTGCACCGGGACCAACAAGTGGTATCAGAGCAGTGGTTCAACTTGACCACCTGCTTTGTTGACCAAAGTTTTATTTGCTAAAAATACTTGTGGTCTATCTGAACTGATCTTATTTGCTAAATTCTTAAAAGACTCAGATAAAAAATGTCTTCTAAGAAACTTCTCATGTTCTCAGTGGAGAACTATGATTTGTGGAGACTAAGAATGCAGGCTCATCTGTATTCTAAACATGAACGAATGTGGAGAGTGGTCTCTGAAGGGCCATTCCAATTTACTGTGGTGAATCCCAGAGGAACAGATAATGAGAGAAACGATCCTAGAAAGCGAAATTTCCTAAGTCGATGACCAACCGACTCGGCGAGGAGAGGAAGTTAGTTAATCTAGACTATATTGCTAAAGACACACTATACAAAGACAATTGATGATGGTGTGATGGGAATGATCTCTCAACTGCAAATCGCAAAAAGAAATTTGGGATACACTAGGCGTGAATGTGCCAAGGCACATATCATATCAAGGAAAACAAACTTTCAGTTGTAATAGGAAAGTTTGATAGTTTTGAAATGGAAGAAGGTGAATCAATTGGCAAATTGGAAGTCAGATTCACTAGTATTATGAATGATCTAAATGCACTTGGAAAGAAATATCCACAAAGAGAAGTTCTTATTTGAAAATTCTTAGAGGTCTTTCTAAGAAATGGGATATACATGCAGTGGTGATTGAAAACACCAAGAACATTAATTCAATGCCCTATCAACAAGTCTTCTCTGAGCTGGAGGCCTATGAGTTTGTAATTGATAAGAAATCTAAAAAGGCTGACAGCAAAGATGATTCATCATCTAGTAAAAATGTGGTTTTTAAGGCCAAAGATAAAAAACTCGTAAAACTAGAGAGTCCGAGAACTCCTTGCTAAGAATCGGGGATGAGCTTGAGGATAAGCTAAAGACCGATGTCAAGGAGGTTTTAAAGACTTAATAGTCGATATGGAAAATACAAAAGCTATTACAGGAATCGCAGGTACCAGAAGAAACCTGAGGACAAACCAACTGAGAAGAGAAAGGACCTGAAAACTGAAGGATCTTTATCCAGAAAGAAGGACTCCAAGTCCAAGGAAGAAAGTGATCAGGATGATGATGCCAACAGATGCTACAATTGCCAAAAAGAAAGGTCACTTCCAAAGATGATTGTCCAGATCGAGTGCTAAGGAGAGAAGAGAAAGGCAAGCTAAAAAGAGACAAGAAGTTCTCAAGCAAAAAGGCCATGGTTGCAAAAAAAGAAGAACATTACGAGGAGGATCTAGCTCTTGGATGAAATATTCTCGACAAAGGAAAGTGATGACATTTGTCTGATGGCCATTGAGGAGGTAAACTCTTCTTTCTATGTTGTTGCTCCTACACTAGCACAAGAGTCGTCAAGTTCAACTGTAAATAGTCAATTTGACCTGATGGATTCTTTTGATAATCTGATGAAGGACTATGCTGTTTTACAAGAACTGCTAAATGAAACTCAAGAGCATAATAAGGAATCAAGGTAAAAAAATCTAAAATGGAAAGACTCTAGCAAAACCGAGATCACTTCTCAATTAATGGGAGCTACTGATAAACTGGATGTTCTGAAAGTACAACTCTCAGAGAAAGAGAAGTTGATAAAGACCCTAACTGAAAAGCTAGAGAAATCCACTGAAGAAATTCAGCTGATCAGAACTAAGTTCAATGACCTCTCTGAGAAGCATGAAACTCTACAGAACTGTGAGGATAATGCACAGAAGAAGTTAACTCTATTGAATATTGCATCTAAAGTAATAGATGAAATTCAGAGTTACGAGAGATCCGCCCACTATAAAAAACGGATTGGGATACATTCGGGGAACCTCACAAGGTCATCTCGAATCTTTGCATCAAGTAGCAAGAACATAATCTTTGTAAAAACCAAATGGCACCCACTCTTCAAACCTGAAGAAGAAATGCCCAAGGTTGTAGACAAGGAAAAGGACCCATGGTTTGATGAAACCGAATGATCGTAGGAAAGCCCAAACCTCGGTGAAGGCTAGAAAACATGAGCACTCGGTTGGAAAATTTCGTGCAAAAGTACTTCAAAGCCTCAGCTAAGATTGCAAAACCCGAAAGGATCCATTTGAACCATCGGAGGAATCTTCGAAGAGAAACACTCAAAGAGAGATATTCTCAATCGAAGAGACCAAGTCCTCGAGATCTTGAAAAGACTCAAATTTCAAAGATGCATAACCCTGAAACCCCACTTGCCTAAGGGTAAAGGTTATCTCGAACCCAAGTCAACAAAGATTTAGACCGGTTGCCTGTAAGCCAAAGCAAATGAACAAAGGGCCCGAACCAAAGAAGAATTCAAAGGTTCATGTTCATGCTAAAGCTAGCACACATACACAGAAGACTGCTAAGGCACCCAGAGTAGTGAATGTGTATGTTGATGTTTATGGAAGACAAATTAGCCACTCTAAAGTGATTAGAGTTGTCAGGCAGATTTGGATTCCGAAAGGTACAATTTAACCTTGTAGGACCCTATGCAAACCGGGTACCTAAGAATTGATCTTTTTTCAGAGGAAAAACAAGGGCACAAAGTCGATTAAAGATCACATAAAGACCGATGAAAGAGAGATGAAAAAAGCTCTCGATGTATGGTATCTTGACGGTGGATGCTCAAGACATATGACAGATTCAAGAAGATACTCGGTGACTATGTTGAACAAAGAGCCCCCTCATATCACTTTTTGGAGATAACTCAAGGGACGATCAAGGATATGGAACTTTGGAAATCGACTCAGTTCATATCCATGGTGTTTCATATGTATTCGGATTGAAGCATAATTTGCTTTCAATAAGCCAATTTCGTGATAAGGGTTTTAATGTTGAGTTCTCCAAGAACTTATGTTATGTGAAAGATGATACAACACGAAAAAATATTCTTGTTGGTACTAGAAAAGGAAATGTGTATCTTCTTCGATTGGAGTTCAACTCCTAAAGATACATGTTTGGTTGCTAAAAGTTCCATAGATACCAGGTTGGTTATGGCATAAAAGAATGAATCACCGAATTTCAAAAACCTGAATAAGCTTGCAAGATTAGCTCTTGTGAGAGGGTTGCTTTAATGAAGTGTTCAAGAAGGAACATATTTGTGATGCGTGCAAAAAAAAGAAAAACAAGTTAAAGCATCATTTAAAAGCAAAGTAGATATTTTCTTACCGATGAATACTTCGATTCTTTGATATGGATCTTTTTGGTCCTATAACACCGAAGAAGCACTAATGGCGTGAAATACACATTGGTAGTAGTTGATGACTACTCAAGATATACTTGGGTCATATTCTTTTTCAAGAAGAAAGAGACTCGAGATAAAAGTTTTGCGAAATTCATCGAAAAGGCTCAAGATTGAGAAAAAATCGAGTGTGGTCAAAATCGATCGACAAAAGGAACTGAATTTATAAATCATATCATATATCGATTATTGTGCAAACAAATGGAATTTCACATGAAACATCACCGCAAGGACCCTCAACAAAATGGTGTTCTTTGAAAGAAGAGCAGGACTAAAAAAAAGTTTGCAAGGACAATGATAATTTGAAGTCGATATTTCTAAAAGGTTTTGAAATTTGTCAACATCGCATGCTACTCTCAGAATAGATCCATGTTGACCAAGAGTCAAGGCAAAACACCCTATGAGCTTTGGAATAAAAAAAAGCCTCGTGTTTCTTTCTTTTCGTGTGTTTGGTTGCAAGTGTTTCATACACAATAATGGTAAAGATCGGTTGAAAACATTTGATAGTAAAGTTCGATGAAGGAATATTCTTAGGATATTCTCGAAGTCAATAAAAGCTTTCGAGTTTACAATTTGTAGGACTCTTATTGTGGAGGAAAACACCTGTTGTTGTTTTTGATGAATCTACTTGTGTTCGGAAGAAAGCAGGAACATGATCGCAGATGAACCGACCAAGAGGATCACCAGATTAAGCACTGAAAAAAGAATGACAAAACATCCATCGAACACGAAAAGAAGAAGTCGGTCCACTATCTATGATTGGAGTGACTCGGACTCGAATAAAGAAGTTGAGGATGGTGAGACTCAGAAAGCCAACACACCAAAGGTGACTAATGAACAGACACCAATTCGGACTCGGTATGTGATGCCAATGAAGATGTGGTCACGGTGAGGCAAAATTCTGAATCTATCAACCAAAGGGAACAAATGTCTCGACAATGTTCGAATGGAATTTCCACGAGGAAGATGATTCCTTTCTCCTTTTCTGTTGTTCCCTGAGTTTACTGAATTAAATTAACCTAACATTTCAAATGTTGAGGAGACTGTTGAAGGGGGAACATCAAGAAGGAAATGGTTAGATAGTCATCCTACAAGTCGTTTGTGGGTGATCTAACCGAAGGTGTTAAAACAAGAAGGTTCCATGGTGAGAGTGCACTATTCTGGCCGCTTCCTATCGGAGAAAGAGCCTCACCGAGATTGGTGAAGCTCTACAAGATTCTCATTGGATTACTGTTATGCAAGATGAGCTGAATCAATTCTCAAGGAATGAAGTATTGGAGCTAGTAGATAGACCTGAAAGGCACAATGCCATTAGAACCAAGCGGGTATTTAAGAATAAAAGAGATGAAAACAATAACATTGTAAGAAACAAGGCAAGGCTAGTTGCATAAGGTTATTCCCAAGAAGAAGGCTTGGATTATGATGAAACCTTTGAACCTGTTGCAAGACTAGAAGCCATCATATTGTTTCTTGCATATGCTGCCCACATGAAGTTCTCAGTCTATCAAATGGATGTGAAAAGTGCATTTCTGAACGGTGTGCTTAAAGAAGAGGTTTATGTGGAACAACCTCCTGGTTTCAAACAGAATGACCAAGTGTACAGGCTCAGAAAAGCTTTGTATGGTCTTAAACAAGCACCCAGAGCATGGTATGATACTCTTTCTCAGTTTCTTACTGACCATGATTTTGTCAAAGGGACTGTTGATAGAACTCTGTTCAAGATAGAAGATGGGGAAGATATCTTACTGGTTCAGATATATGTTGATGACATCATTTTTGGATCTCCAAACCATCAGCTGTGTGAAAAGTTTTCAACACTGATGAAAGGCAAGTTTGAGATGTCAATGATGGGGGAGATGAATTTCTTTCTAGGTCTTCAAGTAAAACAATCAAAGGAAGGAATATTCATCAACCGGACAAAGTACACCGAGATCGATTGCCAAATATGGTGTCTGAGATTGCAATGCGTTAGGATTCCTATGAATACTAACTACAAGATGGATCCCGATTTCAAGGTAAATCAAATTGAGTCATACCGATTATAGAGAATCATTGGATCATTGCTCTATCTCACAACAAGTAGGCGGATATAACATTTCTTTGTTGGGATATGTGCAAGATACCAAGCTAATCTAAAATTTAGTCACATGGAGGTCGCCAAAAAGATCTTGAAGTATCTTAAGGGCACGATGAATAGAGGATTATGGTATCCAATGATGATAACCTTGAATTAACTTGGTTACTCGAGATGTCGATTATGCGGAGTTGCGAGGATTGATGAAGTCCACTACGAGAACTTGTCAATTTCTAGGAAAAGTCGATATCTTGGTTTTGAAGAAAGCAGGACCTCGGTAGCAACCAAGATTATGAAGGTGAATACATGGTCTGCAGGAAGGCTGGCTTGCGCTTTCGAGATTCTTTGGCTCGCGACAACAATTAAGGGATTATAAAGTTGTAGCCAATGAAGTACCAATATTTTGTGACAATAATAGTGCCATTGCTATTTCACAAAATCCAAGATTGCACACCGGATGCAAGCATGTGGATATCGAGACATCACTTCATCGAGATCATGTCGAGAAAAAAGGACATAAGGATGGAGAAAATTCATATCGATAGAGAGCGATATCTTGACTAAACCTTTGGGTTGAATCAAGATTTCGGGAACTTTCGATTGAATTAGGAATGTTAGATCGGTGTATAGAGTAAAAAATCGAAAAATTGAAGGTTTTCGGATGCATGAAGTTTTCTCGAATTCTCTTGAAGCTCAGGATAAAATGGAAATACCGAACTGAGTCTCAGGAAACTCAGATTTACTGAAGGTCAAGATTGGGATTATCTTGAACCCATTCAAGATTTTTCAAGATTATCTTCGACATTTTATCAAGGTCAGTACTCAGTAAGACTGATAGAGATAAATTAGTCTGAAGAAGTAATGACTCATGCGACTCATTTATTGCTTAAGTGAAGCTCAGTAATCATTTGCAATAAATACAAAACACCTAAGGAAAGTTTTTGGGCGGGATCGTTTGAAATTCCGAAGAAGGTCAACAGTCATTTAATGCTCTGTTACATTAATGACCAATGAGGATATTTTGGCGGCTTACTTTTCGGAAGATCGACTGTTCACATACCCGATTAATCGAAGATTAATCTCAACCGTTGCTTTTCACCTAACCAATGTGAATTCCCATGATCTCGAAACTATTTATACCCCAAGAAGTCATTCAAGCCAAAATTTTATCAAACCCTTCATTCCCAAAATCCTCTGCAAAATTAACCCCTTTGCCCAGAAAACCTAAACCCTAAATCTTCAATCTCTCAAATGGCTCCTACCATTTTCGATAAATTAGCCGAAACCAATAAACCTTGGTACGAGTTCATTGTCTCGCTCGATAGCACAACCAACTCCAAACCAAAAGAGGAAGCTCTCCATATGATCCGTTTGGCCAAGCTCACTCATCTCGTCGCAAGACGACCGGACCAAGAATACGCTAAAGAGGTAATCGAGTTCATCTGTAATATGAAGATAGATGAAGAGGATGGTTTACATTCCGAGATTACTGTATCTCATTTAGAGCATTCGTCAAAATACATCAATTTTAAAAGGGAATTGTACATTATTCCGAAAAATTTTAATGATGTTTTTGAGCTTTGTGATAGAGGAGAGGATCCTGTTGTGTATATGTTGGGTAGAGAGGAGGAGTATTTAGATAGGATTGCTGAGAATCCTGTAAAATTTGAGGCTACACTGCATAAGAGGCATTTGAAGCCACAATATAGAGTGTTGATAGATAGTGTGAGCAAATGCATCATGAGTCATTCGGGGAGTTTTGACCAGATTAGTACCCCAAAGCTCCGAATAATGGCGGCGATCGAGGCTTCACCCACCACCGACTTCAACTGGCTCAAATTCTTGATTCAGATGGTGAGTGAACAGGCCAAAGTTTATAAGAAAGGTTGACGGGGCGATCTCGATCAAAGGCAAGATCCACCATGCCACCAAAATAGCTTTTATTTTGGATATGTGCAGAGAGGAGGAGGACATCTTCGCCAATTCAACCCCATTCCCCAAGTCCAAGGTGCTCTTCAAGCCCATTGCTGTGAAGAAACATGCCATCAGGGGGAAGAAGGAAAAGAAAGCAGAATCACCAAGCGCTGCTGAAAAAGAAACCCAACAAACCAGGGGGAAGGTTTTGTTGGAGGCCAAAATGGAGCAGGGTGAGAAGATGAAGAAGCAAAAAACCTTCGGCCCCAAGCGCAGAAGACTGGTGGTTCTCACCGATGAAGATGGCAGTGATTCTGAAGAGATTCAACCTGAAAGCCAAACCGCTCAGAATTCGCCACTACAAGTCTTGGCTCAGGTTATCTCTAAGGCATAGGAACAGACTGAGGAGCAGGTCTTCTCTGAGGTGCTTGAGACATCGCTCAGTTCAGACAAAATTTCTCAGGAAATTTTTAAAGGAACTCAGGCCTCAGAGATTCCTACCAAAGATGTGTCGCCTCGACATGTAAGAGCCAACTCAGAGTCAATTGGAGGAAGTGCTACCAGCCCCGTAACCCACTCGGATGCAAACCGAGGACCGTTGCACAACATTCAAACATTCTTTGAGACTCGGGGAGCGAAATTTTATTTTGGATGAGCTCCTGAGTGATCTACTTCTTGATCCTTCAGCTGATGCTTCGACTGAACCAGATAGCCCGAGATGGAAGAAAAGGCGGTCAAGAAACCGAGTGGAGGAGCAGGGGGGAACGGTTCATCTTGATCGCTTACCCCGAAGCTCAATTTCATACCCCGATCTGCAAGATATCTTCTTGATTAAGGACGACGGTTTTCATCCTCAATCGACTCTTGGGAGATGCTTAACATTCCGCATTCTGAGGGGAAGACGGTGGAATGAGGAGACAAGATTCCGATCGAATTCTCGTGGATTCAGGAAGACAAAGCTCAGGATGAAAGTTTTTGATTTTGATGAGTTGGGTTGAAGAAGAAGATAGCCGAGAGGAGAGCTATGAAGTTGGTGCCCCTAGCAAAGCAGAGACAAATTTCAAGATGGGGACCAACAGGAGATGCCGAGGATCGGGTCTCGGATGGAGAAGGAAACTTCTTGGCCGATCAACTGAAATCATTCAACCTCGACCGAAAGTTAAGACTCTTCGTGTACTTTTGGCACTACTAACAATTATGCCAAAGTTTATCAAGTTTCTATCTTTAACTCAATTGTCGATGAACGGTGATCGAGGCTCGATTGGAGATCTGGAGCTCAGGATGAAGCCGATGCTCAAAGCGCAGACCGACCCTCGGGTTGTGGTCGAACCTCGGGATGATCAATCAAAGATGTGAAGGTCTGAGAATGTTCCCGAGATCGACCTCACTCCCATCCTGGAGAAACTTGAAAAGGTTGAGCCAATGATGAACAAGATCGATCAGATGGAAGAGACATTGGCCAGCCAAACTCGGAAGATGGAGAATCTGAGTTCATCTTCAGACCTGGTGCAAATCCAAAACACTCGACCTCAAAGATGACCTCCATGGAAGACAAATTTGAATGAGAAGTTTGGAGGAGTCAACGAAATTTGGTGAGTCTTGAATGAAACGAAGCACGGGGAGAATACTGAATTTCTAGAGGTGAAATTGGCAGAGAAGAATAAAGTGCTGATCAAATATGCTGTTGAGGAAATGAGCTCAATGCTCATGACCAAGATGACAGAGATGTTTAAAAATGCTCTCTCTGGCCAGTTTGCCCATTTGTCCGAAGAATTTTTCGTGGCTAAAAACCACCTCGTGAGAAATTTGGAAGATGAACAAGATCGGTTAGCGAGAGAGGTCTTTTTGTGAGCAAAGAGCAATATCACATGGACACGCAAGACTCTCCAGACTTCTTCCAAATTACGGTGCAAGAGGGGGGAAAGACCGAAGAAGACTTGAGGAAGTTATTGCACGTACTTTGGAGAAAAAAAGGCACAAAAAGAAGTTTGAAATGAATAGCCTATCCAAAGCTTTGAAGGAAGCCAAGCTTCGAAAAAACGAAGTTCAGCCAGTGGAGAGGTTCGATCTACACTCGTGTTTCGAGGAAACCATGCTTGAAGAAAAGAAGAGAGAAACCGAGTCCCAGAGCTAAGGTTGGAACAAGCCAAGTCTTCATTGAATCGCTTATGAAGAGGAAAGCCTTGGGCATTGTTGAACCGATAAAGAAAGCGAGCTAAGGCTTCTAAGCCACCCAAAGAAAGCTGATGGTTGAATTAGAAGAGTCTGAAGGTCAACATCAGAAGAAAGTCTTCAACACCAGAAATGCTCAAGACACTCCAGATAGAACAAGCTAAGAAAGTTCTTCGCTTCGGTCTCAAAGGCGTGCAAATGAAAGAAAAAGGTCAAGAAGAGCAAAAAAAAGGAGTGGATATAAAAAGTTTTGCGAGCAAACGGAGAGGGGCTTCAAAAGCACCGAAATGGCCACACAATCGACAAGTGGATGCCCATCCAATTCAATGACAGGTTGGGAAGAGGTCAAGAGAACCTTTCCGGTTCTATTATGAAGTGCTTTCGAGGAATGGAAAGGGAAAGCTCGAGATCCAAACGAAGCTTTTTATTGAATATCTCCTAACCTTCTATCCTAAATATCTCCAAAGCTGGATAAACCTGGCGGATGAAGGAAAGGTGCAGATAGTAGCCCCCGGCCCATATACCTACCCTCCTCCAAGACTTGATAATGGCCTGGTGAATGAAAAAGCCATTACTCAAGAAATTGCTCAATATGCTGGACAGTTAGGCCTGACAGGGAACAGTCCGGATATCATTAAGGAAAGAAATGCACTGGAGAAGAGGTATTTCGGAATGTTCAACCTGGAGGTACCCGCTGATGAAATTGAAGAAGATGCAAACTGAAGAGCAGAAGACTGAAGAGCCAAATCTGAAGACTGAAGACTTACCTGAAGACACTTGTAATTTTTCTATCTTTTTGTCTTTTATTTTTTGTTCTGATAAATTTCATTGTAACCTGTAACAGCCTACTCATCATCAATGAAAATTTATCATTTTTGCTCAAAAGATAATATCTCATTATCTTATTTACATGTCTTTTACTTTTGATATGCTGAATGAATGTCTCTGAATGAATTGTTTATGAGAAATTGTTTATAAGTATTTGATGATGAATCCTTTGAGATATTCATTACTGAAGAAATTGTGAATGATTAAATGTTAGGAGATTCTCAGAAATTATTAAGAGATTCTCTGTTCAAGAAATTTTTGAGACATAATCAATCTTGTAATAGGATAAACTGAAACCTGAGTTTAGGTTATATGGTTGTAACAAGATAGATTTTGGCATCATCAAAAAGGGGGAAATTGTTGGGAGATGAATTTAATAAAGATATATGATTTTGATTAGATCCTAAAACCCCCGAGTATGATGACATATTGGGATAATCTTGATAGTTGAGTCGAGATTAGGTTTTTTATAGTATTGAGGATGATATCGCAAAATGTATAGTCGCCAGATATAGATCAAAGCTTAGATCTCGAAGATTTCGAAGAACTCAAGATGTTTCGAAGAAACCGAAGTTTCAAAGATGAAACTAAGTTTCAAGACTCAAGAAGAAATCGAGACCAAGACTCAAAGCAGAAATCGAGATATCAAGACTCGAAGCAGAAATCGAGATATCAAGACTCAAAGTAGAAATCGAGATATCAAGACTCAAGATGAAAACCGGCGAATCAAGACTCAAAGATGAAGACTCAAGATATCGGGCCAAGATAACTGTGAAGACTCGTAAGACTCAAGACTCGTAAGACAAGACTCAAGACCTCAAGACTCAAGACACGTAAGATGTAAGATCAAGAATCAAGATCAAGAATATCAAGGCAGAATTCATCAAGACTTCAAGAATGCATCAATGCTCAAGATAAACCTCAATGTTCCAAGGCAATCGAAAAATATCTATCCAAGGATGCAACATCGGTGAAGATCGCAATTCCTTAGAAAGTTAGATATTGCCAAGACATTCAAATGCGCATAAAAGGAACTAAGACAAAGTGTTGTTAAGGTTATATCAACTCGTAGTTTGTAATCAAAAGAGCTGCTATGAAGGTGTTTACCTTTAATCGGAGACAAAAGTCAAAAAGAGGAAGACAACATTGTACCATATCGACATCGACAAAGGATGTGTCAGCGAAAAAAAAGATGTCGATGTACAAAAGTTCCAGACGCAAAAAGTGAAGACCGGCTACATGAAAAATTTATTGCCTAAAAACGTGTTAGGGAGTTTCAAACCCTAAATATAGTCGTTCTCACACACCATAAGAGGAAACTCACGGGCTATCTCTCCAACGGATAGTTTTTTCAAGAGTGACCTTGGTGTATGCCTATAAATACTTGTGACCCTCTACATTGTAAGGTTACTGGAAATTTGTAAGCAACTCAAGAAGCTCAAACTTATTATCGCAAAGTTAAAGCACTCGAAAAACTTAGAATTTCCCAAGTGCTTTTATATTGAAGAGAGCTCACTAAACTAAGCCTAGCTTGATAAGATTTATCCAAAGCTTAGTCGAGATATCCTAGCCTTTGCATTGTACTTCATTGTAAAGGATATCTCATCCTAGTTGGAAACCAACCGAGAAACCCCAAACCCTTGAGAAGGTAGTTGGAGTGTGTTTGTTGGTGAGAAGAGTTGTAAAGAGTTAGTAAACTAATCGGAGTAGTCAGAAAGCTCTAGAGGTGAAGTTAGTAAGCTACAGAGGTAGTCTGAAAGCTTGTTTGTGTTTGAGTAAGTAAACTACGGAGGTAGTCAGAAAGCTCAAGGCCGGGTTGAGTAAGTAAACTACGTGGAGTAGTCAGAAAGCTCAGGGCCGAGTTGAGTAAGTAAACTACGCGAGGTAGTCAGAAAGCTCAGGAAGTGATTAGTGAATTTCTCTGAGGATCAGAGAGAGTGGACGTAGGAGCTTGAGTCTCTGAACCACTATAAATTGCTGTGTTGTTTATTGCTTTCCTTATCTGTGCTTAACTGTTGCATTGATTTAAATCAGAAAGCATATTTTCACTGAGATTTCAGTTGGAATCAATCCACTGGAAGTTGCATATAATTGAATCACAGCCTAATCACTATTCCATTCAAATGAAGGTTTTCAGCAAAGCTTAAAACGAGTATAAACTAAAGGGTCAACCATTCAAGACATCCGAGTAATTTAGAACGAGATAGTTACCAAACTGAACTTACTCTTCTGAGGGTTCAGTAAGTTAGTTATCTGATCCAAGCAACTCAGGATCTCTGAAACTCAGGACTCAGTTGGGATTATTTGAGGTTTCTGAAAGCAGTTCGGGATCACTGTCTCATTAGACTTTGACTCAGAGTGATTTGTGCTTCTCAGGACCAAACCTTCGTGATGACCGACCCAAAGTGACCTCAATAAAAAGTTTTAAAAACACCTTGAAACACGTGTATTCCCCCATACAAGTGTAAGACTGCGTTGCACCGGACCAACGAGGACATATTAATCAAAAGAGAATCCAAAGGTTGGTAGAAGGCGGTTCCTTTGGAGTCTCTCCAAGTTGAACCAATCCCAACACGCGAATCATGTTTGGAGGGTAAAATGAGCAAGAGGGCAATCGGAGCCAAGGGGAATAGAGCCAAAGAAGTGTTAAAAATCGTTCACACAGACTTATGTGGTCCAATGTCAATCAAAGCGAGAGGAGGTTATGAGTATTTCGTCACTTTTATTGATGATTACTCAAGGTACGGCTATATTTTCCTTATGAAGCATAAATCGAGACCTTTGAGAAATTCAAAGAATTTAAGGCTCGAGCAGAGAATCATAGGAAAAACGATCGTCTCTACGATCCGTCGTGGGCGAAAGTACCTCGGCGATGAGTTTTTAAACTACTTGTCGATGAAGGATTGTATCAACTAATCGCACCGGAACCCCTCAACAAAACGGGGTTGCAGAGAGCGAAGAAACGTAACTCTTTTAGAAATGGTTAGATAAATGATGAGTTATGCGGATCTACCCAAGTCGTTCTGGGGTCATGCCTTGGAAACAGCGGCTTATATTCTGAACTTGGTGCCATCCAAATCGGTTCCTAAAACTCCCAAAGAATTGTGGACCTGGAGCAAGCCCAGTCTAAGACACATGAGAATTTGGGGGTGTCCGGCCTACGTGTTGGACAAGGAAGCCGAAAAATTGGATCCTCAATCAGAATTAAGGTTGTTTATAGGATACCCCAAGGGAACAAAAGGGTGTATGTTCTATGGTCCCGAAGATCAAAAGGTGGTAATAAGCACCCACTTTAGATTTTTGGAAGAAGACTATGTGAACGAAAGAAAACCCAGAAGTGAGATTACCTTAAATGAGCTAAGGGGGCTAACCTCAGTGCCAAGTGTACAAGATGACATACCAAACGACACACTTACACAACCAGAACCTCGTCGTAGTGGGAGGGTTGTAAGACAGCTCGAGAGATTCATGGGGACAGGAGAGTCCTCGGACTTAGTTCCCGGTCAAGATGAATCAGACCCATGGACATATGACGAGGCAATCCAAGACAAGGATGCGGTTTCTTGGCATACAGCAATGAAAGCCGAAATGGGTTCTATGGATCATAACAGAGTGTGGGAGTTAGTCGAGCCACTTAATAGGGTCAAACCCATTGGTTCCAAGTGGGTATACAAGAGAAAAAGAGGACCGGACAGGAAGGTGAAAACCTTCAAGGCAAGGCTTGTGGCGAAAGGTTATACTCAGAAAGAAGGGATCGACTATGAGGAAACCTTTTCGCCTGTAGCAATGCTCAAGTCCATCCAAATTCTCTTGTCGATTGTTGCTCATCTAGATTTTGAAATCTGGTAAATGGATGTCAAGACGGCTTTCCTTAACGGAAGTCTTGAAGAGGAAATCTATATGCAACAACCCCAAGGCTTCATTGAAAAAGGCCAAGAACACCTAGTTTGTAAGCTCAAGAAGTCCATCTACGGACTCAAACAAGCATCCAGAGCTTGGAACCAGTGTTTTGATCAAGTAATAAAGTCTTATGGGTTGGATCAAAATGAGTACGAAAGTTGTGTGTACAAAAAGCGTGTCGGAACTGCATTGGTATTCTTAGTACTATACGTAGACGACATTCTGCTCATCGGGAATGATGTAAATGTGTTGTCAGACGTAAGGGCATGACTTTCAAAACAGTTTGATATGAAGGACTTAGGGGAAGCCGGGCACATCCTTAGGATCAAGATCACTCGAGATCGCAAGAAAATGATGATAGGTGTATCGCAAGCTTCATATATAGACACTGTCTTGAAGCGATTCAGCATGCAGGATTCTAAGAAAGACTTCGTACCTTTCAGACATGGAATCCATCTATCCAAGGAAATGTGCCCTAAGACACAAAAGGAGATAGATGACATGAAAGGCATTCCTTATGCTTCGGCTGTCGGAAGCCTTATGTATGCAATGTTGTACACGAGACCGGATATCTGCTTTGTCGTTGGCATGGTGGCAAGATACCAAAGTAACCCGAGGAAAGAGCATTGGACGGCAGTTAAAAACATTCTGAAGTATATGAAAAGAACTCGAGATAGAATGTTGGTTTATCAGTCAGATAGTCTAATCCCCATCGGTTACACGGACTCGGATTTCCAATCAGACTTAGATTTCAGAAAATCTACCTCCGGTGGTGTGTTTTGCATGGGGGAGGAGCCATGACATGGAGAAGCGTTAAGCAGAAATGCATCGCCGATTCTACCATGGAAGCCGAATATGTAGCTGCTTGCGAGGCAGCTAAAGAAGCGTTTTGGCTCAAGAATTTCTTAGTAGACTTGGATGTAGTTCTGAATTTGCCCAGCACAATCACTATTTATTGTGATAATGCCGGAGCAGTTGCAAATTCAAGAGAACCAAGAGCCCACAAGGCCATCAAACACATTGAAAGGAAATACCATCTTATACGAGAAATCGTTAAGAGATGAGATATAGAGGTGGCAAAGATCGCGTCAGAAGACAATCTAGCAGATCCATTCACAAAGGGTCTGCCTCAGAATACATTCGAGAGACATGTGGAAGGAATGGGTGTCAAGACCGTTGCCAATCTGCTTTGAGTATAAGTGAGAGATATTATTAGGTTCGTGTAGGTGACATTAGATGTCACGTATTAGGAACTACACGAGACATGATGTAGTATACTTAAAAGCAGACTTTGAGTATAAGTGGGAGATTGTTGGGGTTATACTGGAAAGTATGTTTTTACTTTGTATAACCAAACTGAATTTCTGTCTTATTTACTGAAATAAATTATTTATCACTGATGCTTTAAATATCATTGAATGTTACATATATTTACTGCATAACTGTTCAATAAATAGTACGTGTTACATTGTAGTTAATTTAGTGATACCAGATCACAGAAGATTAAATTAACAGTCCCTTGTAACTAAAAGTGCGTTATTCACGACCTAGATGGAAATGAATAATCCATCGTGAAAAATTGAAGTGTAAGGCTCAGATTGGCTTGTCTTGACCAAGAGATTACACTAGTGCATGACTGATGCACTGAATAGGACCTGCAGGAGGATAAATTCTTCAGCACTGAACTAGGAAGAATTAGACCTCAGTGGTTCGTTATTTCTTAATCTTCGTCCCTTAAATAGGATCGTGTGTGGTTAGTAATTATTGCTTTGACTTATGACGAGTAGAGAATCAATGAGATTCAATACTTTATATCTTGGGCAATATTATTGGTCACATGCGATTGCTAAGATTTAATAAGAAGAATCGTGTGCAAGTACGCTTGTTCGATTTGCCCCCTTGGGAGGTTCATAAGATTTATCATATCAAATCTTGCAAGTGGAACTAGTTTCTAGTATGGATAATAATGTTGAACCATTCCTTAACCAAGGACAAAAGATATTGATTAATGGAAAGCTATTTCAGTGGCTTGAATTAATTAATGGGCTAGATAATCTTAAACACGGGAAATAATAACCGGGAGCCATATTAACAGTAATATGGGTTAAGATAGATAGTGCAATATTAATTATGTAGTGGGATTAATTAATATTTATGGGCTTGAATAATATTGTGGCTCAATATTGATAATTCAAGATCCATTGGAAGGTCCAATCTTAATTCTTCTAAAGGCCCCTCAAGTAGCCCAAACATAAAGTCCAATAACTGAAAAAGGTGTTTAAAAATAAAATAAATTTTGGTGCCTATTTTTCCTATTTATTCGAAAATAATAAATAAAAGAGGGAGAAAGATTTTCTTTGAATTTTGTTATGGAATGAAGATAAGTATTATTGGAGTACAAGATTATCTCATTAAATTCAAGAAATCTCCCACTTAGTTGTTTATCGTGAGATTTTCAAAAATTTTGAATGAATAAGGGAAAGAAATATTTTCTTGATTTTCTTGAAAAGATATTATGGAAGATATGTATTCTTGCAATACAAGTATATCTCATAAATTCAAGAAGATCCAAATCTTGGTTTCTTTTCCCTTAAAATTAGAAATATCCCATAACAAGAGGAGTTGGAATTTTGTGGAATATTTTAATTATGGAGAAAAGAATATATGAGATATATTCATTGGAGATCAAGAAAAAGATTTTCCCACATTATTTTTTCCCCAAAATTTCGACCAACCCCTCATCTATAAATAGGGGATGATTCTTTCATCCCCAAGTGCAATTCCATGTGTTGAAAAAATTAGAAATCCACAAAGGTGGTGCAACAAATAATTTATTTTTTCTTTTGTTAATTGTTCGCGAGTTTCCTTCCACCGGATTGACGAGCAAGGACTTGGGAATACTTGGGAAGGCTTTTTGGTGTGTTCGTGCCGATGGAGTCCATTGACATTCCAAACAGGTTAGTTCACGTAAACCCGTAGCAATTCCGCATGCGTAGGATTTATGTGAACTGTTTATATGCATGATTTGTTGTTGAATTATTATTTGAATTAATATAGGATTAATTCATGCTAGTAATAATTGTTAGAATTAAATTTGTATTTAAATATTCATTCCGAATAGATCCGGGCAATTAATTCCCCAACAGTAATGTCATTCAAGTTTACGTGTATTGTGTTTTCCCGCCTGTCTTATATAATTTATTTTTTTATTTTCTAATTAAGTGCTCCATGTTTTTTTTTTTTGGTTTTTTTATGCAATGCACCTCTTTATCACGTTGTTTTGTGTCACCATTATGTATATAACAACAACAAACTTTTTTTCTGAGAGTCCCACTTCTAAATTTTTATGATGGTATACAGAATGCTAGCTGGTGGACATCTACATCTTCGATGTTATGCTTATAACTTTTGGTTCATTGGGTTGTCTTATGAAGTTTGGGAAAGGTGTTGGAGATATCTATCTGATAGTATTCTTTAAAATAAAAGAGAAATTACGCAATTTCCTGATATATTTTACTAAATATGTTTAGAAAGTCTTATATAATGCTATGTAATGTTTAATAATCCAAATTTATTTAAATTAACCAATATTTATTTAATCTTAAATTTATGTAAAATTAAGGATGATTGATGACAAAATCAAGAGTGGTTGTCTTATAAAGATTGATAATATGTTGCGGACTCTTGGTAAATTTTTGTAGGACTTTTAAGGAATACTGATAGCAGATTTTGATTCTAATATTTCATCTCGAAATATATTGTTAATGAGGTAGTTTGCATACAACATATCAAAGTTGAAGATAGAGTATGAGTATTTGATGATTGATGAGTAGACATAACGATGAACATCGCGATGTTTACGAAATAATAAATAAGTCTATTCATGTTGATAGCGATGGGGTATTTTTTGTATATGGATATGGTTGAACCAGAAAAATATTTATATGGAAGACGTCTACATGGTCGAGGTAGAACGCCAAGAATATCATTAATGTAGCATCTTTCTGGTGGACGTACTGCTCATCTAGATTTGTCATTTCAATATTAACTTGCTGAGCTTTTGAAGATTAGTCTCATCATATGAGATGAGGCTTTGATGATGAACAAATATTATATTGAAACTCATGACACTAATTTTAAGGATCTTATGCAGCTCGTATATCTATTGTCATCTAGATTACCTTTTTAGTTGAAAGACATTTGTGTTTGGAGGTGATTTCTAACATATATTGTCGGTTATTCCAAAAGGAACGAGATATGATATTGTTCACGCTGCAATCAATTCATCATTTTTATGGAAATTTTATACTCTTTTTAAACTTACAAGGAACATGCAGTTGCTGAACTTGGGTTAAACTGAAGCTATATACAAAATGAAAATGTTATGAATGTGTAAGATATATTGGAGATGGGAGTATATAATCACAATCTGAGTATGGTTCTGATATACAAATTTTGGATAATATTTTGTTGATAGGTGGTGATGATTCGATTAGTACTATTATTGATAACATTTATCCTGATTTTGATAACGTGATAGATGATCACAATTATTTGTAAGATAGAGCAATTCTCGCTCTTACTTTGATGTTGATAGGTGTCCATAAACGAGCACATGATTTAGATGAATCACATGATAAATCACATGCTTATTTAAGCTCTGATAGTCTGATCTGATTCAAATGTTGATCATCGTTATGATGTGCATATTCATGAATTCTCGAATAGTATGAAGTGTTCGGGTGTTCCCGATTATGAATTGAATACAAAAGTTGGAACACCGATAATGTTATTAAAGAATATTGATCACTCAAGGTATTTTTCCAATGCAACCATATTTTTTCCCCTTATAATTTTTAAAAAAATAAATTGCATTTTAAAAGTTGAATGTCTATTATTTCTTCAAACAATTTGTAATATATAATTTTTTTCCATATATAAATTTTTTATTACGAGGTTGAGTGATAGTGTTCTTGAAGCTAAGGTTTTAGCTGAAAGTAGTGCATAATATTTGGCTTTGATATATAGGCTTGCATTGAATCCTTGCTCTAGATTGTCGTTCAAATTTCAACGGAGACCATCTTCGTTGAATAAAAGTTAGAGGTAGTCCTTTTCTTACGTAAGGGTATTTTTAATAAAAATATCATATTTTAACTGAGAAATTAAAGTAAAAAGCAGATCTTGGAAATATAATTTTTTTAAAAATATTATTTATTTTATACAATATAAATTGAATAATGAATTCAAGTAAATACCTCCTAGCACAAGTTTAAATTGTATATATGGTGGAAGCGTGATAACATTTATATGAAAGACATTGTCTGCAGATTTGAGGTATAGTGACAAAAATTGTCATGATTGTCAGGGACGGATCCAGGAACTTTTTATGACTGGCACAATAATAAGCAAGTCTCGTGTGAATCTGAGTTCATGTGTATTTTCTTTTTCAAATGTCACTGCTATGTATATATACTATCATTGTTGCAAATGAAATTCCACTATTTAAAAAGTGCTTGATTTGTAAATAATGATACTTCGCATGCTTGATTTGTAAATAACTCGTATTCAAAGAAATAATATTTGAAGAAAAAAAGTTCACACAAATTTCTCCCAAAAAAAGAAAATATAAATATAAAATACATAAAAAAAAATCCTGCACAACAACCAAATCTATTATATTAATAAATAAAATCTATAAATTTAATTACTGAAATATTTATATGATTGTCTCATTATCAACATTATACTAAATTTCTTTTTAAAATGTACAATTAAATAATCATTTATCAACTAACCTTATGATTATAATTTGAATAATATTAATTATAATAAATATAATATAAAAAAATTCGTAAGAAGTAAATTTTGGGTTGGGGTGTGAAACAACTTTGTTTATCGAGAGAGATAGTGATCTAAGAAATGAGATTGAAATAATGTATTTGTATTAATATAATTTATAATTAACTAATACTTTTTATGTATATATATAATGTATTAGGAAAAAATTTACTAGGGGCATGTGCCCTCATCTTAGGAACGATAGATCCGTCTTTGATGATTGTAGCATCCAATTCACACTACAATAAATTCACCTGTTATGTGTAATAATTGTACTCATCAATTTTACAAGGAACATATTGTTTGCAAAACTCGAGATTAGCGGAAAGGTTTACACGAGTTGAAAATATTTTCTGATTGGATAACATCTATTGGAGATGTGAGTATATGATCACAAACTGAGTATGATCTTGATGTACAAATTTCAGATGATATTTTTGTTGAGAGGTGATTATGACTTATATTTTTTATGGAACAAATTTTTGTAGAAAAATTCATATATTCCTTACATGATCTCAAGCCCTGAAGCAATACGAAACAGATTCTCCAAGTTTTCGAGACTAAATTAGAGAAATTGATGAGTCATCACATATTAAGAACAACACAATAAGTAATTACTCCATCAACCTCATATAATAACTTGCACACTTTACTTATACAGATGTCCCAAAATAATTTGCACGCTCTAAAAGTAGAAAGTCATCCATAAACTTCGTCCTTACAATATCCACAATATTACACAAAATGTTATTACTTTTGGACCCACACATACACATACTTCAAATCCATTTCTATACTTTATACATAATAGTTTACAGAATTACCCCTCACAATCCTACTAATTACTCAACTTTCTTATTTTGTGTGCCAATAAAACGGTGCAAGTTAATCCGGGAAGAATGAAGTATAAAGTTACATTCATCTCTTTCACATTCTACACACAAATCATGTTGGAGAAATTAATTTTAAAATTATAAGATTAGATATAATGACATATTATTTATTATTAAGAGGTTTTGGTACTTTTTATAATTTAAATTAAAATGTAATGATGATAATGCATGAGCATTTAAAATTATAATTATTATTTATACAGTATTATTAAATATGTATTGAAATAATATTTTATTAATGTGAATACAATAAACGTTGAACCAACATGATATGCAATTGTATATACATTATATTAAAGAATACATTTAGTTTATAAATTAGAATAAAAAATGTAAATATATTGCAAATATACAATATTAAAAAATGGTATAAAAATATTTTTTTTTCCTTATAATTTTCACTAATTCTGATTTTAGTAGCTAACTTTCTCCAACTTTAGATATAGTCCCATAAGTTTACCAAATGCAATTGTTTAACCATGAACTAGCTAAAATATGTTTACCAAATTCTATATTTTCGTCCTTAATTTTGACTAGCTAAAAGGACGAAAAGGTTGAATTTGGTCCTTAATTTCCTTCCATGTTGATTAGTTATTTTTCTTTCCATTTTCAATTATATTTTTATTTGTTTTGTTGGATTCAATATGATATGATAATAATTGCATATTCCTATAAATTGAGATTAATATTCAGGATTACAATAATTACAAATTTCTTTCTTTTTTTTGCCTGTTTTCCCCAATTACCTAAAGAATCCATTTATGCACAAAAATTTAGTCAAGTGCAAGTTCTTTGTGATAAGATGTCCATTTGAGACTTAAAAAAATCTCGATCTGATTTTGGGTACTTAAAACTAATTATTTTGATTATGTCATGAAAAATATTCATATTATTCATCTTAATGTGTCTTCACAGAAAGATACTCCAAGAAATCTAAAATTGGAAAGTCTTGGGACCAATCATGGTGGAAGAAATGAACACGGAAAAATTCATATATATATATATATATATATATATATATATATATATATATATATATATATATATTTCATTTTTTATTTTTTTTAATCTGCCTCAAAGATAAGCATTATACTTCTACATTCTTGCAAATTCATGACACTTGATTTGAACTCTTATTGTTAAACAATCAAATATCTTGGAAGTTTCAATGAATCTATTTACAAGCTTTTTTTAAAGTCGACGTCGTACCTTAAGGTTCTTACTGGAAGATGAAATGATTTAAATTGTTTCAAATTTGAGAATAGATACACTTAATTTCATCTTTGTACGTTTCTTTCTGATTTTTATAATCATATATGTGTCGATTTATGTTTTTAATTCAGTACATAAAAATTGATGTTTTCTTTCTTTCTTTTTTCAATTTTGTGGTTTATATATCGCATGGATTGGGAGATTTTGGTCCTTCAGACACTAAGAAAACATTCAAGTTACACTTAGTCGATTGTGCCCATGAAAAGAAGAGGCAAGTGCACGATTTGGTCTCCAAAATGGATGTTGGCTGGTGAGTCTGCAATTCTAGGTTTGTCATTCCAATTAATGCTACCATAGATTCCGCTTTCAATATTAATTAGGACAGTCATCTTGCTGAGCTTTCAATTGAGACCGATCTCATTATATAGGATGAAGCTCCGATGGTAAATAGATATCGTACTGAACCTCTTGATAATACTTTGAAGGATATTATGTAGCCGACCAATTTGTTATATTTTGAATTATTTTTTGTGAAAAGATTGTTGTGTTTGGAGGTGATTCTGACAGATATTGCAGGTTATTCCAAAAGGAATGAGACATGATATTGTTCATGTTACAATAAGTTCATCTCCTTTGTGGAAATGATTGTATCTTACTGAAACTTGCAAGGAACATGGGGTTGCAAAATTTGGAAGCGTATGATGGTTTACACAAATTGAGAGTTATTTTTTCTAAATTGGCTAACATCTATTGGAGATTGAAGTGTAGGATCACAAAGTGAGTCTGATTTTGATGTACAAATTTTGTATGATATTTTTTTAGAGGTAGTGGTGTTTTGATAAGTCCTATTTTCATAGTATTTATCATGATTTTATGAACATGATGGACAATCACGATTATTAATTCTTACTCCTACGTTGGATGTTTTCAGTTCCATAAACGATCATATAATTCATGTTAATGAAAATGAATCACGTACTTATTTGAGCTCAGATAGTCCTTTGCCATGCTGATTCAAATGGTGATCATCTTTCTGGTGTGCATACTCCTGAATTCTTGAATAGTCTAAAGTGTTCGATTATTCTTGATCATGAATTGAATCTCAAAATTGGAACACCAGTAATGTTATTTAGAAATATTAATCACCCAAGGGGTTTGTGCAATGGAACTAGGTTTAGACTTTTAATATTATATTTTTAATTTTTTCCTCATCTTTTAAATGTTGAATATGTATCAATTCATTAAATTTGTAATGAAATATTTTTTTCCCAATATATAGGCTGGTTATTACGAGGATGAGTGATATAATTCTTGAAGCTAAGGTTCTAAGAGGAACCTAGAGTTACATTATCTCCTTCTGGTCATATATTGTCACTCAAAATTTCAACTAAGATAGTTTTGAATGGTTGTTTCATATGATAAGTCCACATATAAAAGTCAAGGACAATAGTTTTCTCATGTAGAAGATTATTTGCAGAAGTTCGTTTTTATTCATGGACAATTGTATGTAGTTGTTTCCCTGGTAACAAACCTCTAGAATTTGGGTTTGAAGATTCTATTATCTCATGATGATGTAGTTTTTCATGAAATTTTTAGGAATTATATAATTTTGTAACAATAAATATTCAAATGTCACAACTTTTTCATGACGTTTTATTTTTTATAAAGTCCTTTTCATAAAGGATTTTACAATATTAATTATTTGAATTATTATACATAAATGATTTATTATATTTTCTCTAAATGAAAATATTAAATATCTTATACACGTAAAATATATTTTTATGAATTTTTATATTATAACAAGATACTAATATAAGCTATTGTTGTAAATTTTTTAAATTTAATTTAGTAAAATATATGTCAAATTATATGTATTTAAAAATTAATCGATATTTTTATCATGAATATAAATATTACATTAATATTTGGACTTTGTTAGATACATCATAACGTTGATACAACCAATGTAAAATTAAAAGAAATTGGTTAATTGCAAAAAAAAAAAAAAATTATCACTCTTAGGAGTTTTGTCAATTACAACATATTATTTTTTTCCTTTGCAATTCAAGACATTCCTTTTAAAAATTTTGTAATTTGAAGCGTCTGCCCATATTATGGCAACTATTAAATAATATGGTTCCTGGAGCTGCTACATAGATTTTCATGTAAGATGCCACGACTGATGAATAAAATATTATTTTCTTTGTTTTTTTATAACAAAAACGTCGCCTTTTAAAATTTTGCAATTTGAAATGTTTGCCCATCTTCAGTCTTGACATCCTACGTGGACATTTATGTTAACTCCGACAACTACGACACTTAATTATTGTATAAAAATTAAAAATGCTTTGAATAACATAATTTTAAAATGTGATGTCTCGAATTGCAAAGAAAAATAATGTGATGTAATTGATTAAAACCTCAAAGGTGGTGATTTTTTTTGCAATTAATCAAAAAAAAACTATACAGTGAAGAACATTAATGGGATTAATTTTTTTGTAGTTCAATAATTTTGCATCGTTTAAAAATTGATCCCGATTGTTATGACTCTTTGATTTTGGGTCCATTATGTTTTCAAAATATTTGAAATTGGTCCTTTAACCTGTTGCGGCAGGTCACCAAATATGTAAACTTCACATGTGTAATTATTTTATTTTTTCCTTTAATTTCGAAGCATCACCTGGACTTTTGTAATTCTAATAATTTTGCATCGATTTCAAAGACAACCTTAAAATTAAAAGACAAAGTGATCGGGGTCTTTTACCAGGTCTAAACTAACCCCAAAATTTAAAAGTAAACCAAAGTACACAAAAACCGCTCTTCCTCCTTAAAAAATACGCATAAAAATACCGACCCAAAATTATTAGGACTAAAAAAAGTCTAGGTTGTATTTTGAAATTAAAAGAAAAAATAAAAGTATTACACATTTGACAGTTACCTATTTGGTGACCTGCTGTAGCAAGTTAAAAGATAAATTTAAATAAAAAATTAAAGTCACAGGATGAAAATTAAAAAGTCAAAACAATCGGTTCTAATTTCAAACGAAATAAAATTAATGGACTAATATTAATTCTTCTTTTCAAAGAATTTTCTTTAACATATCACATTGATATGAATAAAATTAAATGTAATTAAAAAAGATTAAAATTTTATTAATAAATATAAATATTATAATAAGATGTAAAAAAAATTTAAATTTTATATTAATCCAAAATAATATTTTAACATCTAAAATATTTGATAACAACAATGACCGTGTGTTAGCACGGGTGTAATACTAGTTGAACTAATATAAAAACTCATTGGTATGCGAAAGAAGAAGAGTCTTTGGCGAAGAGAGAAACTAAAGAGTTCGAAAAGAAAAAAAAAGTATGAGCCATAGCCTAAAACAAAGGCAGAGATAAAACATATTAGGGGAAAACAGAAGATAAATGAATGTTGATAATTTTGAAGTCATAGCCTCATAATCAAACTTTTTTTTAATTAGATAAAAAAAAAATCAAATTGAGCAAATTTAAGCGTATATCACCTTTTAGGATGAATGCAACAAAACTAAATATAAATGCATAACAAAGTTGATATTAGGAGGAAAAATGTCATCTATTTAGTACATTGATCTAACCTTCAAAACAAAATAAAATATACACAATTCATAAATAGAAAAGAAGATAATTGAAATCATTCACAAAGAAGAACATGAAAAATGTGAAACTGAAATCTATAATAGATCTGCAATTGAAAAAAGCTGATGGATAATTTAGTTTCTTAATTTGGTCATACCCACAAATTAAACGTATCATTTTCCCCATAATTTAATGTTTATCGGGTTATAAATGAAATGTTTTTCATTTCACTATTATTTTCATGAAAAAAATAAATAAATAAACCTATCAACATTGTACAAAAAGCAGGAAAATTATCAATGGTGAAATTTTATTTGAAAAAGTAAGGATCCTTGAACTAATTCTTTCATTAATAAGGACAACTTTCACCAGCACTGCTATTTTTTAAAAAATGTTCACACGATGAAGCTCACTGTGAGGATTTTCTATTTTGATTCTAAATTTTCTTAAATAGGTGATTGCATTTGACACTCAATTTGAGAAAAACTAAAGTCACATCTTAATAGGGCACCATTTAAAGATAAAATTATTCAGAATATCTTTTCCATAAAATTCAAGAAAATATAATGTGGCATCATACATCTTGAATTTGAAGTTGATCGAGATCTTGATTCCCTTGTGTAATTATTTCCTTTGTAGCCACGCAGATGAAATAGAAATTGATACTATCAAACAACACCAATTTTAGAAAGACACAATTAATTATGAACATTAAAATTTATTCATCGACTAATTTCCACTTTAGTTAGAGATTTTAGAAAATACTGAGCAAATATTATTACAAAAAGAGGACATCATCTTTAGAGATTTGAAAAATAAAAAGTCTTGTAAATGAAAACCATTTAGTGGTTATTGTGATAATTGGAACATTTTATTGTAAAACATACTAATTACCAAGTTATGAAAGAGAGTAGATGTACAGAAAAAATTGCATATTCTGATAAGCTTAACTGTACTAAAAAGAGCGCCAATTTTGAAAAATCGAAACGATACTTCTTTATACTTTCAAATTAAAAATTAGTAAAGGGTTGAGTTCTCTTGCGGACTCACCAATCAACATCCATTTCGGAGATCAAATCGTGCAATTGCCTCTCTTTTTTATGGGCACAACCAACCAAGTGTCACTTAAATATTTTCTTAGTGTCTAAAGGATCAAAATCTCCCTATCCATGCGGCAAATAAATGACAAAATCGAAAAAATAAAACATCAATTTATGTACTTAAATTGGCAACACAAATAAACACATGCATGATTACAAAAATTAGAAAGAAACGTACAAAGATGGAATTAATTATATCGATTCTCAAATTTGACAAAATTTAAATCATTTCAGAGTCCAGTAAAAATCTCAAGCTGCGACGTTGTCTTTTAAAAAAACTTGTAAATAGATTTGTCGAAACTTCTAAGGTATATGGTTGTTCAACAATAAGAGTTAAAATCAAGTGTCATGAATTGCAAGACGTAGAAGTCTCATGTTTGTCTTAGAGGCAAATTTAGAATATAAATAACTACATGAATATTTTTTGTGTTGTTCATATCCACCACCCCGATTGATCCGAAAACTTTTCTATTTTAAAAATTTAAAAGTATCTATATGTGAAGCCTCAATAAGATAAATAGTAAGAACATTTTTCATGACAGAACCAAAGTAATTAGCATTGAGTATCTAAAATCATATTGAATATTTTTTAAATCTCAAATAGACATCTTATCACAAAAAACTTGCATTTGACTAAAATTTTGTGCATAAATGGCTTTCTTTGGGTAATCTAAAAAAGGGCAAAAAAGAAAAAAAAAAAGATTATTATAATCATGAATATTAATCTCAATTTATAGAAAAATGCAATAATTGCTATATCACATTGAATCCAGCAAAATAAATAAAAATATAAGTGAAAATGAAAAATGAGGACGGAAATTAAGGGCTAATTTTTTTGTCCTTTTATCCAAAAGGACGAAAAATTTGAATTTGTTAAATCTATTTTAGCTAGTTCGATGATAAAATGATTGAATTTGATAAACTTAAGGGTCTATTTCTAAAATTAAAAAAAGTTAGTGTACTAAAATCAAAATTAGTGAAAGTTAAAAGGAAAAAAAATATTTTGTACCATTTTTTAATATTGTATATGTGCAATATATTTACATTTCTTATTCTAATTTATAAACTAAATGTGTTCTTAAGTATAATGTATATGCAATTTTATATCATGTTGGTTCAACACTTGTTGTATTAACATTATTAAAATATTATTTTAATATGTTGAATATATTATTTATGTATTATATTACACGAATTATATATTAAATCATAATTAAGAACTCCGTGAACATCTGCTACATAATTTTACGATAATTAATAATAAAAGAAAACTTAATTTTTATTCAAATAAATCATCTTAATTGAAAGAGATGTGCTATTAAACATATCTAATCTATAAGATATTAATTGAGAGATCAACTCGCTTATGAAGCTTGAAAATTTACAATCCACTCAGCAACATATGCCTACAAATTAGAAGAAGAAAAAAATATGAGACACAATAATCAGAGTACTATTACAATGGTAAACAAAAAATATATATCTCAAAACGTGTAAATAATTTAGCTCCCTTACTCGTCAGTCTAAAAAAAATTCATATATATGTATTCTAAAATAACGCATTACACTCCAAGATATTCTACTTCAAAACAGATACGACAATTATCAGTTTCACATTACTAAGTTAACTTTAGTCCCAAATTCGACAAAACAATAAATGAATATAAATAAATAAACTGGAAATATCATAATCAAATAAACAAATTGAGAAAAAATTACATGGAGAGATAATTCAAGATCATCGGCAAAATTACAAAAGGTGAGACAGTCGATGAACTTGAGACATGGAGTAAGACAAATTTACTGCATAAAATTTTGTCTCCATGACCATCAATTAGGAGTAATTAGTGGGAAAAAAATTTAAAATAAACTTTTTTTATGATGTTTAATTAATATGTAGAATTAAAGTTTATGTGATTTGTAGTGTAATACATAGTATTTAAATGATATGCTTTCATAGGGTGATTTTATTGAATTAAAATTTATATGATTTATGGAATATTACATGGTCTTTATGGGTCATTGACATTCGTAGGTGTATTACATAGTTATAAATAAAAACTCTTAAATTAAACATTTTTAAATACACATTTTAAGTAGCGTAAAAAAAATTACACGCTTAAGAATGTACACGATTAAAAAATTAGCGTCAAAATCATTTTTAATTATCAATCACCTTTTACTATGATTAAGCATAACAAATAATATATATATATATATATATATATATATATATATATCTACGATTAAGAATGTGCACCATATTTGTAACAATTTATTCAATCACTATATACAAATTTTGTATTATACTGAGAGCAATTTTTAAAACAACAATTCATATTAACTGATCGAGACTAATAACATAGAGGAATATAACTATATTTTCTATCATAAGAATAAGTAATTAATGTAAACATTAAAACATGAAAAAATTAGTAATGAGAGCATATTAAGGCGAAAATTATACAAAAATTAAATTATAATCGTATTTATTGGAAATCATACATGAATGTGAAAAAATTACTTTGGATTGACAAATAAATGATAATAATTTCAGATGTTTTAAAAAAAAAGTATACCAATAACTTTTAGGTATGTATACAATTGAACATAAAAGATAGAGAATTTAAAACTCAAACATATAATATAGACAATTTAGTAATTTAAAATAATTTGTATAAACAATTAGTGATCTAAAATTGGTATACAATAGTATTAAGGCATCCTTTAATCAATCAATTAAATGAAGGAAAAATTAAAAATCATACACATTATATTATACTAACTACAATTTTGGCATAAATAATGGAATTTATAACAAAATAGCCTATAATTTCATACAATTAATCCCAAAATAGTTATTCTTATATTATAACATATCATTTTAATTTCACCGAAAAATCAATAATCGAATAAATCTTTTTTTAATAAAAATAATTATAAAATTTAATATTATAAGTTTAAAAGAATAAAGCAAGTCAATCTAAACTATGACAATTCTAACATTGTTTAATCACCTAAATAATACTATAGTTTGAGAAATATATAAAAAAAAAAAAAATTAATATTATAAAATTTAACATATACACAAACAAAATAAATTGCTTGATTTAAGTCAACCAATAATCATGAACAACTTCTTTTTTATAAAAATTAATCTACATACATTTTTTATAAAATAATACATAATGAGTTGTTTTTAAAAGGTAACTATTACATTTTTAAATTTCCTAAATAATTGAATATCTCATAAATATTGTGGAAAGTTTACATTGCTCTTTACTATTTCCAATTACAAAGCGAATAAAATATAGATGATTTCAATGATGTTTCATTTTAGTAGGCTCAATATTATATTCTTTGCAAATGATCGGTCGAAAAATAATATAAGTACAATCAAATATATAATTGAGAGTTGTAGGGATAAAGTTTAATATTACTATATTCATGGCACAAGTAATTATCATCCCATTGTACAATAGTAGATGAAACTCTGAAATATCATATTCGACAAAACTGAAGAAAAAAAATTAATTATTTCTTGAACAAAGGCAACATCGAATAGAACTCCAGTGAATGCAAGACTAAATGTCGATGCTGCCAGAAAATCTAAAGAGCAAATACAAAACTTAACGCTAATATGACCAGAAAATCAAGAAATTCAAAACATTACAAAGATAATTACCAAAAAATTCATCCGATGTCCTGATTTATCTTACATGAAATGTAGATTCTTCGTTTCGTCGAGGAGATTTCTGAAATGCAGTATTTGATGAAAAAATCAAATTGATAAAATTCCTAACATTACATCTAATTCACTAAGAATTGTCCTAAAAAAAAGAGTAACAATCTAATTCTTAATGCACAAAAAATAAAATAAAACTACTACAAATGATATTGAAAAAAATGAAGTGTTAAACCCCTCTTTAAATAGGTGGGAGAGCAAAGAATTTGCCCTCAAAATAAGCAAGTAATAAAGACGAATTTAATACTATTCATTTAATGGTCAAAACTACTATGAATAAATTGTGTAAAAAATATAGGACTAAGATCAATTGTTGAAGATCTAATGGTGCAGAAAAAGGGCGGGAAAACAAAAATAGTAATATGTAGGTGTATTATATAGTTATAGATGACATATTGCTCATGCATAATGCTTTTGCTTTGTTCGTTGATACAGTTTAAGAACACAAGCATTTTGTTAGCATCTTGTGAATTATGAATTTTGATTTTTTCGGTTCAAAACCGAATTGAACCGAAATTTTTTAATTCGATTTGTGTTCGGTTCCACTATAATTCGATTTTATATTTCAATTTTCGGTTTTTGCAATTTAGTTCGGTTCGGGGACCGAACCGACCGATGCTCACCCCTAATTTTGAGCGACTTCTCCTGAAATTGTTCAAAGCATAACATTTATATTATTATATTTATAAATTAATAGTATTACGCTTATCAATTAATATTATTATATTTATAAATTGAGATCATAATATTAAATGTTATAACTATTAATTTATATGAATAGTTGTATCGATTTATAAATATAGTGGTATTAGCTTCATACTATAAATAAATTTCAAATTAAAGTTTGTATTTAGATAAAAAAAAATTGAAAGGTAGATAATTTAATTAATAATGTCAATATTTTAATTATTTTATAAAATTGTCGCCAAAATTAGTCGCTGACCACGTTGGGGGTGGTGGGAACTGGGAAGGATTACAATGGTTTATTTTCAAACTCAATACAAGGCATAAAATCATTTTATTTTGGAAAATTTGAGTACTTGCTTTACAAAAAGTGTTTTTTTATCCCAAAATAAAATAAAATACAAAGGGTACTTTCACCTTAGCAAAAGAGTAACACGTCTCAGTTTTAGACACATACAAAAAAAAAAAAAAAAAAAAAACTCCAAAACATAACTAAAATAAGACAGAACGCTGATGACACTATCCTTTTGGGGAAACTGGTGATTGATAATGCTCTAGTAATGAGAAGGATCCTCAATCTCTTTGACCTGATTTCGGGTTTGCGCGTTAACTTTAACAAGTATAGCATCATGGGTGTTAATGTTGAGTGTAATTTCCTCCATGCAATGTCCTCGGTTTTGGGTTGTGGCGTTGGAAGCATCCCGTTCACGTACTTGGGGTTGAAACTGGGAATGCGCCATAAACGGGTCGAAGAATGGGCTTCGGTTGTTCAGAAAATTAAGTCAAGGCTTAAACATTGGGAAAATAATAAGGTCTCTTTGGGGGGGGGATGTGGGGGAATCGAAAGTGGCTTGGGTTGAGTGAATTCTAAAGATCAAGGGGGTTTGGGGGTGAGAGATATTGGAGCTTTTAACAAGGTTTTTGTAGGTAAATGGAGATGGAGATTTCTTGTTGAGCGTAATAATCTTTGTGCAAGGGTTCTGGAATCAGCAGAGGGGGGACGGGCAGCGGGGAATGGGAGCAGATTTTGAGAGGGGGGTAGAGGTACTTACTCGAGTTGGTGGAGTGATGTGATTTTAATTTCTTCGGGTGGGGAGGGGGATTGGTTTCGGGGTAACTTATGTAGGACTATTGGGGATGGCGGGGAAACTGGCTTTTGGGGGGATTGTTGGGCGGGAAGTGAGTCTCTTTGCTCTCGTTTCCATGGACTTTATAGGATTTGCAATAGGTAGGAGGGATCCATTAGATCTAGAGTTTATAGGATTTGCAATAGCTAGGAGGGATTCATTAGATCTAGAGGGAAGTGGGAAGGAGGGAGTTGGGAATAGGAATGGAATTGGAGAAGACCTCTTTTTGATCGGGAGCTTCCTTTATTTAATGATCTTTGTGATTTAATCAACAGGTATCCAATTAAACAAGGAGTTCAAGACTCATGGCGATGGAACTCGAATCCCAAATTGTAACGCCCCGAATCCAGAATGTCAGCCCTTGCGGCTTCGACACTCTAAACTCGAGTCGCCACTTAGTGACCATAAAATCTGAGCTTAAAAATTTCTTTTTAAAATATAAAAGCAAGCATAAGTATTACATTTTGCAGCGGAAGAACATAATCATCAATATTAATTGAGATAAAATAATGTGGAAAGGCCCATACTTTAATATGCAAGATATATATTTATAAAAGTGACGTTTATAAAAAGGGGTAGTGTACATGATACTTTATCAAGTAACTTAAAAGGTTTTTCGGCATAATAGTAAAATCATGTTATGAGATGATTTCATATTCATTGAAAATCATTATTAGGAAAACTCTGTGTCACTGCTGCAGCTCCGGCCCCTCTCGATCATGTTCTGAAAATATCAAACTGTAGGGGGGTGAGATGAAAATCTCAGCGGGCAATTTGTACGTTGTTACTCATACTGGTCACCGAAATATAATTATCTTGATATTTTATTAAAGATTATTCATACGTTTTTACGTAGATGATTTTTGAAGGGTTGCCCAAAGTCATTGTATAAACTCGTTCGTAGCTTGGTTCCTTATTGTAATATTTTTAGTAGCTTAATTTCTTAACATTATTGATATCTATAAGATATCATTCATATTTAAACTTAGTATTTCATTATAGATTGTTCTTAAGTTTTTGCGTAGTTAATTTTGATATTCATGGTAGATTCGAAGTATATTCACATTTCTTAGCTTGAATTCCTAGTACTACATTCTTGTTCGTAGGTTGGATAATAATAGCTTAGAATCTCATTTATCAATAGTGGGACAACATTGGTAACGACTTATAACATGAAATAGTCATCTTATCTTTTATATCATAGTGGGACCACACTGGTAACAACTTACCACGTGCAATCCCCATTGTCTCATTTTCATCATTGTGGGACCACACTGGTTGCGACTTACCACGTGCAATCCTCATTGTCTCCTTTATCGCATATCACATATCTCACATCATCATATCATAATCATAATCACAAGCTTATTTTTGAAACCTTATATTCTTATATATTTGTGTTCTTTAGTTATAGATTTGTGTTTGTTTAGTCGAGTTCGGAATACACCAACAATCACTGTAACATAAACCACTGTATACAAATAGTGTCACCCACCTTATAACTTTATAGATAAGTTAGAACTGTTTTTGAATTCGTTTGGAGAATAACTCAAGTTGTAGGAACGTCCCGAGCATCTGGTCCGAAGCACTTCTCCTAGCACGTTTTCTTGAAAGTTTAATTATTATTAGAACCCCTTGATTCATTAAATACTTAATAATATTCCTTCTTTTATAATCTCACAAGTAATATCATAATCACCAATTAAAACAAACAATCAAGTACAATTGAACATGTATCTATTTATGCACCTTAGCAAATAATAATTTATGGTACCATTCATCTTTAATTTAAACATGTATTTCACTTAAACAATTAAAAAGAAGTAACAAATAAATCCTAATGATTATTTCATAAGCATGGAGATAATAATGAAAATACTAATTTTGATATGATTATATATATCAATGGAAATAGTAACATCACTTTTATTTAAAAAAATTGTAATATATATATTAATAGTAATATTTTATAATATTAAGAGCACATTTATAATAATATAATATTAATAGTAATAATAACATGTATCTATGATAGATAATAATAATAGCTCATGTATATATACAGGACGCGTAAATTAAGATTAACTAAGTTTATATATATAAATGACAAGTAGGATGACAATAATTATTATACTATGTACATAACAATATACCTTTCTCATTTTTAAGTGACAATTGATCAAATAAATAAATAGAGTAGAGTTGGGTTGAAAAACACTAAACATTAATTCATGAGATCCATATATAAGAACACATTTTTTGTTCTATATATTTGTTAGATTAATAATCTAAAGTGAAAGAGTATTTTTAAGTAAAAAAATTCAATATTAGTAGAATGGAAGTATATAGATTATTTCACAAATATATAATTAGATGATCAAAAGATTGGACACTTTATTAGTTAATTAAATAAATGTATACTTAGAGTAGTTTATGATTAAATCAATTTTATAAAAATATAAGATCAATAATGATAATAATAATTGTAATAATAGTATTAAAACACACCATTTACTACGTACATAATAAGCATACTAGCACACAATAGTCACACACACTATAATACATTCTGCACACCTAACATTTTTAATTAATGAATTAATTAATAAAAATAAATTACTTAACCACACACACCATATACATAATAGACGCAACACACACACGCACCACATACCACACACCTGCACATACACACATTATAATTTATTTATAATAATTAATAATATATATAGTCATACTTATTAGTTAGATTAGATAGGTAACACACACACACACAACATAGACACACACGTAGCACACAACTCAAGTGTCTCTCTGTGTGTAGTTTTCCAGAAACACACACGCTCTCCTTCTCTATCACAGACACAAGCGACGAAGGTGAAGATATGAGACAAACATCTACATGCTCAAAAGCAAAGCAAACAAGATAGATTCAATTTTTAGAGGGAATGGGTTTTTAAGTTTTTAACCTTAATTTTCCGGTGGCAATCGACGGCCGTTCCGGTGTCTGATCGTTAAATTGTTTGAGGGATTTTGTTCTCCTCGTCAAGGGCTTTCAATGGGTACCAGAATCGAGACCAACCGTGCGGCGGTGCGACGGCGGCGTTTTTGGGAAAGGTAAGATTCGAAACTTAAAATGTCAAGTAATCTCAAATGAAAGGTTATATGAATGATCGGTTTGTGTATTTGAAATCCTTGTGTTGAGGGAATTATTTTGGTGTATGGATTGTGTATCACAGCGAATATCGCCGGCGGTCGTTTTCCGGCGTGTTAGGCGGCGGCGTTGAAAGGTCGAATTGGTTCGAATATGTATACTTCAATTTCATGAATTTATTTCTCTCTCATCTTAAGTTGGATTGCCACGAATTTTGGACATGTTTAAGTTCATTCCTTAATAGGTTAATAGGGATTAATTTCATAATTTTCTTACTTCCACAACTATGAGAAAACAGAGGATCAAAAACTCTGTTCTCTTATGCATACAGAATGAACACATGATTTTCAATATTTTATTTCTCCTTCGTCTGAAATCCGATGATCATGAATTTTGGATATGTTTTAGTTCACTAGCAGAAGGACAAGCATAATTAATTTCATAATTTTCTGAGTTGTGGAACATAGAAAACGAAAGCACTAAATTTATTTAAGCACAAGAAAGAGTTATTAGTTGTAACCTCTTGTAGTTTCCTTCTTGGTTTCTTAGTTCTTGGGCGAAATTTCCGGTAAATGAAAAGTGTTTGTAGCTGATGAAGTGTAGGAAGGTGGAGGCTATCTTCTGGTTGTATGAAAGTGTATCAAAACCTTGGATATCTCCCTACTGAAGAGGGAGTAGCCGAAGCTATGGAGGGAGAGGAGAAGAGAAGCTGCTGAAACTTGCTAGTTTGGAGAGGAGATGATGTTTGGGGCTCTTGCTGCTGAATTGTTTAAAGGGGGAGGATGGTGTTTGGGGCTGCAAGGGGCTGGTTACTACCAGCTCAGTTGATGATGGGAAAATGATAACATGAATTTGAGAAGAAGAGAGAAGAGTACTCTCCTTTTATAACAGGAAGATGTACGGATGAATAGTAAATTTTGTATACCTATTATGTATATACTTACTATGCAAAATATCAGTATGTATAATTAGTAGATGAATGTATTATACCTTCAAATAATTATTGAATTATGTAAGTATGGTATATAGTATTAAAGTTGCAGGCTTGCAGCTTGGCTTTATAGTTTAATTTTGTGTTTGTGCATTCCTCCATATATTATAGGAAGTGTTGGTCTTGGGCCTTTCTCATTATATTTAATAAGATGAGAAGAGCCATATTTTTATTAATCTATTAAGGAAGGGAACAAGTCCCGGCCCAACTACATATTAAGTGTACATTTAAGTTAAAGGAAAACTAATGATTTGAGCTTTTAAGATTTTATACTAAATTTAAATAAAATAAGAAAATGTTATCAAATTCAATTTTATATTATGCTTTATTGAGTTGGCTATTATAAGTTCGATAAAATGATCTCTAAAACTATTAATTAGGCTTCTTTCGGTTTAAACTTCATATACTAATATAAATATTTGATCAAATCTTATACTTTATTTATTTCTTTATTATGTGCTAGGAGTGCTCCAAGCTCAGAGTGCTCGTCCGTCTTCCTGAAATCAAAGCTTTTGAAAATATAGAGTATTGTTAATATAATTGAAAACTCACAAAATCATTTATCCCTTTATTTCTTATTAATTTTGGGACGGGGTGTTACACAAATGCTCGTACACTACTAAGCTCGCCTACAAAGACATCTTCAAGAGTGGACAGGAACTGCTTCATCCAGATTTTTCTTGCGGGTTTAAACGCATATGGAATAAACTTGCACCTAAGAAAGTCTCGGCTAATGCATGGAGAATCTTGTGGAATCGATTACCGACCAAAGATAACTTGTTCCGAAGAAACATCCTCAAAGATGATGACGATCCTTTTTGCGCCTTTTGAATTAATAGGTCTGAAACTCTCTCCCATGTTCTCTTTGAATGCCCACTTGCACATAGTGTTTGGATGAACTATTATCAATGACTTGGAGTTCCCTTTATCATTCATAACCAACCGTTGGTACATCTCTTGAGCAATGGTGGTATCCTCTCGGGTAAGAAAGTATGCTCGTTCGCGACCGTTTTTTGACTTTGTGTTGTGTGGGTTACTTGAAAAGGGAGAAATGCTCGGATTTTTAGAGGTGAGGCGATCGTTTTGGAAAGGCTTGCTTAGGAGATAAAATCTAGATTATGGAACTGGGTCTTGACTAGGTGGTGTGACATATGTATTTTTCCTTATTCCGATTGGCTCGATTGTCCTAGGATTGTTCTTGATTGTTAACTTGTTAGCTACCGCTAACTTTCTATTATTTGATTCTTTGCAATTGCTCTGAGTACTTCACTACCCTTATCAATAAATTCTCTTTTACCATTCAAAAAAAATAATTAAAAAAATAATTGTTTCTCTCTTTACGGATGAGTTTGCAAATAGGGCCTCAAACAGATGCAAATAAAACTCTATCTTCTAGTCCGAAAAAGAAGTATTGTCATCAAACATACCACTTGTCACCAAAAAAGTGATTCTATTTGCATGAGTTTGAAAACACCGCTTCAATCTGATTGAAGTTTGCAGTTGCTGGCTCACGCTGTTCAAAATAAAAGAGTTGTTATATGTTCACCAAAAATAATATTCCACAATAATTAAAATTTTCAAGGATTAATGGTGTCATCTTCCCTAACGGCACCAGTGATGTGGTGGCTGAGCTTTTGTTTGGACCGTTTGATTCCTTTCTTTTCTATTTTTAGTTATTCATTTATTATTCTATTTTCCTCTCCAAAAGGGTTCCATAAATGTGAGATTATCCACACTTATTGAATTTTTCCCTGTTTTGAAATTATTTCTTAATTATTTGTGTTTTTTTTCTTTTGTTTTGGTGTGTTTGGGGTTATCTACTAACTTGTGATATTATATTGTCCTAGGATTTACGAGTTGTATAACGCAAATAAGTTGTTTTAGGGCAGAAGTTTGTAACTTTGTATTTTGGAAATAACACTGTTGATTTGTAAGTTTATAAGGAATTTTTGTCTAATAAAATTAATTGTTTGTCATGCAAGTACTCACAAATAATACTAAATATTTTTTGGGTTTTTGGTGGGTATGATTTTTTCAATGGTCTTATGTCTTGGAATGCAAATATGTTGTGTGTATATCGCGCGAGGTGGGCATAGGCCCACAATTCAACACCTTCCACTCTTTGACGGAAACCCATACATTTTACAAGTGTTGTACCTCGCACCTTGGACCTCGGGCAATAACCGGGCAAGGTCCCTAACACCGAGGTCGGTGACCTCGGATTTGTTTCAGATCAGAGCATTAACTTTAATATGACGTGTGTCAGATACCAAGTATAGAAAATTGTAGTGTACCGTTTAAATCAGTATGATAGCAATATTTTTGTAGATTTTCTGGGTTTGATATGCTGATGAACAATGTAAATATTCAAGATAACGTTTGAAGATTTGAAGGAAAAGGGAGAATTAGGAGAGAGAAGAGAGAAAAGGATGAGAAGTTGGAATATTTTCTGCATAGAATGAAATGTCAGTACATCGTACCCCCTAAATCAGTGAACGGGGACCACAAGATGCTAACAGAATTTTAGGGTAAATAAAAGCAGAAAACAATTAAAATAAACGGGGCCTGGTGTGCCCCCTTTTAATTATTTTGGCCGGATATTCCTCCATCTTGGGCCTTTGGCATGTGATCAACCAAGACCAATGATTTGAGTCCATTACTCAGATGTTTGACGCGTGTACCTTTTCCAATTTCAGACACAAGTACACCTAACTCCAATTCTTGCCCTAATCCGCCCCTTTTCTCTTTCTCTTCTCCCAGAAAGCCCTCTTTTCCATCTCCTAAGATAATTTCTCCAGTGTTAATCCTCGCAGATTCATCTTCATCCTCACTCAATTTCATGTCCATGACAGTACTCCCGGGGGCGAAAGATCCTTGTCCCCAAGGATAATGTGTCGGAAAATGCTTCCACATAAACTTTGATGTTTCGATCGATTTCATTTCCCAGTCTGCAAATAACCACGAAACGCTGACCAGATGTGTTTCTGTGTGTGGTTGCAGGGAATCGGGAATAGCCGAGATGGAAATAGGCCAAATCTGGAAGGACCCCTTATCATCAAGTGGAGGGAGATTCTGAGAAGGTATGTTCTTATCTCCAATATGCTTTTTCAGTAAAGAAACGTGAAAAATAGGATGAATCCGAGATGTAGGAGGTAGATCCAACCTGTAAGCCACCGAACATATCCGCTCAAGTATTTGGTAAGGACCAAATTACTTAGAAGATAGCTTAAGATTTCGCCTTAAGTGTAGGGAGTTCTGCCGAAAAGGCTTCAACTTCAAGTAGACAAAATCCCCCACCACAAAAGATCGGTCTTGTCTGTGTTTATCTGCAAAAAACTTCATGCACTCCTGGGCTTTGGAAAGATTTTCTTTAATCAATTCAGTCATTTGTTTGCGTTCCTGAATCCATTCACTAGCGTCTGCATTAGGAGAGTCCAAATAGGGTCCTAATGATAGTGAAGGGGGTGAATAGCCATATAGAGCTTGGAATGGAGTGAGTTTCAGACTGGTGTGATAATTGGTATTATACCAATATTCAGCCAGAGGAAGCCACTTAAGCCAGTGTTTAGGAACATTGTGCACCATACATCTTAAATAATGTTCTAAACACTAATTTAACCTCTCAGTTTGGCCATCAGACTGTGGATGGTAAGCTGAGGACATAGATAACTTAGTGCCCATGAGAGTGAAAAGCTCCTTCCAAAAGGAACTAATGAACCATGTAGCTTATAAATCACATCTAAGAAAGACTTAGTCACAGTTTGAGCAGTAAAAGGGTGAGCCAAAGCTAAAAAAAATGAGCATACTTAGTGAATCTATCAATAACCACTAAGATGATATTCTTACCCCCATGATTTAGGAAGGCCCTCCACAAAATTCATGGAGATGTGTGACCAAGCTTGAGTGGGAATGGGAAGTGGTTGAAGAAGCCCAGGATAGGGACCCTGATCTGGTTTAGCTCTAGCACAAACATCACAAGCCTGCACCCATTGAGTGATATCAGCTTTCATCTTAGGCCAGTAAAAAAACCCTTTTCATTCTCATGTAGGAACCCAGAACACCAGAATGGCCCCCATAAGCTGACTGATGCATTTCTGCAAAGATAAGCCTTCTAAAATTAGAATCACCACCAATAACCACCCTCCCTTTATACCTTAACAACCCTTCCACCAACTGAAATGTGGGGTAGCAAGTGGGGTCAATTGCTTTAGCAGCAATAATCTTCTTGCAGAGCTCATCTTGAGAGTAACTAGAAAGCACTTGCTCAATCCATTAAGGAACCACAGTAGTAATGTTTGAACATAGAAGATCAGTATCTAACCTTCTAGATAGAGCATCAGCAACACTATTATCTACACCCTTTTTGTATTGAATATCATAATCCAATCCCAACAGCTTAGTAATCCATTTATGTTGCATGGGGAGTCATAATTTTCTGATCCAACAAATATCTAAGAGATTGTTGATCAGTTCTAATGATGAACTTGTGACCTTGCAGATAATGAGTCCACTTTTGCACAGCTATTAGAACAGCAAGAAACTCTCTTTCATAAATGGAAAGAGTCTGACTTCTAGGACATAGAACCTTGCTCATAAAAGCCAGAGGTCTACCCTCTTGCATCAACACAACACCAATACCAGTACCACTTGCATCAGTTTCAATGATGAAGGGTTTGGTAAAGTCTGGCAAAGCCAATACAAGAGCAGAGCACATGGCAGATTTCAGATTCTGGAAGGCCAAATCTGCTTCAGGAGACCACATGAAACCATCCTTTTTCAAGAGATTGGTGAGTGGTCTACTAATAAGACCATATCCTTGAATGAATTTCCTATAGTAGCCAGTAGGCCCCAAGAAACCCCTAAGCTGCTTGAGAGTTTAGGTGGTGGCCAATTAAGCATACATGTTATTTTCTCTGGGTCAGTAGCAACTCTCTCCCTAGAAATGATATGGCCCAAGTATTCAACCTTTTCTTGACCAAATTGGCCCAAGTAGAACTGTAGACCATAATATCATCAAAAAATACCAAGACAAATTTTCTTAGAAAATCTCTGAAAATCTGATTCATTAGAGATTGAAAGGTAGCAGGAGCATTGCAAAGACCAAAAGGCATGACCAAGAACTCATAATGACCAATATGAGTTCTAAAAGCCCTCTTTTCTCTTTCTCTGCTCCCAGAAAGCCCTCTTTTCCATCTCCTATGATAATTTCTCCAGTGTTAATCCTCGCAGATTCATCTTCATCCTCACTCAATTTCGTGTCCATGACAGTACTCCCGGGGGCGAAAGATCCTTGTCCCCAAGGATAATGTGTCGGAAAATGCTTCCGCATAAACTTTGATGTTTCGATCGATTTCATTTCCCAGTCTGCAAATAACCACGAAACGCTGACCAGTTGTATTTCTGTTTGTGGTTGCAGGGAATCGAGAATAGCCGAGATGGAAATAGGCCAAATCTGGAAGGAACCCGTATCATCAAGTGGAGGGAGATTCTGAGAAGGTATGTTCTTATCTCCAATATGCTTTTTCAGTAAAGAAACGTGAAAAATAGGATGAATCCGAGATGTAGGAGGTAGATCCAACCTGTAAGCCACCGAACCTATCCGCTCAAGTATTTGGTAAGGACCAAAATACTTAGAAGATAACTTAAGATTTCGCCTTAGGTGTAGGGAGTTCTGCCGAAAAGGCTGCAACTTCAAGTAGACAAAATCCCCCACCACAAAAGATCGGTCTTCTCTGTGTTTATCTGCAAAAAACTTCATGCGTTCCTGGGCTTTGGAAAGATTTTCTTTAATCAATTAAGTCATTTGTTTGCGTTCCTGAATCCATTCACTAGCGTCTGCATTAGGAGAGTCCAAATAGGGTCCTAATGATAGTGAAGGGGGTGAATAGCCATATAGAGCCTGGAATGGAGTGAGTTTCAGACTGGTGTGATAATTGGTATTATACCAATATTCAGCCAGAGGAAGCCACTTAAGCCAGTGTTTAGGAACATTTTGCACCATACATCTTAAATAATGTTCTAAACACTGATTTAACCTCTCAGTTTGGCCATCAGACTGTGGATGGTAAGCTGAGGACATAGATAACTTAGTGCCCATGAGAGTGAAAAGCTCCTTCCAAAAGAAACTAATGAACCATGTAGCTTATAAATCACATCTAAGAAAGACTTAGTCACAGTTTGAGCAGTAAAAGGGTGAGCCAAAGCTAAAAAAAATGAGCATACTTAGTGAATCTATCAATAACCACTAAGATGATATTCTTACCCCCATGATTTAGGAAGGCCCTCCACAAAATTCATGGAGATGTGTGACCAAGCTTGAGTGGGAATGGGGAGTGGTTGAAGAAGCCCAGGATAGGGACCCTGATCTGGTTTAGCTCTAGCACAAACATCACAAGCCTGCACACATTGAGTGATATCAGCTTTCATCTTAGGCCAGTAAAAAAACCCTTTTCATTCTCATGTAGGAACCCAGAACACCAGAATGGCCCCCATAAGCTGACTGATGCATTTCTGCAAAGATAAGCCTTCTAAAATTAGAATCACCACCAATAACCACCCTCCCTTTATACCTTAACAACCCTTCCACCAACTGAAATGTGGGGTAGCAAGTGGGGTCAATTGCTTTAGCAGCCAATAATCTTCTTGCAGAGCTCATCTTGAGAGTAACTAGAAAGCACTTGCTCAATCCATTAAGGAACCACAGTAGTAATGTTTGAACATAGAAGATCAGTATCTAACCTTCTAGATAGAGCATCAGCAACACTATTATCTACACCCTTTTTGTATTGAATATCATAATCCAATCCCAACAGCTTAGTAATCCATTTATGTTGCATGGGGAGTCATAATTTTCTGATCCAACAAATATCTAAGAGATTGTTGATCAGTTCTAATGATGAACTTGTGACCTTGCAGATAATGAGTCCACTTTTGCACAGCTATTAGAACAGCAAGAAACTCTCTTTCATAAATGGAAAGAGTCTGACTTCTAGGACATAGAACCTTGCTCATAAAAGCCAGAGGTCTACCCTCTTGCATCAACACAACACCAATACCAGTACCACTTGCATCAGTTTCAATGATGAAGGGTTTGGTAAAGTCTGGCAAAGCCAATACAAGAGCAGAGCACATGGCAGATTTCAGATTCTGGAAGGCCAAATCTGCTTCAGGAGACCACATGAAACCATCCTTTTTCAAGAGATTGGTGAGTGGTCTACTAATAAGACCATATCCTTGAATGAATTTCCTATAGTAGCCAGTAGGCCCCAAGAAACCCCTAAGCTGCTTGAGAGTTTAGGTGGTGGCCAATTAAGCATACATGTTATTTTCTCTGGGTCAGTAGCAACTCTCTCCCTAGAAATGATATGGCCCAAGTATTCAACCTTTTCTTGACCAAATTGGCCCAAGTAGAACTGTAGACCATAATATCATCAAAAAATACCAAGACAAATTTTCTTAGAAAATCTCTGAAAATCTGATTCATTAGAGATTGAAAGGTAGCAGGAGCATTGCAAAGACCAAAAGGCATGACCAAGAACTCATAATGACCAATATGAGTTCTAAAAGCCCTCTTTTCTCTTTCTCTGCTCCCAGAAAGCCCTCTTTTCCATCTCCTATGATAATTTCTCCAGTGTTAATCCTCGCAGATTCATCTTCATCCTCACTCAATTTCGTGTCCATGACAAAAATCTTGCCTCAATCATGCCTAATCCAGAGGGAAATCAACAAAGGACGAATTCAGATGCCAACTTTGGTATCTAAAACGGCTAGTTTTCCGAAAACTCGGGATTTACCCAGGTCTACGTGCCAGCAAAGTCAGCGAGGTGGCCTACCCTCGGGCGACCTCCTGCGAGCTGCGTATCAGGATCAGTTTAGAAATCTTTAGCATTAAATGTGTGGCAGACTTTAAAAGTCATTGTACTTGTAAACCGGAAAAGTGAGCTTCACTCTCCCCCAACCTTATAAATAGAGGTCATTTATGACCCAAAAAAAGAGATAATTGAATGTCATGTCCAAACTCTTGTCAATTTATCTCTCTAACCTAAGATGAACAAATTCTAAAACTCTCAATCATTCTCAATAAATCAACTTTCATTAATTACTTATTTGTGTTACCAGGACCATAATCTTAAACTCTCTAATTCGATATTTTAGTACACAACAAAACACATTAATGAATCAAATGATATTTTTTATTATATAATTGGTGTTCCACTTTAGTATAAATGAAAGACATATGAAATAATTAAAAAAATAATAACCATTGTATCTTAAGTCTTAAGTACATGTGCTAAAGATCTAGCAGATTGGAACATCAAGTGAAACACAAAAAGTGGGACAGCGTAATTGAACGTTTGACAAATACCTCCTCCGTCCCAATCTTAACCGGTGGATTACTATGTATTCGGAGTTTAAGAAATAGTTATTTGTTAATATTTTATTTGATAAAGTGTTGGGGTAGAAAGGAAAATTTAACTTTATTGAAGAGTATAATAATATTTATTAAAAGTGATAAAATGATAAATAGTTATTAGTAAATAAGTGGGTGTTTGAAAGTCGTGAGTTAAAGTGAATATTTTTATTTAAGGAAATGTGCCGTTAATATTAAGACGCCAAAAATGAAAAGAATGCAGTTAAGATTGGGACGGAGGGATTAATTAGTAATTTTTTATTTTATTTTTTCGCAATGAACCGTATGTTTGGTGTTTATTTTTTATTTTTTGGAAATTACTTTCTTATTTCTGACTTTATTTATTCTAATTATAGTGTTTGTGAACTATATTTTAAAAAATACAGCGGGTAAAAATGGAATGGTTGGGAATTTACACGAGTTGATATATTAAATTAAACTTTTCACGAGATGTTGCGTTCCACTACAAAAGTCCAACCTTAAATAAAGGGCGTATGTTGGTGGGACCCATCAAAAGATTTCCTTGGCCAGCACCAGATCTTCCTCTCTTTTCTCCATCTGGGCCTCCCTTGTTTCTTTCTTTCTTTCTTTTTCCAATTATATTTTTTGCATATTATTATTTCAATACCAAATAAATAAAAAATGTTTTCTAGAATTTTGGAATTCTGTTGTGAATTTGTCCATACACACACTAATCCTTTTCATTTGTTCTACTTTTAAATTATAATATTTGTTTAACAACATACATAATATTGCTTGATGTATGACCAAGTGAAGAAAATGTATTGTGTACACCTTATCCATCTTATACTATTATTATTAACACTATTATTTATAAGATGTTAGTTTTATAAGCAATAATAATAATTGTGTATTGTGTATAAAGTGTACATAAATACTTTAATTTAAATAAAAGACTTATTATATTTACTCCATAATAAAAGTGCAAAGTGAGTTATTTATATTTTGACGATTAAAGATTTATTTTCAAACTTATTTCAATAGCGTAGATTTTAAAAGAAAAATTGGTAAGACTAATATTTTTAAAGAAGTAATACTAGTGTTCAATTTGTGTTTAAAAATGTCACCTAATCTTTTTGAAAATTAAGCAATTATTTGTGTCTCATATTCATCTAATTTGCGAAGTATTACGTACACAAGATGTACGCTATTAAGATTTATGCACTAATATACTGTTATAATTAATACGAGAAAGATATAAAAATGATAAATAAATTGATATCAAAATCTTACATGGTTCATTAACAATTTGTTAGCTACGTTTAGTGGCAAAATGGAGGAGCTCGTATATTATTCAGATGACTACCAATTACAGAATGACATTAGGTCAAATAGAAATATACACAATTCCTAAAATTTGGTGCACTTGTATCAAGACTTCTTAAATAACCTTTCACCTTTTCCCACAAAATGATGTGGGACAAATTAAGACTTTTTAAATAAGATTAGAAAATCATTTCACTTTTGATACAATTCGATGTGGGACAAAATAAAACTTTCTTATTTTAACACAATCCCAACATATATATTTTGTGTTTTGTTTAATTTGAATATGGGTCAAGAGTGTCCAATGTGAATTAGAAATATAAAAATAAATAATATAAATAGCAATATACGGTGCACCGTGTTCATGTAAATAGTATTTTTGTCTCGTCTAATGTTAGATCGGGATATGCTATGCGTTAGAGGTAAAATCTCCTATGAAATTTATTAACAATATAAAACTGAATTCATCATACTAATGACATAATATTTATTCGTTGATGTCAATGCTATTATAAATTATACTGTAATATTTACACACATAAATATCATAATATTAATTTATAAATATAAAGATATTAATTAATAAGTATTATAATATTAATTTTATATGGAAACAAGTTTCACCAAAGACTGTTTTATGTCGGTTAGTTTAATTTTCTTTTATCTTTTTTCCTCCATTTTACAGTTTTTTTTTTTTTTGATCGGAAAAACATAAAATTAAGATTAATTCCTCCATTTTACAGTTATATCATTTCATCGAAATAGGACTTCTAACAATGCTCGCGGAACTCAAATTTCAAGAATTTAGAATGAACGAATTTTTAATTAACTAGACAAGTAAATAATTGAGAAAATATATTTTTTTAAAGTAATTTTGATCAATTTTAATCTAAATTTTATTAACTTACGTTTTTTGATCATGATCCTGTAATTTTATAAAATTCAACTTTTTAGTCATGTCACATGACTACAAAGTTGAATTTTGTAAAATTACATTATCAAGATCATAATTTACAAATTTTAATTTTAGTCATGTAACATAGAAAAAATTGGCTTTTTAATTATGCCTGCAATAGCCGGTGATAGGAAGAAAAAATCAAATTTTATAAAATTACAAAATCAAGATTAAAAGCCACAAATTAATAGGATCAAGCACTGTTTTCAAAACCGGGTTGAACCGGCCGGTTCAACCGGTTGAACCGGGAACCGGCCGGTAACCCGGTTAAAAAACACTATATAACCGGATTTCAGGTTGAACCGGTCAAAACCCGGTTCAACCGGAAATAACCGGTTTTTTTCTTTTTTTATTTAAAATTAAATTATTAATTTATATTAACTATTTAAAATTTTAAATTTATATTCCTCTCACATTTTTCTCCAACACTTTCGATGTGGGATAAATGTATGAGGTGGGACAAAATTTATAAAATATGATATGAAAAGTTATAAAATATATATTTAAATTTTTGTAGGTGTATACTTATTTTATTTTTTTAACTAAACATAGAAAACGGTTGAACCGGTCCGACCGGTTGAACCGCTGACCGGTGGTCTGTCCGGTTCGATCACCGGTTCGGTTATGAAAACATTGGGATCAAGATCAAAATGGATAAAAGTTACGGGACAAAAAATCATTTTTTTCCAAAATAATTCATAAAAAGTGACAAATTCGAAATCCATATATGGCCAAGGAAACTCCTCTCCTATTCTTTATAGTGAATTGTCATCTGTATTGTAGGGGTGCGGGGTGCAGATACGATACGATTTAGGGTGCGGGGATCGTAGATTTTTAAATTTTTAGGATACGAAACGGCCAAGATACGTCAATTTTTTTAATTTAATTATATATATCACTTGTAATAATATTAAAAAATTTACAACAATAATATATAACACATGTAATAATATCAAGAGTATTTAAAACACAAGTACTAATATCAAGAAATTCATCTCATAAGTAACAAAACAACAATTAAATCAAATATCATTACATATACAAGTCATAAATCATAATAAAAGATTAATAAATTTTAATATTTAATAAGTTTTAGAGTGTGTCCTTCAAATTATTAGTAAGTTTTAATTTTTTACAAAAAAAAAACCCAAAATTTAATAAATTTTACAAAAAAATCCCGATTCGTATCGTATACGCATATCCTGAGAACAAGATACGCGTATCCGATAACAAAAAAAAAAATTGGGATTCGCCACGTGGCGAATCGGGTGCGAATCCCACCCGAATTGCACCTCAGGCGAATCCGATACTGCATACTGTTAAATTTTGAAAAATCCGTGCATTAGAGATTGTCATCAATGAAGGGTGGTTCATATTCTAACACAACTCTTTTACTCCATTAAAATGAAAATGGGGAAAAAAACGCACCAATATAAATTCAAAGTAAAATGAGGATAATCACAAGTCACTAGACCAAATCCACTTTTATGATTTTGCAATTAAGATGTCCAAATTTTTTCTTTAATTCGTCAACGTTGCACGTTGATTTATCCGTTTACTTTTGACGGCAGTATTAAATTAAATTTAAAATCAAGTATTCACCCCCCATAGCCAACGCCTTTTGTTTTACCTTTTACCTCAAAATCCCGCGAAAAGAAAGCTTGGAAGTCCTCAAAATCTCTCGTGGAAATGGAAAATCAGATCACCACCAAAAGGGATTTCGGAATCTCAGCCGTATGCTTTTTTCATTTATTAAAAGGAAAAAAAAAAAAAGAGATATCACCAGATATGATTTTCAAGACTCCATTTTTATTTTATATCCCTTCCCTATACATATATATAAGTGGGATGAAAAAGGCGTGTGGTCTCATCGTATATCTTTTGATACAGACAGATTGACCCTTATATGTGCATTCTTCACAGCAAAATTCTCTCTTTGTGTTCCTTTCTCTTTCTCTCTTTCTCCCCCATTTATATAGAGGTGTATTCTGTGTGGGCTTTTTGAGTTGATTCTGTTTTGAGATTTTCTTGAAAATGGCAAGAAATGGCGTTTTCTCAAGATTAAGAAGAATGGAAAATGGTGTGGGAGGGGATGATTTGTCAACGTATACTGATTCTCATGAAGTTCATGTTCTGGCTGTGGATGACAGCCTTGTTGATAGAAAAGTGATTGAGAGATTGCTGAAAATCACTGCTTGCAAAGGTAGTTAAACAATTGTTTTCTTGAATTTTGTTAATGGGATTTTTGTGACTGAAATTGGGGGTTTTTTTAACCTAAAGTTTGTGAAAAAATGTTGACAATTTTAGTGTGTTGCAGTGACAGCAGTGGATAGTGGGTGGAGGGCTTTGCAGTTTTTAGGCTTGGATGAGGAAATTGAGGATCAAAAGTCTGTTGCTTTTGATGTAAGTGTAAAAATATTTGAAAAATCAACTTTTTTTTATTTTTGAGTTGAGGATTTTCTTGTGTTGATTAGTATGCTGATTGTTGTTTGGTTTTTCTTCAGGGTTTAAAGGTAGATCTGATAATTACAGATTATTGCATGCCTGGAATGACAGGATATGAACTGCTGAAAAAGATCAAGGTTAATTTTCCCTCTGTTTAAGCTCTCTGCAGTTGTAAATAATTGAAAAAAATAGGATGAATTAAGATGTCATGAGCTTAAATTGTCCTAATTTGTTGTATATCTAAACAGGGTTCATCAACTTTTCGAGAAATCCCAGTTGTGATCATGTCCTCAGAAAACATTTTGGCTAGGATTGACAGGTAATCATCTCATCTTTCTTGATATTCTTCTGCAGTTGTTGTAGGCTTTTTGATTAATTGAAGTTTAATTTACCAAGATGATTAGCCTTTCTAAATATAGCTAGTACCTTTTGATCTTTCAAGAAACATGATAAGTTAAACCATTTGACAAGAGTGTGAGTGTCAACACATTATTATACTCTAAAAACAAGAATACTTTCTCTGGTTTATGTGTTTTTAGAATTGTTTAGATCTTTTAGCATTACATTAGTGAATGATAATTTAATCAAGTTGGATGGTCCATCTGCATTTCTGATCATAGTTTATGTGCAACTAGTAACTAGGATCAATGAATCTGCAACCATCATATATATATTTAGGCATAACACAGAAGAAGCTAACCTAATTTAATCTGCAATATTAAATTAAATCTTATCTTTGCTGGAAAGATTAATTTTTTTAAGGAGGCAAATTCTAATGTTTCGGGTACGAACAATAGCATTGGATCCTTATAAAAAATTGTTGGAGCAACCATAAACCAAATTTGTGGGCACGACTTTTTCTATATGGCTTGCTTTAGTTTGTTTAAATTTTTTGGCCCCCCTTTCCAGATTTGAGTCTAAAGGCAGAATAATTCATCTTGAACCATGTTCATTTAGAAGAAAGATAAACTAGAATATGAAAAGTTGTACTGTGTGAAGAAAAAGTAGTCAACACTTGATTGATTATTCATTACCTGTTCATTGTTTTGAATAATCAGTGTTTTATGTCAAATAGTTGTGTGCACCAATGCACGTGCATTTTTAAATGGTATTAGTTATTTTACTAAAAGGTATTAGTTGATTTCATTGAACCGTATTAGTTGTGCACCCAAGTGTTACTCTAAGTTTATATATCGCAATATTCATCAGATGTTTGGAAGAAGGTGCCGAAGATTTCATAGTAAAGCCCGTAAAACTAGCGGATGTCAAACGGTTAAAAAACTGCATGTTCGGGGAGGGTCGGGTACAGAGACAAGACAAAGGCATTAACAAGCGAAAATTACAAGACAACTCCGACGTTTCGCTCTCCGACACCTTGTCGTCTCAAGACGACGTCTCGAACTCATCAAGCCCGTCGCCTCAATCCACCTCATCACCATGTTCGCCTCGATCATTCTCATCATTGCCTTCCTCGCCCAGCTCGCCCACATCCCTTGACTCTCCCACGAGACGATTCAGAAGGAACCGAAACTCGGATTCAAACGCGACTAAAGAATAGAATTTTGTCATCGATAAGGCTTTTTTCTTTTGACGAGTCGACAGTTTTGTTTCAACAAACATCACAAGTCTTGGAAAGAATGTCAATACAACAAGTTCCTTTCTTTCAATTAAAAAAGGGAAAAAGAAACCATCATCAAGTTTTGATCTTGTTATTAAGATAGTTGGTAATTGACTTTATGATGATGATGATGGTGGAAGGAAAATGGTTGAGATATGGTGATTAACAAAATCTTGATGACAGATCCATTGTGGTTGGGGGATTGAATAATAATTCATTTAGACTGATTTGATTCGGATACGGAATTTTTATTTTAATCTTAAATCAATCTTGTCTGCTAAAAGGAATATTGGATTCGGATTTGATGAAACTAGACATATTGATGTGTTTCTTGTTTTGTTTGTATTATTGGTGCAAAGGTGTCAAGTTTGTTTGTTAAATACCAAAAATGGGGCTTAAAACACAATGGACACTTGGGCAAAAGCATCTTTTTTGGTACAGTTGAGCTGCCCCCAACAACATCACTTCTCTCCCCATTATTTATGCCATCTTCATTACACACATTATTTTGTCCACTCACTTCTTCTCTTATTAATTATTGCACTCTCTCTCTCCCTACACATATATTTTCCTATGATGTGATTCACACCACAAATATGGTGCCCACTAATCTTTTTGTTGCTACTCTTTGTCTGGGTGGAAATTCTTGACCCGGCCCGGATGGCGTGGATCCATTTGGGCAAATGGGTCGAACTCGGATCAAACTGGGTCAATTTGAATTGATTTTGGCCCTTAAGGTCATTTGGGCTAGATCAAATAGACCTCTTCGAGCCAGGCCCAATATATTGCACTGATGAGTATTGTCTAATAATGTTTTAGCATGTTGTACCACATTTTTAATGTGTTGCACGATATAATAATGCAGTGCTGACAACACTCAATGTAGTATCATAGAATAAACTCCAAATTCTTGTACCATTGTTATGTGTGTTTTTTCTCCAAATAATTTGGGCATGATTTGTGTGTGTTGGATAGAGTTGAATACACTTTGAGAGCTCGAGAGTTGAGACGTTTCTAAGTGATGTTCTTTTTCGATATTTCAAGTGGTCAATTTTTTTTCCTTTTGAGTGATGCCATTTCCAAACTTCCATAGTTCCATTCACGGAAAAATGCAACTAAACGGTTCCTAGAAAGTGAAATTAGTAAGCTTCACATATGGGATTTTTTTTTTTTTTTTGAAAACCAGCTTCGCATATGGGAATTGGGTTAGGGTAAAAAAAATTGAATGAGGTGGATATTAATGTGGAAGTGGGGACCCATTTTTAGAGGGCAAAATGCATTTAAATGGGGGGATTGGGAAAGGGAAATAGAGAGGCATATGTGCCTGTTCATGTTTGCTGTGACTCGCGACTGCAACTCTTACATCACTAATTAATATGTGAAGTTTCAAGACATGAATGTTGTGGGCAAATTAACATGTTCTTTATGTTCTTCAATATTAAAACATTAATAAATTCATTGTCATCTTAAAATGTTATTAAAGCTTATATTGGGCAACGCCAAGAATTCCAAGTATTTTTGGCCACGTCTGTAAAAAAAAATAATAATAACACTTCAGTAAACTAAAATTTTCGGGATGAGAATTAATGGAATCTTTTTTTTTTTTTGAAAGGGAAATAATGGAATCTTGGATTACTTCTTATAAAGTTAAGTTAGGTACTAAATATTTCGATGAGACTTGAATTTGTTTATAATTTTGTGTCGCAAAAGCGATACATTTCAGAATTAAAACAAAAATGATTATTATCATAAAACAATCAAGAGACCAATAAAAATAGTAAAAGAATATGCTAAAAAAATATGACAAATAGAGAAAATCGTAATCAATAGAACGAAGACAAAAATAAAAAAAGAAACGAAAATAGGAGTAAAATTTTAGAAGTTAATAACCCATTTCATTTTCAATAATATTTATGGTAGTGGCTTTTACTACTATACTCGGTGGTCCAAAACTCAAAGACCTATCATTGGCCGGCAAGTCGGCAGCTTAAATTAAATACTCCCATAAAAATTCTAGTTTTGAAATAAAATTCCCTCATAATAACTTGGAAATTTCCAAGTTTTGCATGCTTGCTTCTTTTTTCTTTTCCTTATTTTTGTCGTTAAATACTGTCTTTGAAAGCTGATATTTATAATTATTCTTACTTTCTAAGCACGTTCGAATATTGTAATAGTAAAAATTGACGCATTTGTCCTTAGCTGAGCTGAGGGAGGACAGATTTAAATTTCTTTCTCACTATATGTATTTCTGCAAGAAATTGCAAATTTTCTTGCTACATTATTTCTATATTATAATTAAAAACTTATAAGTTTTTCTCCAATAAAAACATAGATATTTAAATTGGAGCACTCACGTCAATTTGTGGCGAGTGAGATAGGTCATTTATATTTGAGTCTCTTACTAGCTACTTAAATTAAAAGAATGCTAGAAATTCTAGTGTTTGTTAATACTACTATATCTTTAAGAATAAATTGTTGGTTTATTTGGATAAAATAAGACTACGAAGCTTAATTAAATTGCTAGCAATGACAATTGTGTATTTTCAATGATGAAGTTTGACGAAAATTTTATCAAGTTAAGATCTAATTCTGGTAATAGGATGAGGCTTCCATTACATTTTAGGATACAGCTCATCATTAACTCCCAACATTTTATTTAAGATGAAATAAGATCTTTCTGATTAATTTAAATGAAAAAAGAAACTTGACTAAACACCTGTATAAACTCTTGAAAGATATTTTAAAAAAAAAAAAATTAAACATGCTAGCTAGCTAGATACAAATGACAATTATTAGATAAACAAAACCCGGTTTAGATTAAAACAAAAATCATAAACAAGAATATGTCCTTGGAATTCTTCATGCATTAAATGATTTTTTAATATTGTTTAATTTTAGAATTATTATTTTTTAATCAATATTATTATTAGTTAGTTAATTGATTATTTGTGGATCTTCCACTTTATGTGGTTTGTCCAACTCCAGCCCCTTCTCACCATTACCTCAAGGCCCAATATGGGATGCTGATTTCATGTGCTTAATTTATATCACCATGACTACGGAATGCTTCACACATTTTTTTTTTTAAAGAAAACAAAAATTATTAACTTTATTTGGATATATTATTGAAAGAATTAGTCGCATTTAAAAGTCTGAACTTATAAATAGGTGTAAAATTAATTTGTTTATTTAATTTTCTTAACACTCCCCCTCACTCTTGAGCTGAATTCTCTTATTCCATCATTGAAAGAGGCTCATCGGGTGGACAATAATTTAATATGGATGAAGTTGTTGTCAGCGGGAATCGGACCCAGGACGTGGACTTGAGCCTGAAGGCTCTAATACCATGAAAGAATTTTGTCTCATCTAAAAATCCAAACTTGTAAAGAGATGTGGAATTAATTCCTCTATTTAATTTCCCAAACAATTATAACTATTATCTGTGTCAACATTTGTTAGTTTGATTGACGGTATTTGGATATCTTTTCTTTCACTGTTGTGCTTTCTCCAACTTGAGCTCTTTCCAACAGTTACCTCAAAACCCAATATGGAATTCGAGTTCTTTTTAAAAATAACACTTTGTATTTTTATTTTTTATTTTTTTCCTATTCATATTTACTTCCTACAATAATATTGCAGGTGCATTGATTTATTTTAGCTTATCATATAAGTTGGTAAGAACGTTGCGTCACTAATCATTAAATCTCGGACTACGTTTAGTTCAGTGTTTGGAGATCATGTCGACGTCTGTAGAATTTTACTTAACTAGATCTTAATTTCTGTCCAACTTGAAAACTTGTACCAATTCCATGACTCATAATTTGCGAGAGCTTCTTACTATTTTATGAAGTCTCTCATTGCTTAGTAAACCCATCGAAATTTGTGATTAGTCTTCCAATCACTTCGTGTGTTTGTAATAAAATGAATTAATCATTATAGAGCTAAAAAGAAAAGAGAAAATCGTCCGAAAGCCTCAAAATTTCGGGCCAAGTGCACCTCAAGATGACCATTTTTTTCTTGATATAAAGAGTAATTGGAATTCGAATTAACATAACTGGTTTTGATTTTGTCCATCCAAGTTTAATCATAGGACATTTTGCATGCCCGCTTTTTCAAAAAAACATATTCATACACAAAATTCAAAAGTCAGCCTTGTTTGTTGTTTATCTTGAATAAATAAATGGAGACGAATTAATTTTTCTGAATTTCTGCACGTACAATAATATTATTTATATATGCAACAACCAAAAACTGCACTATTCAATGCCACCAACCATATTGTGAAAGGGAAATAAGCATCAGTCAATGCCAAATTTGAACATTCATGAGGTCATAAAACATTTGAATATGTCCTCAAAAGTCAAATAAATCACGAAAATCGCTAAAGAAAAAAAAGTTTGAGAAATTTCAAATTTGAGAGTATTAGTTTGGTTGACTTAAGAAATTAGCAAAATAAAAATAAAAAAACTTTCTAGATATATTTCCTCTAGCAACCACTTCATAATTCAATTTGTGCGATGCAAAGTGGCTGATTATCCTTTCCTTTTCACACAACAACTTCATTACTTTTGGATTTAATTCTGAATTAATAAGGATATAAAAAAATTTGCTCTTTAATAAATATATGTTGCTTTATAATTAATCAAATTGCACTATCACCGTGTCACGTCGTTTTTTCCCACTAATAAACTGTGTTTTTAGCCAGAGCTTTTCTTTCTTCTGGTGTGAACTGTGTTTAAAAATTATACTACATATATATAGTGATGACAAAATAACATTTGAGATGAAATACAATTCATAATAATATATATATATATATATAAAAAGTTATGAAGAATTTTGTATTTTTCTATAGTTATTTCATTTTAAGGTTAGATTCTCTTGTGCAAGATTCGGTGCCAAGACTGACACTCATAATGTCGTTTTAACCTTACAGACTTGTTATATTAGAAGACCTTAACTTATTTCTGTTTGAACAGTACGAACTATTAATTAAAAAAAAAAAAATTGCGTGTTTCAATATAAAAAAAATTCATCTTTTAATATAAAAAATCAGATTACTTTTAAAATCTATTTATAAAAATCTGTGATTGTGCGTGGATACAAAATTTAGCCTTAATTTTAAGAGGTTGTCGACCTCATATCTTAACAAAGACTTCAATACATCTAGACGAAAGTTCTAATACATCCAAGACAAAAAAGAATTGTATCACATCAAGTAGAAAATCTAAATTGTAAAATTTCTTATTAGTTGCAATATTTAAAAGTGCAAAACCATGATATTTAGGTGGACCACCAAATCCATTAGGATGCAAACAACCCTTACTTTTTCCAATTATTTCAAGACAATCATGTCCTTTTAATCCCCTCCCCCTAATTTAATCAACTTAATATTTTTTGAAAATGATTAATTTAATCTAATTATTAAAACTTCATTACTTGCATCTTCAATTTCACAACCATAAAATAAAAAGGAAATAAAAGCAGACTATTTCTTACAAGACTACAAAACGACTCTTTCCAATGGCTTCTGACCTAAAAATGATTTTAAAATAGAAATGCCAGTTTGAAAGAGTCTTTAAGACTTCCTCGTATTGTTACGTGCAAGACATTGTTATCACTTTCTTAATCCTCCACTAACACTAATTATCCTACGCTCATAATATTAATAAACAATTTGAGGTAAGAGTAAACTTAATGCTGCCAATTCAACAAAATTATAATTGGAAATTAACTCAACATGATATCACACAGAGAGGATGAAAGAACATTTCCACCGCCCCCCAAAATCACCAGAATTAATAATAAACTAACCCCCAATCACAATAAATTTCTTCACGCGTTTCCGCCCCCACCCACTAATACCAGGCCATTCTCAACGCCGGGAGAGCGTAATAAATTCAAACTCCCCAGGGGCAGTCTCGTCATTTCACATGAAGGAGAGCCATGGGAGAAAGGCTTAATATACCAAATCAACAGCCAACTGCTCTCCTTTGACACTTTCAGCAACCAAACCAAACACAAAAAGAAAGCCAAAAAAAAGCAACATCCTTGTAAAAACCAAGACCATCATTAAGCAATGATCAAAACACAACTCCAAATTACTTCATCTTCAACAACACATGATCACCATGCCTCCAAATTCTCAACCCCCCAAAATTCTCTCAATCCTCATCTTTCTCACCCTCATTTCCTCCATTCCCCAATCTTCATCTCAATTGATCACCACTTCTCAACAAAATATCGAAACTTTCTACCCATCTTCTCGTCCCCCATCCCCTCCGATTACCCTCCCACCGCCCCCTCTGGTCAATGATCCACCACCAACCACCCAAACCCCGCCCCTCCAACCCCGTGGATCATCAACCAAGGCGGCGGTGGGAAGGGCGGTGGGAGTGACGGTCGCCAGCACAGTAGTGGCGTCCGCACTCCTCTTCTTCCTCCTCGTAAGGTACTCCCGACGAAAGACGGAGGAAGAGAGAGTCGCTGCAGCACCACAGGAACGGAATGACAATCCTGTGGTGCCGCAGAGCGACAATTTTACGCGGTACAACAGCAATGTGAAGGGACTTGTTGTAGACGAGAATGGATTGGATGTACTGTACTGGAGGAACTTGGAGCGGAACAGTTTCAAGAAAGAGTATTACAGAAACATAAAAGATGAGGAGAGAGAGGAGGAGAAGAGAGTGGTTAGTGAGAGAGGGGAAAGGAGGAAAAAACCACCTGTGCAAGAAGCACCATTGCTTAGAGGAAAGAGTTCAACTTCTCAAAGCCTTGTTTGGGTTGATAAAAATGACGAGACTATTGAAAAAGCACCTTCTTATTCAAATGAATTGTCTTTCAAAGTTGAGAAGCAGTTGTCATCTGTTAAGGTTGTGACACCAACTCTTCCTCCACCACCAGGTGCCCCGCCACGACCACCACCACCTCAGCAGCCGCCCGTGCCATCTAAGGCATCATCAAACAATGGCCCTTCTCCACCACCACCACCGCCACCTTCTAGAGGCGGTGGTTCATCAACGATGCTGCCTCCACCGCCGCCTAGTAACCGCTCGTCTTCAGTTGGCGAATCCTCGAACGGGCAGGTGAAATTGAAGCCTTTGCATTGGGATAAAGTGAATGCAAATGTGGAGCATTCCATGGTGTGGGACAAAATAGACAAGGGCTCTTTCAAGTAATGATCTTTACACTATGCAACATCTTTTCATGCCACATTTACTCCTTTCATATATGAATTCTTTATAACATTCTGTGTTAATTGCAGGTTTGATGGTGATCTAATGGAAGCGCTCTTCGGAACAGTCGCCACGAACCGAAAATCTCCACGAGGAGACGGAGAAAAGCCCGGCCCGCCCGCCAAGATCTTCATACTTGACACGCGAAAATCACAGAACATTGCAATAGTACTCAAGTCCCTCGCGATTTCCCGCAAAGAAATCATAGACGGACTCATTGACGGGCACGGCCTAACCGCTGATGCAATCGAAAAGCTCACGAAAATCGGACCAACGGACGAAGAATCGTCTCAAATAATTGCTTTCAACGGGGACCCCACGCGGCTTGCTGATGCAGAATCATTCCTCTACCACCTCCTAAAAGCAGTTCCAACGGCTTTCAACCGTTTTAACGCCCTGCATTTCAGATCAAACTCCGATCTTGAGGTCACAAACATTAAGGAATCATTGCTGTCGCTTGATTCAGCTTGCAAGGAGCTCAGGACACGTGGCCTGTTCTTGAAGCTTCTAGAAGCTGTACTTAAAGCTGGCAATAGGCTGAATGCAGGGACAGCAAGAGGCAATGCACAGGCTTTTAATCTGACTGCTCTTAGAAAACTTTCGGACGTTAAAAGCTCGGATGGAAAGACGACTCTGCTTCAGTTCGTCGTGCAGGAAGTTGTGCGAGCGGAGGGGAAACGCTGCGTTTTGAACAAGAATCGGAGTTTGAGCAGGACGGGAAGTCAGAGCAGTAACGGTGGGAGTCAAGTTTTTGATACCTCCATTTCGAAAGATGATCGCGAAAGAGAGTTCATGATGCTCGGATTGCCCGTTATAGGTGGCCTAAGCGCTGAATTTTCAAACGTGAAAAAGGCAGCCGCTTTGGACTATGATCTTCTTGTTAAATCAACATCTGCATTGTCATCACAAGTGGTGGAAATACGAGCGCTTGTGATGATATGTGGGAAGGAGGGGGGATTCGAACTTGAGATGAACGAATTTCTTGATACGGCTGAGCTGGAGATTAGAGTGTTGGAGGAAGAGCAGAGTAAGGTGATGGATCTTGTGAAGAAAACGACGGATTATTACCAGGCTGGATCGTCGAAAGATAGAGGGAATCCGTTGCAGCTGTTTGTTATAGTTAGGGATTTTCTGGGCATGGTTGATCAGGTTTGTATAGACGTCGCCAGAGACGTGCAGAAGAGAAAGGCGACTTCGTCTGGTGCTGGTTCAGCATCGTCATCGTCCTCACCATCAGCACCGGAGTCTCCGAGAGTGTTTAGGTTTCCGAAACTGCCCCCCAATTTCATGTCGGACGCTTCCAGGAGCAGTGATTCGGATAGTGATTCGGAGGTACGATGAGAGGCTGCATGGTTTCTGAGATTTGTACAGATACAAAAAATGGATGAAACTAACAGATTGACACTGCAAATGCTTCAGTTATTTGAATTTTTTTCAAGTGTATAATTCTTTCCCATTGTTATTAGATTGCATACAAAGGAAATGAGTTCATTTTTTTGTTATTCATGATTCTGTGTTTTTTTATCCTCTGCTTAATTTTTGGAATATCATCATTTTTTCCATTGAAAATGTAGAGATGATTTATTTTCTTAGAATCTACGTTTCCATACTGTAAATTCTTGTAAATTTGGCATAAGAGAAAATATAATGAGTTCCACCTTTCCTGTATTTTTGGCATAAGAGAAAATATAATGAGTTCCACCTTTCCTGTATTTTTGGCATAAGAGAAAATATAATGAGTTCCACCTTTTCTTTTATTCCGTGTCTTTCTCCCAATGGAATTCACACTGAAGAATCTTTAACAAACCAAATACGCGTCTAAAAGTTTTACCAGATTTGAATTTCTAAATATAGTAGTACAATATTACAGTGCCTCATTTTGACATAAGAAAACTACCTTATACTATTACATAAACAAACATAGACTTCTATAGTTCTATACAAGAACGAACGGCCTTTGAAGGTTTGAAGGATGAGATGAAGTTGAGTTTCTCTACGCGGTATATTAGACCAGGTACATGTCTTCCTTTACCTACTGCCAAAAAGTGCTGATCTTGCTGAGATCAAGAAACCGATCCTTTTCATCTGCTCGACTTTTTCCAGCACATGCCATCACTTGTTTTCCAATGATGATGAAATATGAAATATGAAATGAAATATGAAATATGAAATAACAGTCTTTACCGATTCAATGTGGGCCGTTGACGGATTCCATTCTCAACACCAACCTGGAAATTCATTTAGGATAGGGAAGTCATTCTTTAGTTTTACTGATTCGTAGTGGTTGAAACTAAGATGCATATCAATAGAAAATAATATATTTAAGAAAGAACGTTTCTTTATCTTCTACTCAAAGTATACCGATGATTTTGCACCAGGCTGAGCATTTTCTGCCATTCTGGCAATTGACTTTGCCTCCAACTTCTTTAGAAACTGCTTAAAGTTTGTCAAGTAAAATATAAGTAACAAAAGCACCAGATTTGCATGTAGAAAAGACGATAATACAAGATGATGGGAAGAAGGGTAAGATTGTTGGAAATACCTCTTTCCGCTTATCAGCTTTTTCATCACTTCTTAAGCCAGTAGCGGGTGAGGCAGGCATTGGACTTTTTTTAGGTAATAATGAACTTTTATGTGATCTGTACAAATTTAAAAAGCTCAAAATGGAACAAAAAAATCCAGATAAGGGAAAGAAGAATGTAGCATGATAAAATTACTTATATTAGATTCCATCAACAAAATTACTCAATCAAGTGCAATTAGAACCAAATTATAGTTGCTTTTCACTTCCCAACCAGTTTAAAATTTGAAGCCTTGATCAAGAGAAAGAAGTCGTATTTGAGAAGCAACTTGGTGTATTAAAAGGATGGATATAAAAGAAAAACTAGTTCTTCACACCCCCATAACCATTCAAATGGATTATGAATGTCCTACTATCTGCTTGCATCAACTGCAATCTTAAGCAATCATATCACAATATGTATTATAGGGAAAAAAAAATCTCATTCGTTCAGTCATATGGTTCGATAAACCAAGTTCTTTCCTTTTCCTTTTGCTTTCAATTATGCATTACTGGCAGTTCCAGAAGCAGGGCCTAGTGAGGATTTATAAAATTTAAATAATTCAAATAAAGTTTATTTACTGATGAAAAAGATTTTACATATAGTTCTATATCTGTTAAAGAGATTATGGTACAATTGCTTTTTTTATTTTATCAGAAAAAGGAATTTTATTACCGGAGTACAAGAGGTACTTGGATAAAAAACGTTACAACAAAGTTACACGATTTCAAGAAAGTTTCACCCCAACTCAATCCTTCAACACTGTGTTTCTCCTAACTACAACATAATCTAGGATTCGAGCCCCAATCTTGAAATGAGAAACTGCCAACACCCCTACCTCTTAATGAAACCTAGTAGCATTTAATTCCAAGAGAGATATATTTGACAAACAAATTAAAGGGCATTGTAATTGTGACAGGAGCAACATTAGCAATAAAAGAGATTAAGTTAGCAAGAGCTATATCCAATGGACCAACCCTAATACAGAAACCAAAAATCTCATGATCACTGGTTAGAGATGGGACGTGAAAATCTCACCTGGAGGGCAGAGGATTTGATCTAGTTCCTAGTTGACTCCTTTGATTAAATCTCTTTTCAGAATCCTTCCTCAGCCTATAATTCAAATAATCAAATCTGTTATGTATTCATAGACAAGGTTTTGAACCAATGGATAGGGGAAAACAGAATGATTTGATGATAGGATTTGTAGCCAACAATTAGGATTCACAAACTAGCAAGTGACAATAATCATTACCCTTCATTCCCCTTTGTGGGAGTATGATAACTCGACGTCTTTGGCTCAAAAGCAGTAGATGACACCTGCCAGGATATACAATTAGAATATCACCGGGAAAGATTCTTTGACAGCAATAGAACTTAAATTGCTTACATTCTTTACTGTACTCGGTTTCCCATCATTGATAGATCCATTACTACGATTTTGGAAAGTTTTGAAAGCTCGTCTAACAATGTCCTTATCCCCCATACTCTCCATTATCAAAGACTTCCTAGTCATAGGAAGTGCAGCCAAAGAATCTGACGGACCCAAATTATGAGACATGTGTAAGGATGTAGGAGCTGCTCTCTTGCTTTCTCTCATCAGTGAACTCTTGATTTTCGGCGGAGCGGACGTCATCACCTTCTTTTTCGAGGACTGAGAGGCAGATACAGGTGTTGAGACTGATGCAGGCTTTGCATATTTAGGAGTCGGTGTTTGTAATGGTTTGGCTGCAGCTGAAATGAGTTTCTTTTTCGTCACAGGCAAAATTTTCTCCTTTTTCATTGGAGTTACCTAGAAACGAGGAACCAATAAATCGATTTAATTCACCAAATCAAGTAATAACATGTGGCAAATACTTATATGCACCATTTGCACCGTGCAACTCAAGTGCATTTCCTAAACGGTATTAGTTGGTCGGTATTAGCTATTTTCACTTAATAGTATTAGTTGTTTTGATTGAACGGTATTAGTTGTGCACCCAAATGTTACTCTATAATATACATCGTGTATTTGACAGTAGAAAATTGGATAACTCTACTAAAAGAAGTAAATAAGTTCATAGTTTTACCTTTGAAGTTATACTTCGTGCATTCAGCTTAGGATTTTCCTTTTTCTTCACACTTGCTTGTTTTACACCATTTTTCCTTTCTGGAGGTTCTTTCGAGATACGCTGAGAACCCTTCTGAGGAGCCTCTAACCCAACCAACACTTCCTCGTTTCTAAAATCAAGTTCAGGGTTATCTACATTAGCATTCATTACATCCTTAGCTTCCTCAACTGCAGAGCTTTCAGATTGCACAGCATCAAGAACACACTCTATTTCCACCTCTAACGTTTTAGCATCAACGAAACCATTCGTACAGGCTTCATGCTCGTCCCCTTTGGATGATCTGGCATCGTCTTCCTCCACCTCATCCACAATAGCTACATTTTTCAAAGCAGTGATACAGGGTTCCTCTGCAACTTCTTCAACTAATCTTTCCCCATCTGAGAAACCAAATTCAATACCATTCTCAGATGGTTTTACAAAAGCTCCCTCGCTTGGCGCATCTTGGCTTGGTTTAACGGTGTCCATCGACTTTTCCTGCTCCAACTCCTCCTCAGCTTTCTTAGCTGCAATCTTCTTGTAGTGAGCTTCGAAATAGGCCTTCTTTTGGGCTACTGAACCTGGTGTTGATAAAGTACCTACTTCCTCCATATACTTATTCTGGGAGAACGATGACCACTTCTCCCACGAAAGTGCATCATTCTCAAACCTACCAAACGAAACCGAAACTTCCAATTGAGCACCAGATTTCGCGGAATCATCCATCTGTTTCAAAACACAAGATCTTCTTAACTTTAATAACTACTTATGCATATCTACACTTCAAAAATACAAAAAAAAGGCAAGCTCAAGCATCTAGAAATTGAGAAATACCTTAAGCATTCAATACCATTAAAAGAACTAAATGAAGTACCTTCATTCTAAGTGAGATCTTTAAACTAGAGATTCATTCATTGAAGAGTAATTAGAAATCTACCATATAGAGAAAATCATGGGCTGAGGCAAATACGAAACAAATCATCAGCACACACAACCAATCAAGAATAAGAATGATGGCCTTATGAAGACAAAATAGAAGATAAGCATTTGCAGTCACTTCAAAACAAAACCATGTGCTCTGTTTCTCACCCGCAACAATCATCCCTAAAAATTACAGCTTTCCAAAGTTAAAATAATTGTCCGTTTCCTTCCCTCAAAAAAATAATTGTCCGTTTCTGGTTCTTCCCCCAAAGTGCAAACAGATAACCTTAATCATCAACACAGAAACAAGTGCACGACAATGTAAAACACATATAACAAAAAGTTGCGCATAATAATCAAATCAGCAAGTACAAAAGGTGTGCTTTTTGCCTAAAATCTTTTTTAGATTGAGGAAAAGTTGAAAAGGTGCAATCTTTGAAACTAATCTAGCAAAATTAACACAACATCAGATGGGCTTAGTGAAAAAGCCTAAAATCAACCCAAAAAAAAGCCACACTTGACAAGAAAGAAGGGTTAATGAACATACAAAAACACAAAAAGTGAAGTAACTCGAAAAGAAAATTAAAGAAAAAGATGGGTTAGTTGCATGAGTGTTACCTAAAGATTTGTGTAAAGAAACACTTGAAAAGTGAGTCAATTTGAAGATAATGATGATGCCGTGTGTAGTTAGAGATGGTTTCTCCAAGGCCCACAAAGAGGAGTGAAGTGCAGTGCCCGTCAGAGAGATGGAATACAAGGGATGGAGGTGGCACGTGCGATGTCTTCGGATCAATAATGGAGGGGAGGGTGGGGCACGTGTGGACCTTTCGAGTCAAGGGGCTGTTTGGTGAAGGGAGCGTTTGCCAAAACTTATTGTTTTAACAATTGGTTAAAATTAGTGATTATGGGAAAAATGATTAATACTCACTCCGTCCCATTTCAACTTGCACACTTACTTTTTTATTATGTTTTAGGTATTTGAAATGATAAAGTGATTTTTAAAGAGGGGTATGATAGATCTATCTCTCCTCTATTATATGTATTTTTAAAAATTAATTTATCATTTCAAATACTAATAAAAAATTCGCTCGCTAATACACGAGAAACAGTAAATGTGAAGCTTCAAATGGGACGGAGGGAGTAGTAGAAGTTGATAATGTTTCAAAAAAAAATTGATAGTGTTTGCAAAAAAAGTTAAAAGTATTTTTAAAAAAAGATTAATAAGTTAATAAAAACACCCTCTTTTAAAGCTTCTACCTTATAGCTTATGAGAGTTTATTTAATCTACTAAAAGATAAATAAAACACTTCAAATTACTTCTGCATACAATTCTAGGTGACTATAATAACTTATAAGAACATCTTCATTCGTGTACCTGTTTCCAGGTACAAATTTTTGCAACATCAGTTGCCACATCAAAAGCAAATTATACTTATCAATTTACTCATCTACTCCCCAATCATCTCAGGTATATATGTTACTATTCAAGGACCTCACTTTTCACATCGCCTAATTCATTCAATATTTATTTAATTCAATAATTTTTTACTATATTTTGTTTTTAAATATATTAATTTATATAAATAATTAAATAATAATTAATATTTATAATTAATATTAAAATTTTAATAAAAAAATTTGTATGCTTTTAATTGTACTTTTCATGAAAATAATAGTACAATAAATTAATGATAATTTTTGCACTAAATTGTGATAAGTAAATTGCACACTTTTATTGAAAATTGAAAAACGAGTACAAAGTTAAAATAAAAAACAACAATACATGAAAAAATATATATAACTAAATTAAATGTTGCATCTAATTCCGGTAATGTGCCCAAATGTGCTCAATCAAGTCAAATTGAAGTTGATGATGCATTTGATTATCACGTAGTTCAACACGTCTGTTGATGTACGCAGTAAATCCTCCGACGGGGCCTTGAAATATTTCTGGAATTGTATAATTCGTGTCGTTGGGTTCCTCCGACCAGTTGAATGCTAAATCTCCCTCATCCTCAATCATCATGTTATGCAAAATAATGCATGTATACATGATATCCTTCAAGTTACTCTGGTATAAAAAATGTCCGGTCCTCGAATCATCGCCCAACGAGCTTGTAAGACCCCAAATGCCCGTTCTACATCCTTTCTTGCAGCTTCTTGCATTTTCTTAAACAGTTATTTCTTAGGATCATGAGGGCATTGAAAACTGTTGACGAAAGTAGCCCATTCAGGATAGATTTCATCTGTAAGATAGTATCATCTGGTATATTGTCTACCATTCACTATGAAGTTAGTATCTGGATCATTCCCTTTTAACACGTCACTGAAAAGTGGGCTTTGGTTAAGCACATTCCAATACGTAGGTACTCATCAAATTGGTCTCCGGGACCTCCATACGCTAATTGACGGATGGCCGTCGTACATTTTTTAAGTGTTGAGAAACTTTTCCTTCCCGTTGCATCGACCTTCGACCTAAAATATTCATCACGAGACTCTAAGACATTGACTATGCGTATGAATAAGTCTCTTCCCATCCGAAAACGACGACGGAAAACATCACTTGGATATGTTGGATTTTTGGAGAAATAGTCGTCCACAAGAGGACTATGACCTTCTTCACGATCACGATTTACATATCTTCTTTTCTTCTTATTTGGTGTGTTGGAAGAGCTTGCTACATATTGAAGAAGCTTTTGTTGTTGTTGTAGAATTTCGAAAAACATCTGATCATCTTCATCATCATTCCATAAATCTTCATCAATGTTGGTGTTTGTATTGTGGTTGGAATTTGAAGATATTTAATTGTGAGTGATCTGGCTATGAGAAGGAAATGGTATGCTGAGAAGATTGCTTTGAGTATTGTGGTGAGATGTGAAATAACTACTCTAATATATAATGTTAGCTACAACGGCTAGTTTTTTAAATACTACAACATAAAATGAAACAATACAACTTAATTTCAAACAATACAATAAAAATTTAAACAATACATAAACTAACAAACAACATGACAATAAACAGACTACTCATTAGCTTTGGTCTCAGCCTCCCACTTTTTCTCGATCTGGTCAACCAATTGTAGATGTAATTTTAACTGTCTTGGTGGCATTCTTGTGGTATCCTTCGTGATGACTTCATACTCCATGAGTTTGGTGCGTGCTTGTGATTCCTTCAACTATGCATAATTTATCTCTTTATATTCATCCATACTTTGGTTGATTTTTTGTTGCGCCGCCTCTATCTGGTCATCCTTCGGGGAGTGATTCACCTTAGCCTTCCTTTTTGCCGCTTTCTAACCTATCGGACGTACGCGTTCTTCATTGACATCCTCTACATTAGAAGAAGATGTGTATCCTTCTCCAGTGGAAGTTTTTGTCTTCTTCTTAGGGGATTCCCTGAGAATCTTCCACATGCCCAAGTGAGCGAACGCATGGTTGTCGTGATTTTTTGCCCACTCGTTCATTTCATGCATGAGAATATCAACATCGCTTTGTCCACTTGCCCAATCCCTCTTGATTTGAGCGTACAATCCATTAAAAGCACTCACGAAACTTTGTACCGTATAGTAATGAGTTTTTAAAAGATCCCAACGTCGAAATGGGTATTTCGTCGATGCTTGGGTGTTGTTATAATCTTCAGCAATTCTTTTCCACGTGGCATCCAACCTCTGTTCATTTCCGACAGCAGCATCTTAGCTTACATTCACCCAACTTCGTGCAAGCATCTCATTTTCAGGACCGGTATACCTTGCAGCATAAGTACGACTCTTTGGTTTTGATGCATTGCCTCCATCATCAGTACCTTCACTCGCGTCAAGATTAATGACATCGATGCCCGGTGGAGACAGATACCCGAAGACAGCGTTCCACACTCTTTGTTTGTGCTTGTTCCTTCCGAACTAGCTCTTCTCGACGATTTGGAAGCCATCCATGGTGCTCTTGGAGGACTTATTCCATAATGAGAGGTTCGCATGTAAGGATGTTGGTACATTTCTGTTTGATAAATATAAAATGTACCACCGGCTGTACTTATCGGATTTGTTTGATGGCTCGGATGAATAAAAATATTTTGGGGACGAATGTTGAAATTCTGAGGAAGAACATTGGAATTTTGAGGGGAGATGATGAAATTTTGAGGACGGATATTGGAACCTTGAGAATATGAATTTTCTTCCGAACTTGGAGATCCAAACCAATTCGTGTAAGAATTATTTTCCATTTTCAAATTTCAAGTTGCAAGAATTTGGGGGGATAGAATGAGATAAAATTTAATTGTGTTGGATAAAATGTGTAAACATCTATTTATAGATGTATTTTATTACAATCATATTTTTAAAAAATATTAATAAATCCGATTAAAACAATAATGCAACGATCAAAAGTTTAAAAATCAAATTTATATATAAAAAAAAGACGAAATTAAATAAAAACAGCTCAACGACACATTTACCTGCAAAAAGAGATTGGAATAGTGGTTTTGGGCCCCACTTTTCCTTTTCAACCCAGAAGCAAACAATTGTTACTCACTTTTCTCTCTCTTACAATTACTCCTAACTCCACGATTGTGTACCTCAAAAAGTGGGTACAAATATTTTGCCACATCAGATTTACTACTAACGATGGGGATGCTCTAAGTTTTTTCAAACACCCCCTAAACTTACTACTTTCGATGGGGATGCTCTAAGTTTTTTCAAACACCCCCTAAACTTTCTTAAGCTTTTGCGTTTTTTTTTTACAAGTGAAAGATTGAATCTCCAGCAGTACAGTTATTGCAGGGGGTGCATTTCCTACAAATTCTATGTAGATTTATATCTTATTTTTAAACATAAATAAATTGTAGTTGGGGCATATAAAATAGATTAAGAAACATATATTTTAATTTTTTTTAGAGAATAAATATTTATGTTTTCTACTGTGCTTCTTTTAACCTTTGTACTTTTTCATTATTTTTACATGTTTATCACTTTCATTTTGATATATACTTACTAGCTATAGTCTCCCTCTTTTTTTTTTAATTTTTTTTATTATTTGTATTTACTTTAATGAGATACACTTGCATGAGACGCTTTCACGTAAGATAAAATATAATTTAGGTATAAAACTTTAACATTTTATAAGAAATTAGTGTTAATTTATACTGCGTATCATATATGAGATTGTATGCAATTTTTTGTCTTTTGACCTCACTCTAATTATGAAAGGATGAAACTGATTAGACCCAAGTATGGGGAGGAATGAATAAATTAAAACTGCAAAACAAACAAAAGTAAAAGGCCAAAAATATGTTTTTCTTATTAAATATTATTATGTCTTAACTTAAAATTTTATACGTCATAAGATATGACTAATACATATTTATATAATAAAATGCTGTTAATTAAAAATACACTTTCTATAAATCATGTCATCGATTAGTTGTAAGATTTACACATGTTTGATCTACATCCTATTCCTACCTAATAAGATTGTGATTGGTTCTCAGTTAAAACAAAATGAACCCACGTATGCCAGTCACACATTTCTTTGTTTGATCTATTAAGGTTGGAATTTAAGATCGAAATGATTTCTCTATTCAATTAACTTTTGTTTCATTCATCATGATATATTTGTTGAAGGATCACTTCACATGATTTATTCACGGATTTATTTTATAAATGTCACCAATTCTTTTTCTCTAATATTTTTCATTATGGGCCTACAATTCTTAGAGGCCCAAAATCTACTTTAAGCCCAGTAGAGAACAAACCGATCAATTGATCCCCAAATATAGCGAACTTTTGTGTCGTTATATAATGACTTGAAACTTTGAAATATTACTCTTTATGCACTTTGGATCCTTTGTTTTACGGTAAATTTTCACCATTTGGTGCAATTTAATTTTAGGAGTTTTTTTTCTTATTTTTTTCAGTTTTAGTTTTTTTTTTTTTTTTTCAATTTCACTTTTCTTGTAATTTTAGTTTTTTTTTTTTTTTTTCGACCCGGACCCAAACTCGGCCCGAATGGTTCATGGTTTATTCGGCCCAAGTAGTTTATGGTTCAATCGGCCCAAATGGTTCATATATGATTTAGGGTTCAATGTTTAGGGGTTAGGGTTTAGAGTGCATAATTCATCCAAATTAAAATTGAATTCAACTACAATTTGAATTGGTACATGGAGTGCACAGGAGAGTGACTCTTAAAACATATGGTACTTATATTTTGCGAAATGTTTCATCAACTTATGTCATCCTATAGTGTGCCAATTTGTACCATACACATATTAATGTAATAAAATCGAAGATTGAAACTTAATTAAAGATGGGTATTTCATATATATCCTTTTCCTATGGACCCTAGACCCTGAATATTTTTTGAATCAAATGTACTGTTTTTCAAGTTTGTTTGAAAGTTTGTTGTTTATAAACACGATGTTTGAGCTTATTTGAGTATTAATCAAGTCAAACTTGAACAAATTTTAATCAAACACATGTGGAACTTAACGGAACTTTAATCAAATTGATCTCAAATAGAATGATATTTTTACATTTATTTTAATTAATTTATGTATTGAGTCTGAATTGAGTCTTGAATTTATCTGAACTTATTTGATAGGTTTATCGAATTAAATTCAAACAACTTTGGATCAAACGATCTTAAATCAAGCATGGAGTAGTTTAACATCATTTTCACTTGTGTAAAACTCGATCTCACTTTCACATGTTACTTTTGGTCATATATTCAATTTCCAAAATGACTTGCCTTCTTATATCCTCCTACAATGCTCTGAAGTTACTCAACAACACTACCAAGTGGAGAATACATAAATAGCTATCAATTACAAAATGTGACCTTGATTTTACTACTATATAAACCTTAAGTTGTTTCATAATGTTTGTCTTGTTAATTATAAAGCTTAACCATGTACCTCCACTATTTTTTGTTGCTCCAATTCCTCTTTGCCTTATTTTCTTTAATGGGCTTCGCTAAATCCGATCCAGAATCACTCTTCGATTATTGTGTTGCTGATACAAGAAAAATATTCAAACATTTTTCTAAATAGTGTACCATGCATTAATCCCGATCACACATTAGTTAACCATTTCCATACGTCCACACTATCTGAACTTGGTATTATGAATCAATTCGACTTCAACGTCACTCTTACCAACACAAATAACCTACCAGGGCTCAACACACTGGGTTTAGCCATGGCACGAATAGATATTGCAGCCAATGGTCTGGTGCCACCTCATTCTCACCCTAGGGCTTCCGAAGTGACCATTTTACTCGAAGGTTCCCTCTTAGTCGGGTTCGTAGACACTTCGAATCGTCTCTACACACAACAATTACGTCCTGGTGATTCTTTCGTGTTTCCAAAAAGCCTAATCCACTTCTTATATAATGTTGATTCCCGAAAACCGGCATTAGCTATTTCCGGGCTAAGTAGCCAAAACCCGGGAGCGCAAATATCCTCGCTCGCCGTATTTACGTCAAAACCTCTCATTCCTAATATCATTTTGGAGAAGGGATTTAAAATAAATGGCCAAGATGTGACTAGAATTAGGAGGAACCTTGGAGGATGAACTGTTAATTACATAACTTTCAATGTTAATATATTTTACTTCTATTACTATACAATGACTAGTCTAATTTTATTGTTGTGGAAAATCAAGTTAAGTCAGTCAAACGTGCCTTGATAAGGAAAGATACAGCTGTGTGCAAAAATAGAAAGGTTAACGGCCATGCTTTGTTTGAATTTATTTAAGCACGATAGTAAACTATCAATAGTGCAAGAGATTTTTTTTTCTTAAATTATAACACGACATATGATCACGTTATTGCTAATACTTTTCTACTTGATTTTTTTTTTAATTATACGAATATCTCTATTTTTATATGTATGTGTTTATAAATTCAAATATGATTGTGTAACCAACCCATATCTTATACGATGTGATATTTCGATGGAAAAATTCAATAAAAATGTGATTTTTTTTCCCCAAAACAGAGTATTTTTCTTCTGTCGTAACAATAGACAGAGTAGTTAATTAGAATAAAGTAAATGCTAAATACCATAGTAATTTTAATTCACGAGCCTTCAACTTGGGTTTCAACAGTTTATATATATAAATAAAAAGTAAATAGATTTATGAATTAATGGGTGTGGCAAAGGATTTAGTTTGCTTTTTCTTGAGGATTAGTTGAGGTATCAAGTGCATCTTAATGCCTTCACATATCCAACACTCCAAGTTTTCATGATTCAATACTAATTATACTCACACTCCAATCAGATTCTCTGAATTAATGATTATTATAACAAGAATATGATTTATTTTGTTTTAAGCTTTAATTATAAGGGAGAAGCATGTGATTAAACGCCAAATGAGGAATCCAAAGCAAAATATATATGACCAAAAGTTCTTCTGATGCATTCCCATAAAAGAATTTAAGCAATCTAACACTTGACAATTGAATAAGCAAAATACAGGTTGTGACATGTGATGACTTTCTACTTTCATATACATTGCAACACTGTAATTATATGTAATTCAACGTTGAATTTTTTTTTAGATATAGATTTATTTTTTATAACTCGATATCCGACCGAAAGACCGACTAATCAGGAGATCAGAACTCACTGTCCACTAGGGGGTTCTTTATAGATATAGATTGGGATTTCATTATAAATTATGGTCTTTAATAAAACTTTGTAGCATAAATATCAATTTTCACAATTGTTAGATCAGTGTAACATAGATGAGTAGCAAAATATCAAAATATATATATATATGTATGACATTGTAATCTGTTTTGACAAGCATATACTATGACTTGTAATCCAAGAGGGCCACATGGTGACTGAAAAAATAGTTCCCACTGGAATATTTCTCCAGCATTTAAAATTAAACTTGGATTCAAATCTATCTCCTTCTATTTCTCAATTTTTTTAACTTCACGTGTAACAACAATCTTCGTTATTCCACATCTTCTTAATTCTCCTTAAATCACGGCTTTCAAAAAAAAAATCTCCTTAATTCACATTTTTATTAAAAAATTATAAATTCTAATCCAACTAATCCACGTTCATTTTTATATTTGAATTTTTTAAAATTATATATCTCCTTTTTTTTCTCAACAAATTCACCTTATCTTTTATTTTTTTTACATATATTCGAATTTTTTGTATATATCTCTCCTTTTATATTTTTTTTCACAACAAATTCACCTCATCTTTATTTTTACTACATATGTTCGATGTTTTTAATATATCTCCTTTTATTTTTCATTCTTTTATTTTTTCCTTTTTTTCTCAACAAATTCACCTTATCTTTATTTTTTCTACATATGTTCGATTTTTTTTATATATCTCCTTTAATTTTTCAACGGTTTAAATTTCAATTTGGATAAATATAAACTTCAGTTAATAAATTTTATCTACAACCACCCGTTATTATCGTGCACGCCATTTTTATACAGAACCGTGCTTATTTACAATTTTGTTGCAAGTTCTAATTTTACAAATGCCTTCAATATTATTTTCCTTACGCACACCACTGATCTTTTTTTGCACACAATTATTTGATTATGACATCAGAATATTCATTTTTAGATGCTATTAATCCATGTAAAGAAACATGGAGGGACAAAGTTAAGGTATTACGTTCCTCGATCGTTCTATCAAAAGATGATACAAAAAAAAAAAAGTGTTCGAGAGTGACAAACTTATGATTTGTATAATTTCTGGGTGACGGCCTGTTATTGTACACGCAACACCCATTCAAAATAATCTTTCACCATCACACCCAATTGAGACGGTGTATTCCGATTGAAGTAAATAAACCAGACTTTGATTTTATTTCTTTCAATGACATCCTGTCACAAATTCACAATCCGAGGAAGAAGATAAATTTGTACGAGGTAACACAATTATTGTATATATGACAATCTGCTTTAAATATTATAATAAAAAATTAATTTCATATTTATCTGTTTTATTTGAAGATATAATAGGGTTCGTTGTTCAAATTTTTAACATTGAGTCTGTCGATGTCTACGGAAGGATGACCAAAAAAGTCGACATTGAACTTCAGGATAAATAGTATGTAATCTGATATCTATTTTATTTAAAAAATTATTAATGCATTTAATAAATTTTTTCAATGCAAATTCCTTACACAAGATGTTTTAAGGCGTACGACAATGACATGCGCATTATGGGAGGGATATTATGAGAAACTTCTCTATATATAGAGAGGATCAACCATCCGCATGCATATCTTCCCAAGCAACAATGCAATTTGTTTTGTTGAAATTTAAATTATTAATAAATATTGTTATAGTTTATAATAGTTGTTAATTTGCTACCATAGACTATAATTATTTTTCTAGACATGCGAAAATTCTTATGGAATTGAAACTCAAGTGGATCAGATTATTATTTGATTATGCAGTGTTTTTATTTTTTGGATTGGATATGTTTTCCATTTTAATTTGTGGTTAATTTTGATCTATTCAGAAGAACACATTCCAACATTTTTTTCTTTATCAGATTTAAATTGTTAACCATATTTTTGATGTGCCTTCACGAAAAAGAGACAGATTTTTATATCTCTCATTTGGAGGTTTAGATTTTATAGGGGCAATGATTCTTTTGGATTTGAATGCCTTTGTGATTTATGACTTGATTCAATTTTTATGACAATTTTGGATGCGTGATGAGATTTATGTGAATGGAATTTTTATCCTTTTATTTTATGATTTTCTTTATATCAAAAATAATTTTTCAACTTCATTCTTATCGCAATACTAAACAAATTCGTAATATCAAAATAAATTCATATGGATCATGCATTTATTGCATAATTAATCGATACTTAATTTCCAAATTTAACTATGCAATTAATTTGATAATATATGAATGTTTTAAAAAAAATTATGAATATTTTACCCGCATCCATTCTATTTCAATTTAATAATTATAATAATTATATCACTCAAGATCTTAAATATGTGTAAATCAAAATATCCTCATGTTTATTTTCAATAGTATACATCTCAAATAATAATGTTATAAAATTGCCAAAGTACATTGTGGACAAGTTTAACACAAAAATCTATAAAATTGATGAAGAAGTGTGAAGGGTATTAGTTGTGTTTTTATTACATAAAAGATAAAGGGTGTGAATTATATTATGTCACATCCCAATTTTTGTTAGGCTTTTGAAAGCTAATTTAGATAAAAATTTGTAGCGAAAATAAATTATATTACAACAGTACTGGTATTAGTACTGATAACTGAAGGGTGTGACTTATATTACAAAATGATATTATCGTAATAATTTACGAGTCGTGTCTATAAATTTTCTATCGCATGTCTTTAAAATTAAGGAATACATAAAAAAATATATATATGGAGTGGATAGAGATAAAAATATTGGATGGAGAAATTTAAAAAAAAGGTCAAAATTTAAAATATAATTTAAAATTAAAATGAAACTGTGAATTAACATTGAGTAGAAAATAAAAAATAAAATTATGAATTAATAAAAAATTGGAGAAATGTTGATTACTGAAAAACGATTGCGCCACGTGGGATAAAAAAAATTAAGAATTAGATAATAGGAATATGTCAGATTACATGTGATTACTCTTCATATAAGACTTGATGGTAAAAATTATACCTATGGACGCTCTCACATTCTCACTATTGTTCGTGAATAAATATCTAGCAGATTTTATTTTTTTTAACTCTTTTTATGCATGTTCACATGTTGTGTGTTATTTCAAATATTGTTGCAAGACTAAATCAATATTCGAGAACCTATTTTTATACTTTTGTAATATTCATAAGTTACATGATTTGACCGCTATTGTTGAGTTTGTATTTTGATTTTTGCTGAAACGAAAGTTTTATTAGTTTGACAATAGTTTATATGCATTTACTCCATCAGAAATGGAGACAATGAATTAAAATAACATTACATACACTATTATTTTATAATTATTTCAATTGTGCATTTCCGGCCTTTCTATTTATTTATTATTTATGCAGTCTTTTTTAAAAGGTATTCATCGAATTTTTCAGTCTTATTTTATAAGGAATTCATCGAAATAATAATACAATACTATAGTTTTTCTCTTCAAACCCGAGTAATACGCGAGATTTACACTAGTTTAAATTTCTATTTGGCAACCGCAACCATTTATTTTACTATTTTATTATTTTCAGAAGCAATTGGTAGAATCATTTATGAACAAAAAACACCATAAGTTTCAAGAATTTTTCAGTGTTGAGAATAAGACAGCCATATAACTTTATTTCTTTTCAAATTTATTTCGCTTGGTGGGGGCAAGAACACAAAATTATTAATATCGTAAGGCCCAATTTTGTAGACTTCAATAGTGACTCAATGAATTTCTTTAATGCAAATATATTAGCATAAAATATTTGAACATTGTAACATAGTAAAAAAAATTATATTTATATCATACCTCATATCTTAGATGCATGTATTAAAGGAGTATATAACAAGACTTGAAGGGTTTTTTGGAAAACTTGATGGATGAATCTCAACTATACAAACACATCATGATTAATTGTTCAACTAGAACTTATATTTAATTTTAGATGGGTCCTTAATTCTTCTACATACAATGCACACATATATATTGTACCTGTATCTAATCATTTTCTGCTTTCTCCTTTTAATACATGTAAGTGCATATGTCTTTTATTTAAATACACGCGCATGATGTGAATTTAAGCACACAATGCATGAACATTACATAATATACACTTGATGTGAATTCAAAAACCTAATGTGCCTCATTTCAGTTTTAAAGTAGGTTTGAGAAATTGGATGAATAATACACCACATGTTTATTTTGAAATGTAAAAGATACTAACATTATTTGCCCACAAACTATAATTTCTTAATAAGAACATTGCATTAGTAAAACTGAAAAGTGAAAGAGATAAATGTGTATATACAACAAATTCTAACCAGAACCGATAATTGCTCCAATTTCCCTCATAAGTACAATAAGAATGTAGTAAAATTCAAAATTGATCCCTCTAGTTAAGGAACCCTAAATCAATCAATTATAAATCCACCCTCTTTAACTGTACACAAAAGAATTAACAAATTAATTTTTTTCCTCAAAAGAAATAACTAGAATATCCAACCCAATCACTCGAAAGACCCAACCGCTGCACCTGACGCTTATCATGTTGAACAAATCGTAGGGTGCCCAAAGATGATCCAACGGACACGGCTTCTTCTCATCGAGCCTAACCCACGGCTTCCCCTTTCCACTCCAGTGCAGCAGGCTCACTGGACCAGCCCTACAGGATCCTGCCACGTTGTCACCACCCAATCCGTGTTGATTCCACCTGTGATTAATGGGCTCCACATTTCCACCGAATACTAGCAAAAAAGGAGGCAATGACCCCAGCTCGTATATCCGGTTCTTTTTCTGCAGTTCCATCCAGTTCTCGATTTTATTCCGATAATGCCCCTCCCTCCATTTCCCCAAATCCATCACCATAACACCCGTGTTGAAATAACACGGGTTTTGGACCCGAACACGCGGGTCAAATTCGGGTCGGACCAGAAATTATCCGTGAAGTATTTTGTGAAATTCGCGTGGCAGTATTCCGGGGCCCCGATTATTTTACTTTCGGGTATGTTGACTTTCCAGAGCTTCATGATATCGTCGACTAGTACGAGATCCGAATCCAAGTAAATGACCCGCTTCACGCACGGGTCGATCATGTCGCCCAGATAATTCCGGGCGTAATTAAGCGGGTTTTCCAAAGCGGGTCGGATGGACGAAGATATTAAATTGATGACTGTATCCTCGCGGAAAATGTAGAGCTTGAACGCGAGAGGGGAAAACGGACCTCACGATCCGGGCCAGGACCCGGGGCGAAACCGGGTCGAACTAGGCGGCGATGAAATGGAAGATAATCTGCTCCGGTCAGGAGGTGTGGCGGAGGACGGAGTGCACCGCCGCGACGGAGCCCCGGAGGTACTCGGAGTCGAGGGTCATCGCCACGTGCACCAGAGACGGGTCGCACGTGCCGGTGGATGACATCATGGAGGGGCATTCGACGCCGTTTCGGTACTCCGACGCCTCGGAGTATCCGAAGCGGCGAATGGCGTCGGAATCGGGGAAGGAACGGATCCCGAGGCACGCCGACGGCGAGTAGAGGATGAGGAGAGAGAAAGCAAGGAATAGGGAAAATCTTGAAAGACCCATTTTCTGTTTTCTTGAAAGTTTAGAGTGGGAAGAAATCAATGGGTGTTTCTAAATGGAGTACATTTTTTGGATTGAGAAATTTCTGGTTTATGAGTCCAGATTAATATATATACATACAGATTCTCTCTCTCTCTCCCTCCCTCCCTTCAGTCTCTGTGTATGTGTGTATATATAGAGATATATATGCATATCTGTACTACAAGGAATTGTTTAATTTAAGAGGAAACACCAGTTGTATTCCAAAGGAGCCATTAACCCATTTATTATGTCATGTAGTAATTTAATTCATATTTATTTTAGGCAAATATTTTTAAGCAGATAAAGTCTTTTACTTACAGGTAAGCATTTTAAAATTATATAACTAATTATATTGGAATATATAATTTATTTACACTGAATCGTGCAACTATTAATATAAAAAAATAGTTGTACAATTCAGATTAATAAATTATATTTTTCAATATAATAAATTGTAATATTATTTTAAAATGTACTATAAGTGTACGGTGCACTTAAATACATATAAGACTTGGGCAGAAGGAAAATGTTTTTTATATGTTCAAAGATCAATCAATTGCATATTTTCCCAAGACGTTAATAGCCAACTATATCTACGTTGCTTTACATAATTTTTTTGACAGGAAAAAAAATGTATTTATCAAATGCATGAAAGATCGACATCAACAGCGTTCACAATTGTCTCAGGAATAGTGGATGAAATAAACAGCATATTAAAATCGAAAGTAAAACGAGAAAGGCAATGAGCTACCAAGTTTCCTTTACGACGAATCCAGCTGAACGCAACAGCCTCAAACTCGTCACATAGCTCCAAAATCTCGGTAATCAGGCCACCAAAATGTGTTAAGTTGGCCATCTTCCTCCTTAGTGCATGATACACTATTTGTGAATCTACCTCTATAACAATCTTCCTTACTTCCTTGTCAATGGCACATCTTACGCCAATCAACACCGCCGAAGCCCGGCCACATCATCAATCCACATCTCGGGTAGGACCTTGCAAACACCCATCTCACCTCGCCTTCTTCATTTCGAATGACCCCCGATTCGGTTCCTCCTCCCAATTGGCAAGAAGCATCGAGTTCAACTTAAAAATCCACCGGCGGGCGGCCGCCACCCATCATCTTCATTTCAGCCAGTAGTTGCGGTTGTCTCTCATCGACGCTGCTCAGAATGTCGGTAACGTGAGTGGTAGCCCATCTGAACAATTTCTGTAAGTCGAGAGTCGACCTTTGAAACACTCCTTCATTCCTCGAGAACCGGATTGCCCATAGCACCGTTAAGCACCATCTCCATATCTTCCGGTGAGCACGCCATCCTCTTACCAACCATTCATCAATTGGTTCCCGGATATCTATTATGCACTTTGGAAAACAGGGAGTTCCAAAGATCCCGCGACACGAGGGCATTGAGCGAGCATGTTCCGTAGTTTGAACTCCACACCACATCCTTTGCACACCGGTTCAACATTCACGAATTTGGTGATAAGGTTGACGTTAGTTGGGATAATCCCGTGCAACACCCTCCACGCAAATAGTTGAACTTTCGGAGAGACACCCACCTTCCACACCCATTTCCATTTTCTGTCCCCATTATACTTCATCCACTCAATATACCCCGATTTCACCGAATAGACTCCAGATTTTTCATGACTCCACATCAGCCTATCCGGTCGAGAAACTGAGAACGGGATATTCATGATAGTAGTCGTTTCCGCTACTGAGAATATTTGACATACCAGTGGGCCGTCCCATCCTCCATAATCGTCACGCATTAGCTCATGGACCACCGCGTTTTCTTTGAGCTCACCCCGATCCGACTCAACACTTACCGACGAGGCCCCCACCAACCACGGGTCCTTCCAGATTTTAACTGATTGTCCACTACCGACCACCCAAACCGGACCCTCTCAAGAACTCGTCAAGCCCGCCTCCGAATGCTCTGCCATGTATAACTAGAATTGTGCCCTATTTGTGCAGTAAGAAAGTCCCCATGTGGGAAGTATCGTGCTTGCAAAGTCCGGGCCAAGAGTGATTCTTTATCCTGCACAAGTCGACACCCCTGCTTAGCTAGCAATGCCTTGTTAAAAACTCTCAAATCCATGACCGAGACCACCTCCCATTTTCGCTTTTCAAAGTTCCCTTAACCAATCAATGTGTCGCGCCGTTTGTCACCCTTCTGACCCCACCAAAACCACATAATTGCCGCTCGAATTCGATCGATCGTACCCTGTGGAATCTTGAAACAACTCATCAAATAAGTAGGAATCGCTTGAGCAACAGATTTGGTTAGAACAAGTTTTCCCGCTTGTGAAAGCGTTTTACTCTTCCAATCCTTCAATTTTTTCTCAATTCTACTCACCAGCGTCCTGAAAATGGCACTTCGGGATCGACCCACATTCGTCGGTAAGCCCAGATAAATGGCGTGTTGGTCAACACGTTGAACCCCAATGAGGCCCAAACCAATTTCGGTCCCTCTATCCGGCAAGACACCACCACTAAACATGATCTCCTACTTATTCAAATTAATGGCCTGACCCGAGGCAGCCTCATTGCTTGCCAGGATACCTCAGACCCGCCCAAGCTCGGCCTCCGTAGCACGTCCAAAAATGATTGTGTCGTCTGTAAAGAAGAGCCTGGAAATGACCGGCGCCCGTCTACAAATTCTCAGACCATGCAATTCCCCACTTTCAACATTCGTTCGGATGAGAGCCGACAGAGCCTCTGCACAAAATAAAAACAGATAAGGGGACAAGGGATCCCCTTGTCGGAGACCTCTGGAGGGAGTAAAAGAGGCAGACGGTTGTCCATTCACAAGAACGACAAAAGTAACCGAACGAACACACCTCATAATAGTATCTACCAGCCTTTTCCCCCTTTGATTTTTTTAACATGACACCTCCAAAAAATCCCATTCCACCCGATCATATGCCTTGCTTCGTCAAGCTTAAAAGCAAACGAACCCCTTGACACCCCCTTATTGTGCTTCATAGAGTGAAAAATCTCAAAAGCCAATAAAGCGTTGTCCGTAATGAGTCGTCCAGGGACGAAAGCTGACTGAGCAGGATCAACAACAAGAGGTAAGAACTCCTTAAGTCTATTAGCATAGCTTTCGTTATCACTTTGAACACCACATTACATGTGGACTTATAGGATCTAAATTCAAAGCAGGCCCCTTATGTTGGGATTATACTGAAAAGTATACTTTTTACTTTGTATAATCGAAACTGAATTTTCAGACTTATTTACTGAAATAAATTGTTTATCAATGATGCTTTAAATATGATTGAATGTTATATATATTTATCGCATAAGCTGTTCAATAATTAAAGACGTGTTACTTTGTAGTTAATTTAGTGATACCGGATCACGAAGATTAAATTGCGATCCCCTTGTAACTAAAAAGTACGTCATTCACGACCCAGATGGAAATGAACAACCATCGCGAAAGGTTGAAGTGTGAGGCTCAGATTGGTTTGTCTCGACCAAGAGATTACACTAGTGCATGGTGATCTTATTTGAATAGGACCTACAAGAGGATAAATTCTTGAGGCCGAACAAGGAAGAATTAGACCTCGGTGGATCGTTGTTTCTTAACCTTAAATCCCCTTAAATAGGATCACGTGGGATTGGTAACTATTGCTTTGACTTATCATGGGTAGCGAATCGAGAGATTCAATACTTTTTATCTTGGGCAATATTATTGGTCACGTGTGATTGCTAAGATTTATCTGAAAGAATCGTGGTTAAAGTACGCTTGTTTGATTTGCCCCCTTGGGAGGTTCATAAGTTTTATCATACCAAATCTTGCAAGTGGAATTAGTTTTTAGGTGATGGATAATAATGTTGAATTCCTCGACCAAGGACAAAAGATATTAATTAACGGAAAGCTATTTCAAATTGGCTTGAATTAATTAATGGGCTAGATAATCTTAAACACGGGGAAATAATGACGGGAGCCATATTGATTGTAATATGGGTTAAGATGGATGGTGCAATATTAATTATGTAGTGGGATTAATTAATATTTATGGACTTGAATTATATTGTGGCTCAATATTAGATATTCAAGATCCATTAGAAGGTTCAATCTTAATTCTCCTAAAGGCTCCCTGAGTAGCCCAACAAATAGTCCAATAACTGAAAAGGTGATTAAAATAAAATAAATATTGTTGCTTAATTTTCCAACCAAAATTTGAAATATATAGATATGTTGGGAGAAAGATTTTCTTTGAATTTTGTTATGGAATGAAGATATGTATTCTTGGAATACAAGATTATCTCATTAAATTCAAGAAATCTCCCACTAGCTTATTTATATAGTAAATTTCGAAAATTAGAAAATATAATGGGCAAGAAAGATTTTCTTGATTTTCTTGAAAAGATATTATGGAAGATATGTATTTCTTGATACAAGAATATCTCATAAATTCAAGAAGATCCAAATCTTGGATTCTTGCACATGGTATTTTCAAAAAATCCATATTATAGAGCAGGTGAGATTTTTGTGGAATATTTTAATTATGGGAAAAAAGAATATAAAGGGATATATTCAAGATTTCTTGGTGACCAAGAAAATTCTTTTCCCACATTGAAATATCACTAAAATTTCGACCACTCCTCTCCTATAAATAGGGGATGATTAGTTCATTCCCAAGTACAATTCCATGTGCTGGAAATATTAGCAAATCCACATAAGTGGTGCAACAAAGTTTATTTTTTCCTTTTGTTAATTGTTCGATAGTATCCTTCCACCGGATTGTCGAGCAAGGGCTAAGGGAATACTTGGGAAGTCCTCTTGGTTAGTCCGTCCGACCAAAGCCTTTGCCATCGCGAGAGAGAATGCGTTCACGTAAACCCGTAGATTCGCGTGCGTAGGTTTTACGTGGCTTTTTATATGCATGATATGTTGTTGCAATTATTATTTGAATTAATATAGGATTAATTCATGCTAGTAATAATTAATGAATTAAATTTCTATTTAAATATTCACCCCGAATAGATCGTGCAACTCATTCCCCAACATTCAAAGTATCGAGCCCTTTGTTTTTGACTCTGAATTTTTTAAATTGTAATTTAATTCGTGGACATTAAATTTGAAATTGGATAGTAGAATATTAGATCTGTTTTTGCGGTATCCAATTGTCATGGATTTTAATGTTTTATTTTGCATGCATATAAACCGTGGTTTTTTAATTGATTAAATTCGGTTGTTTTGCCTCTTGAAAAATCCACGCAAAGAGACTAGATTGTTTGATTTGATCAATGTAATAGACTAGTCTAGATCCAGGTTTATTTTATTTTTTGTAAATAAATTGTAACCGTTCGGAACGAAAGAGAAAAAGAATTAAGGGCGAAATGTCCGCATCCGAGGCGTAGGCGGGCTTGGCGCTGCCGGGCACGCATGGCGATACTGGCGGCATGCCGAAGATGAGCAGCAGCGCGCAGGGTCTTACCTCGAGCCCAGCCAGCCCAGTTAAGCGGATCACGGGAACATGGCCGAGGCGGGCGGCAGACGCGGGCAATCTGTGGTTTACCGCCGAACGCTGCCCGACTCACGCGATACCTACCGGAGACCGGCGTGCTTGCCGAGACGGTGCTTTGCCGAGCATGTCCGGGCAAGTGGCGGCGGATGCTTGGCGTCAGATTTGCAAGGAAGCCTTTGGCGTGGAGGTTCGAGACAAGTATTTTTTTTCGAGACGAACAAGTGGGAGAAATTCGAGACGTGTTTCTTCAAAGATCAAGCCAAGAAAAATCAAACCATGACAATTGGATAATTTGTGCCCAATATGTTTATTTTTTCATTTTTTGCTTGATTTATTTGTGCTATCTTATGCTTTATTTAATTTGTTTAAATGTGTTTGCATGAGGGTTGCCAAATGGAAAAATCTCAACTTCAAAATTACTAAGTATGTTTAAATAATTAATTGACAATTTTATTAGGATAATAAAATTGAATTAATTTTTGACCTCCATGATTTATTTATTTGTGAATTCTTTTGGAGAAATTCCCCCAACGGGACGGTCAAAAGATAGATTTCACATGAATGAATTCCAAACGGATGATTGTTGGTTATTACTAGTGGCGACGATGACCCTCCCAACGAGGCTCGATCAAAGCAAAATAGTAATCCTGTATTTAATCATGGTTATTACTTAGGTATAAAATTGATATGCATATCTTCTCAAAGTCCTGTCAATTTTTATATTGGTCAAGTGGGAGCCAACTATTAATCTGGATATTAAAGGTTTGTAAATCGTTCTTGTTTGTAACTTGCTTTGAATGTGTTTAAATAATGACCCACCCAACGTGGCTTATTTAAACTGTTTTGAGATGTTGGCTGATGCATGTTCATATTTTTTTGGGGATTTTAATATGATGCATGTGATCAAACCTTGTGATAATTTTGTGCTTATGCATATTATTGTTTATTTCAGTTCATCATGTCGCAACCTTTTAATCCAATCGTTCAATATCTTTGAAAAGACAATTTGCTCACTTTGGAGAAAATTTTGTTGATTGGAATTGAAAACTCACTATTGTCCTCATTTGAACAAAGCCATAATCGGGTTCGACCACACCTAAACCGGATAAACCATCGGATGAGTCCACTAAAAGCGGTTAAGAAAGATATTCGTTGGGGAGCGGTCTAACGAAATGGCTAAGTGTACCATCTTGGCCCATGTCGGATGTGTTGCAACACCAACACCGAGCGTTGAGACCGGCTGCGTAAATCATGACTAGTCTTAAGCGATGTTTCAACATCGAGGCAGGTGTGGCTCGTCGGATCACCATGAGGGACTTGCTCTCTATGAAAATGGTGGAGGGAACGCCGTAAGGGAGCACGTTCTCAGATGATGGCTCACCTTAATAAACTTGAGGTACTTTATTTGAATACGATATCGAAACCCAAATCGATTTCGTGCTCCATTCTCTTGAAAAGCTTTGAACAATTCAGGTTGAACTACCGGATGAATAATCGAAGTTCTCGATGCGATCTGTTGCAAGCTTTAGTCTCGGCAGAGGCGATATTAAGGCGAAAAGCCAAGCCTTGGTGGCAACAGACCTTCTTCTTCTAGACCAAGGGGTGGTAAGAACAAGAAAATGAACAAAAGGCCAAGCAAGTGAACTCAAGTGTTGCCAATGGCAAAGATAAGGTGAAGAAGGGTGGTGGAGTGAACAAGCCGACTAAGGGGAAGTGCTTCAAGCCGCGGTGAGAAAGGACATTGGAGGTCAGCCTGTTCCAGACCTAAGAGGAATGGAAAGAAAGGTAATTCTCACGCACTAGTTGTTGAAACTTGTTTAGCGGCGTATGCCTCCCATTTTGTGGGTGGTGGATACTGGGATCAACTAATCATGTTTGTTTCACATTCTGAGGGGGTTCAAGCGGACCCGGCAACTTAGTGGGAGTGAGGTCCTCATCACCTTTGGGCGATCTTCTGAGAGAGTGGCGGTGAAGCGATGGGAGAAGTGCACTGTCTTTTGAAGACAGTGCTTTAATTTATGAGATATTCTTTACGTTCCGGATTTTTAGAAAGAATTCATTTTTAGTTTCTAAACTTTTATGATGGATATTTGGTTACTTTTTAATAAAGTTGTTACCATTTTTCTTTTGATAAATTTATCTGTCATGGAACGTTGTTGAATGATCTCTATACAATTAACTGTGCACACCACTCACGAAATGTATCCTATAACACATCAATCAATTTACGAGAAAAAAAAAAATGTTCATCGACTTAAACGAGACACTTCTTTGGCATCTAAGATTGGGTCATATAAATCCAAAAAGAGGATCCAAAGGTTGGTGAGACGGTTCACTAGGGCTTCTCCAAGTTGAACCGATTCCAACCTGCGAATCATGTTTGGAGAGTAATATGACCGAGAGGGCATTTGGAGCCAAGGGGAATAGGGCTAAAGAAGTGTTAGAGATCGTTTACAAAGATGTGTGTAGTTCAATGTCAACCAAAGCAAGAGGAGGTTATGAGTAATTTTATTGATGATTACTCAAGGTACATTTTCCTTATGAAGCATGAATCTGAGACCTTTGAGAAATTCTAAAGAATTTAAGGCTCAAACATAGAATCACAAGGAAAAACGTATCAAGTCTCAACGATCTGATCGTGGAGGCGAATACCTCAGCAATGAGTTTTTGAACTACTTATCTGATGAAGGGATTGTATCGACTCAGCACCGGAACCCTCAACAAAACGGGGTTGCAGAGCGAAGAAACAGAACTCTTTTGGAAATGGTTAGATCAATGATGAGTTATGTGGATCTTCCCGAGTCGTTCTGGGGTCATACCTTGGAAAACAGCGACTTACATTCTGAACTTGGTACTATCCAAATCAGTTCCCAAAACCCCAAAGAATTGTGGACCGGGCGCAAGCCTAGTATAAGACACATGAGAACTTTGGGGTGTCCGGCCTACGTGTTGGACAAGGAAACCGGTAAATTGGATCCTCGATCAGAATTAAGGTTGTTTTGTAGGATACCCCGAGGGAACAAAAGGGTGTATGTTCTATAGTCCCGAAGATCAAAAGGTGGACATCCGCACCCACTTTAGATTTTTGGAAGAAAACTATATGAACCAAAGAAAACCCAGAAGTGAGATTACCTTAAATGAGCTTAGAGGGCAAACCTCGATTGCTTTGTACTAGATGATATACCAAACGATACGCCACTGGCCGGACCTCGTCAGTAGTGGGAGGGTCGTTAGACAGCCCGAGAGATTCATGGGAATAGGAGAGTCCTCGGACTTGATTCCCGGACAAGACGAATCAGACCCATGGACATATGACGAGGCACTCCAAGATAAGGATGCAGATTCTTGGCAAACAGCAATGAAAGCCAAAATGGGTTCTATGTTTCATAATAGAGTGTGGGAGCTAGTCGAACCACTTAATGGGGTCAAACCCATTGGATGCAAGTGGGTATATAAGAGGAAAAAGAGGGCCGGGGACGGGAAGGTTGAAACCTTTAAAAGCAAAGACTAGTGGCGAAAGGTTATACTCAGAAAGAAGGGATCAATTATGAGGAAACTTTTTCGCCCGTAGCTATGCTTAAGTCCATCCGTATTCTCTTATTGATTCTTTGCGCGACCGACCTAAAAAATCGGCAAATAGATGTCAAGGCGGCTTTTCTTAACGGAAGTCTTGATAAAGAGATCTATGTGCAACAACACCAAGGTTTCATTGAAACAGGCCAAGAACACCTAGTTTGTAAGCTCAAGAGGTCCATTTACGGACTCAAACAGGCATCCAGAGTTTGGAACCAAAGTTTTGATCATGTAATAAAGTCTTATGGGTTTGATCAAAACGATTTTGAAAGTTGTGTGTATAAAAGCGTGTCGGAACTGCATTGGTATTCTTAGTACTATATGTAGATAACATTGTGATCATCGGGAACGATGTGGAGGTGTTTATCAGACGTAAGGGCATGGTTTTCAAAACAGTTTGATATGAAAGACTTAGGGAAGCCGGACACATCCTTGGGATCAAGATCACAAGAAAATGATGGTCGGGTTATCGCAAGTTTCATACATAGACACTGTCTTGAAATGATTCAGCATGTAAGATTCCAAGAAAGGATTTGTACCTTTCGGACTTGGAATCCATCTATCCAAGAAAATGTCCCCTAAGACGCAAAATGAGATAGATGACATGAAAGGCATTCCTTGTGCTTCGGCTGTCGGAAACCTTATGTATGCAATGATGTGTACGAGACCGGATATCTGCTTTGCCGTAGGCATGATAGCAAGATATCAAAGTAACCCAAGGAAAGCGCATTGGACGACAGTTAAAAACATTTTGAAGTGTCTGAAAAGAACTCGGGATAGAATGTTGATTTATCAGTCAGATACTCCAATCCCCATCGGCTACACGGACTCGGATTTCCAATCAGATTTAGATTCCAGAAATTATCTGCCTCAGTTAGTGTGTTTCCATTTGGGAAGTGTAGCAATTAAATGGACGAGTGTGAAGCAGAAATGCATCACTGACTCAACCATGGAAGTCGGGTAAGTAGCTGCTTGTGAAGCAGTGAAAGAACCGATTGAGCTCTAGATCTTCTTAGTGGACTTGGATGGTGTTTCAATTTGTTTAGCAATATCTCTGCTAGGGCGATTGCAAATTCAAGAGAACCAAGAGTCCATGAAGTCAAACAAACACATTAAAGGAAAGACATCTTATACGAGAAATCGTTAAGAGAGGAGATATAGATGTGGCAAAGATAGCATCTAAGGGCGCTGACTGAGATCCATTCACAAAGCGTCTGCCTCTGAATACATTCGAGAGACATGTGAGTGGAATGGGTGTCAAGACCGATTGCCCAATCTGCTTTGAGTATAAGTGGGAGAAATTATTAGGTTCGTGTAGGTGACATTAGATGTCACGGACTACTCGAGACATGTTGTAGTATACTTAAAAGCAGATTTTGAGTATAAGTGGGAGATTGTTGGGATTATACTGAAAAGTATGTTTTTTACTTTGTATAATCGAAACTGAATTTTCAGACTTATTTACTGAAATAAATTGTTTATCACCGATGCTTTAAATATGATTGAATGTTATATATATTTCTTTGCATAACATTCAATAATTAAATGCGTGTTATCTTGTAGTTAATTTAGTGATACCAGATCACAGAAGATTAAATTAACAGTCCCTTGTAACTAAAAGTATAGTTGTCTACTTTTACTTTACCCCATTTCGTTTTGATTTTGCATTTTCCCTTTCCCTTTATTCCCTTTATTTACGTATTCTGAAACTCAAAAAATTATCACGTCTTTATTTTTTCAATTTAAATTTAATTTTATCTCATTTAATTTACATAGCATATTATTATTGTCTTATCATTCAATTTTTTATTACTATTTAAAATAATAATGAAATTTTTAAGGAGATACTCCCTCCGACCCGGAAGACTCTGCGCCAACTTTTCGGCGCAGAGATTAAGAAAAGTTGCTTTATGGGGGTAGTAAGTGTGTAAGGGGGGTAATTAGTGTGTGTTGTAAGATTATAAGTGGAGAATAGTGTGTCCATTTTTTGGTGTGCAATGTCTTATGGGACAGACCAAAAAGGAAAGTGTGCTAAGTCTTCTGGGACGGAGGGAGTATATAATAGAGGAGATGTAGATCTATCATATCCCTATTTAAAGATCATTTTATCATTTCAAATGCTAATAAATAATTCATTCGCTAAAACACAAGAAAATAATAAGTGTGAACAAAAAATTGAGACATGAAATATCAATAAACAACTCTCACATTAAAATCCGTATAAACATAAATATTGAATCAAATTTGAGAGAAAGGACTGGGGAGTATCATTTTATCACTTCCACACTAATTAATTAATGTTCATGGCAAAAAAAAAAACCTCCTTTACAACTAAAGACTACTCCCTTCGTCCCAAGAGAACTGCAACACTAAAAATGATACACAAATTAAGAAAAATAAATAAAAAATGAGTTTGAGTGTAATAAAGAAGGAGTATTATGGATAATTTAAAGTGGAGATGTTGACTTTTAGTGAATTTGAGTTGAAATAAAAAAAGAGATTTAAGTGGCAATTTAGAAAATAAAGTGACGTTCTGATGGTGTTGTGTTATTTTCATTTCGAGAGTGTGCGTAGTAATGTTGAGATGTATAAATAAGATCAAGCGTTGCAGTAATTACGGTAGGAGGGAGGGAGTATATGTTGTTTATTTTCATGGATTTTGGATTTTGTGAAATATTTTTAAAAGTATTTCATTAAGACGTTAAACAAGACCTCAAGTGTTTAAATTAAACTAGCCCTGATTTATTAGTATAAAATTGACTGAAAATGTGTCTTTTCAAAATACTTGAATGTTATGTTGATATGAGTGAGAATATTAATTGTTAGTAAAGTGATGGTAAGAAATTGGGAAGAGCGAAATGCATTAAGTGATGGTGCAGTGCCTAGGGTTCTCAAAAAATTACACATTGGCACCACAACTTTTACGATATATTAATAATTACCCATACATTTTAATCTTAGTTCAATCGGGCTGCTCATCAATTGGTAGAACGGCTGCCAGACGGTGTCGTTTCAGCACAGGTGAATGATGTTCATCCATGGAGTATTTGCTTTTTCTTATTTTTTTTAATTATAAAATTAATAATAAACACTCTTTACTAATTTTGTTTTGTTTTTTTGGTACTAATTATTCAAATCTTTAAATTTTCTAATTGATTCCAAATTGCTTTCACGTCACGTACCAAACATTAAGTTTTACTCCTAATGTCTAACATTGACTTTTGAGACTATATTGGTCCAATATTTACTAGATTAATACAAGCATGTTTCTAATGCGTATTCTATTTCCAAATCACTTCTGTAAAAGCATGTAAAAGAAGTAGGGAAAAAGGAAAAGAAAAGTAAAAGCAAAACTGCAAGAGTAGATAAAAGGGATTCCCAAAGAGAAAACCCTATCATATTCATATGTCGTGTTATCTATCCTATCCTATCATTCCTTTGCTTTCTGCTCCAAATGACTGCAACCATTAATATTTTAACCTTTACTTTCTAATAAAAGTTGCAATCGAATCCTGCAATATTCAATGAGTTTGCAACACCCCCCTTAACTTATACTCCCTTTGTACCACAGTAATTATGTCACGCTTTTCCTTTTATGGACGTCTATTATAACTTTTTCATTCCATAAATTGAAAAAATAACACTCCACTACACTATCTTTTTACCCCCCCCAGTAAAGCAAAAAAGCCCATCATTTTATATACCACTCCTCACTTTTCATCAAAAAAAAAAGTCCACCAACTAATATTTTAATATTATTCCTTAAACCATTCAACCAAAAGACATTAGACAACTACAATGGGACGGAGGAGTATTTGTTACCCATCAAAAAGACAAGGTCACTTAGTAACATGATAAAAGATAAATGCCATTAAAGGAGAAATCATAGTAGGACTTGGACATTCACTACATGAAATCCATGTAACTTCTGAATTGAAAATAAACCTGCTCTGGAAAAATAATTTTCCTCCACATGTATCACTCTGTTGATATTTTTCTACAGTTTTTATAAGAATTTTCTATTTTACAAATACAAACATGGCATTCAAATGGACAATGATATCAATGAAGATAATCAATTACTAAATCAGGAAGGCAAACAAAATGTTACCAATAATCACCACACGAGCAAATACCGTCTTTAAAGTGATGAAAGCGATTGAAATCCCTTACAATGATCTCCCTTTCTGTAAGTTTTGATATGAATTTCGCCACCGAGTGGCAGTCCCCACACACCCGCAAATTCTTGTATATCCTAATACAAGTTTTAGGGGGTGTATTAAGAATGCCATACATAATAGCCAATCTCTCACTGTGATTTGCAAGAACATGCTCTTTCTCATCATCTTCAACATCCTGCAACACAAAACTAAAGTCGGGGGTATAACCAAGACCTTTCATTTTAGCATTCAGTATCACCAATTCCTTTTGTATCTCTTCATACTGAGGATGATGCTGACTACCCATATAAAAGACTTCAACTCGGTTATCTAGTTCGATTGAACTCCACCCAGGAGTCTTCCACAAACCCCTATCCCTAGCCAATGATCTCACTTCATTCACCCCTTCCCATTTCCCAAAGTTTGCATAAAGATTTGACATCAAAACATAGTGTCCCACATCTTCAGAATTAAGTTCAATCAAGAACTTTGAGACCTTTCTACCCATCTCAACGTTTCCATGGATTCTACAAGCTCCAAGAAGAGCTCCCCATATCGAAGCATCGGGTCTCAAAGGCATGCTCTCAATGAAACTATATGCTGTTTCCAATAAACTGGCCCTACCAAACATGTCCACCATACAACCATAATGCTTCAACGTAGGCTTGATTCCATATTCTTGCTGCATCACATGAAAACACCATTTTCCCTCATCGATTAAACCTGCATGACTGCAAGCATTCAACAACGATAAAAACGTCACATTATTTGGCTTCACTCCTTCCTTTAGCATATCCCCAAAGAGTTTCAACGATATCTCACCAAGTCCATGAAGTCCGTGACATGATATTATGGCATTCCAAGGGACAATGGTTTCTCTAGGTACTTGATAGAATAAAGATACTGCTTCACTCAGTCTCCCACATTTTCCATACAGATCAATAAGACAAGTACCCACAAATTCTTCCAAGTCAAGATTTTCCTTGAGCACTTGGCCATGGATTCTCATTCCATCTCTCAGGGCTCCAAGATGAGCATAAGCTGGTAAAATGGACGTCCAGGTCCCTTGGATAGGTTTAACATCCCTCTCTTTCATCATGTGATAAACTTCAATGGCCTCACTTGCAAAACCGTTTTGAGCATAGCCTGTGATCATTGTGTTCCAAGAGATTATGTCTTTACAAGGAATTTCTTCAAAAACCTTGCGTGCAGAATCAGTAATACCTAATTTAGCATACATGTCTACAACTGCATTTCCAATCACATTGCCTTTTGTGACCCAGCATCTTCTAATTATGAATCCATGAACAGATTTGCTGCATGAAAGATCCTTGGTCTGAGCAGCACACGAAGACAAGCTAACCAGAGTTAGTGAATCTGGTTTAATTTTACTTGATTGCATCTGGAGGAAGTATTTGATTGCAACATGTGGATGATCGTTTTGCTCATATGCTGCAATTATGGAGTTCCATGACACTGTATCTCTAACACACATGAGGTCAAAGACACTATGTGCACACTTTAAGTCACGAAATTTGGCATACATATTTATCAAGGCATTGGAAACAAACAGATTGAACTCCAAACCATGTTTTATCACATATAAATGGATCAGCATTCCTCGAATTATGTCGTTCAACTGTGCACAAATTGAGAGAATGGTAGCAGCAGTAACTGAATCTAGATGTATTCCCTCCAATATCATGTCATCCAGGATACCCAATGCCTCATTAGCATTACCGTTTTGGAGAAAACCAGAAATCATAGAATTCCAGCATCCAGTATCACGCGATGGCATATTCTTGAAAATTGTATAGGCGCGATTGGCAAATCCAAAACGAGAATACATATGCAACAAGGAAGCAGCTACAAATACATCCCACTCAAACCCCAATTTCAAAACCCAGGAATGCAACCTTTCCCCATCAAGTAAAGTGTAACAAGCTTTTAACACAGGGGGGAAAGTATGAAAATCAGGTCTAACATCAGCCTTTGACAGCATCTCAAATGCACAATTCATTGCTTCACTGAAACAGCGGTTCCTGACATAACCCGATAACATCGAGTTCCATGTATAAGCATCTTTGTTAGGAACTTGATCGAAGGTTTTCCGAGACAAGGAAACATTACCAAGAAAGGCATGGATATTGATAAGCCTGGTGGCAACGAAAGTGCTTTGGGTTCTTCCTGCCACGATGAGGAGAGCATGAACACGTTTGGCATCCTCTGGTTTGGTACAAGCATTAAATATAAGCTCAAAATTGATCTCTCTGTTCCTTTGATCAGCGCCATTGGATAATTTGTGTATATGGCTCCCACCAAAAACACGTGGAGGGAAAGAATTCGACGTTGAGAGATGTTTAAGAAAAATCCCATCTTTACAAATGGGCAGCAACCTGCGTACACAAGCTCCAAGGAAAATAAGGAATTATGAGCTTAACGGAACTAAGAGCGCATAATGCATTATGAGTGCATCATTTGAAATCCAAAACCAAGATGCATACTGCACACCATATCAAAATAATGAAACTATGAATCAGAACTTGAAGGATATTAGCGTTTTGTTCAGCTTCAAGTCATCCGGTCAACATCTATTTTCAAAAATTATATTTCACCGTTAAACATGGAAACTGAATTAGCTCCAGCACGGATGGGTAGAATCTGAATTCCAATTGCCACTAACAGAACTTAATTTCAAGATTAGTGATTTAAAACTCGAAAAGTGGTTACAGAAAAGCTTGAAATAAGACAAACTCAAACGGCGATTGAGTACATCCCACCCTCACAATGAATCAATTAAGACATCCATCTGAATAATTTACCATCGCAACAAAACAGAGAAAATAAAGATAACAAAATCAGCAAAACGTGAACGAGTCTGAAGAGCCTAGTGAAGTCTGTGCACAAATATGTACTTTGCAATGAATGAAATCAACATGAAAACGCACCTGAACATTCATGTAAAGATTAGATGCAAGACGAACTGTAAATTAGCCCGGGAAATTTTCGAATTTAGGGTTTAAAGAAAAATGAATGGATTAGGGGTTTTAGAGGAGGGTTGATAGGGGATTTTAGCGTATGCTACTATCTTGGATTTCCTGTGATGTTCAAAGCTTTTGAGCTCAATTATTGTGACCAAAAGTAGGTTCAAAAGTGCTGGTTGGGCTCGTAGATCCAAAACCTATTGGACAGCCAAAAGCTTACTGGGCTAAAATAAAAAGGCCCATATAACAACAGAATTAAGATTTGGGTCCGGTTATTCACACCCCAAAATTGATTAATACACCCGCCAAAAGTTTTAATAAAAAAAGTATACATTAAAAGACCAGACTACCCCACTACATCGTCCAGGTTGCCGTCGCTTTGGACCGCCTCCACCCCATTTACGGCCGCCAATGACCTGAACCCCATAAACCATCATAGTCCACGAAGTCACCGCCACCGCCTGCGAAGCGGCCGACGAAACCGCTGTTGGATACCGAGCCACACTTAAAGTATAATGTAATTATTTTTTATTAGAGAAAAAGAGTAATTACAATTGACACTATAATTTACAAGACCCAAAAGCTAGACTCTATTTTATATGTGGAACACTTTAACCCACTCTTTATTTGGAGACACACCTCACACCACTCTTGCTTCTTGACACTATGTCACGCACTCACTCTTTCTCTCACAAACTCTCACTTGCTCACACACACTTAAGGAGTATCTAATATTTATAGTGTACCTAAGAATATTCTAGTTTCTCCTCCAAAGTTCTATCTACTAATAACTTTGATGATTCTAGAAGAATTCATAAGCTTGTGACCTTTAGTAATTCTAGAATGATCTAGCCAATAATATACGTATTAGATTATTCTAGTCACATTACTTTACTTATTTGAGCAACTAGAATGATCCACAAATTATTGCCATGTGGATGCACTTGTGTCTTCTTGATCATTCTAGAAAATTCTCAAAGTTGGTGATGATATTTTTCAATACTCCCCCTCAACACCAACTTTATTTCCCGGTCTCATGCTCAGTTGTTCTCTAGAACTTTCTTCTTGAGCAACTGCAAAATTAACGTACTTAGAATTTGCTTTTCATGCTCTACTTGATTTCCATCCTTTAGGGATCATTGCTTCTGGTTGATCATCTACTACTCTGTGATGAACTCCTGTTTGCCAGGGACTGTGATTTTCACCTTCTTCCGTGATATATTCCTCAGTTTGTTGTTCATCTTCTTCATCTACGTTTTCTTCAGGAGTAGAATGTATTTTAATTGTTTGCTCCCCCATTTTTTTCTGTAAGATATCTTCTATCTTCTTAGAATCAGGCAACACTTCTTTCTGAGGAGACCACCATGACGAAGCTTCATCGAATACAACATTCCTTGATGTATAACACTTTCCTGTCATAGGGTCGCAACATTTCCACCCTTTTCTTTGGTTGTCATACCCCACAAAGATGCATCGTATAGACTTTTTATCGAACTTGCTTCGAAGATGGCTTGGCACAAACACGTAACAAACACAACCAAAAAACGAAATGACTTATCGCAGGTTTGCACCCCACGACTTCTCATAGGGTGATCTGAATTTTAGCTTTGCACGAGGAAGCCTATTAATCACATGTCTTTCTTTGCCCTCATGCTCTCGCCTGAAAATCTTCTGGTACATTCTTGGCATGTACCATACTTCATTTATATCTCTTTGCAAGATGTCGATTTTTCTCTCTCGCCACACCATTTTGTTGTGGTGTGTTTACACATGTATATCGATGGGCGATATCGACATTCTCGTGAGATATCGCGAGAATTCTATTGATGTGTATTTGCCACCATTATCCTGCTCGCAGAGATTTGACCTTCTTTCCAACTTTTTTTATATACTTCTTTTTAAATTCTTTAAATTTAGAAAATGTTTGATTTTTCTTTCATAAAGTAAACCCATACGTGCGAGAGAAGTCGCCAATAACGCGTGACCATGTAGCGCGATTCCGCCGATTGAAGATTGCTTTCTTGGTCCGAACACATCGAGTGTATCAACTCTAATGGTTCTTTGGCTTTGAACTTGAATCATTGTACGGAAGTTGATGAGCTTTTACCGTATTGATGGACAAAGACATATGGTCTCTCGTCCTTACTTCTAGTTGAGGAAGACCTTTCAACATTGCCTTCGCCATCATCACCTTTAACTTGTGGTAGCTAACGTGTCCAAGCCTTGCACGCCACAAGTCTGTTGTCTCATTTTTTCGTGTCTTATCCACTTCTGATTCTGCTGACATCACATAGACATACTCTAATCGTTGGCCCTCCATTACTGGTGTTCCGGAGATCTTAACATCTTGATATATTTTAACTTCACTTGGATCGAATATCACGTGGTGACCGACTCTGTAAGTTGTGCTACAGATAGTAAGTTTTTCTTCATACCTGGTATATGATAAACATCTTGGAGTGAAACTTCCTTCGAACTACACCGCGTCACGAAGTTTGTTTTACCAACATGGGCGATTGGTAATCTTGAATTATTTGCTGTCACCACCACTCGATTGCCTTTATACTCTGTCAAGTTCTGCAATTTCTCTTTATCTTCGGTCATATGGTTTGAGCATCCTGAATCGACTATCCAATCATTATTGTAGTAGATCAATTTTGGGACAGGTGCTGTTAAAGCTTTCTCTTTCTTTTCCACAACGAAAGATGCTTCGATGTCCCATTCATCATTACTCGTACGTCCCGTACTTGACATGGTTGCATAACCCTCCATATTGTTCTTCTTTGACCAACAATTCTTAGCTATGTGACCCTTCTTCCTGCAATTGTAACACGTGCCATTGAATCTCCTATTCTGTTGAGATTCATCGTCTCTGTTGTTTCTTTGTTGAGCTCTCCCTGATTTAGAGCTCCTCGATCGATTAGCTGGATCATCGTCTCTTTTGATTCTTCTGTCATTATTCTTGTTGAACCGACCTCTAGTTTTATTACTATAGAGTACTTCTTCGTCATTCTTGGATGAGGATCCCGAAATTTGCTTAGCTAACGCCTCCTGGTCAGCTAGCAAATTTTCTAACTCAACAAGCGAGGGTTGAGTAGGCCAACCTTGTATAGCAGCAATAAAACTTCTATATTCCGGCCTCAATCCATGAATGATAATTCTTCTAATTCTTGAGTCGGACATAGCAGCAGAAGAATCTAATGTAGAGATTTCACGACAGAGAGACTTTACCTTGGAGAAGTATTGGTTTATTGTCATGGCGCCTTGTGTAATTGAGAGAAGTTCGTTCTCAAGAAGTTGCAGCCTCACATCATTTTTCTTGGAGAATAGCATAGCAAAAGTTTCCCACGCGTCCTTGGGTGTCTTCGCCTCCCGTATGTGCTCCAACATTTCCTCCTCGATGGTGGTCTTGATCGCGAACAATGCCTTTCCAGCTCTAATCTTCCATTTCTTCAGAGCGGCAACATCTCCTTCTGGTGGTGTGACATCACTATCGTCCACTATCTCCCACAGGTCTTGGCCTTGGAGATACGACTCCATGTACAACGACCACGAGTTGTAATTTTGATTGTTAAGCTTCTTGATTCCACCGACCACTCGTAGATCACCCATCATCGTGGCTCAACCGAACTTAATGACGTTAAGCAAGCTTGATTTTTGAAGACAAGCTCCGCAGTACGAAACCGCACACGACACCGCAGTACTAAACTGCACAAACAAATACAAGAAGCTCGACCAACGGATCTCAAATATCACCAGAAATCGTTTTGCTCTGATACCACTTGTTGGATACCGAGCCACACTCAGAGTGTAATGTAATTACTTTTTATTAGAGAAAAAGAGTAATTACAATTGACATTATAATTTACAAGACCCAAAAGCTAGACTCTATTTTATATGTGGAACACTTTAACTCACTCTTTATTTGGAGACACACCTCACACAACTCTTGCTTCTTGACACTATGTCACGCACTCACTCTTTCTCTCACACACTCTCACTTGCTCACACACACTTAAGGAGCATCTAATATTTATAGTGTACCTAAGAATATTCTAGCTTCTCCTCCAAAGTTCTATCTACTAATAACTTTGATGATTCTAGAAGAATCCATAAGCTTGTGACCTTTAGTAATTCTAGAATGATCTAGCCAATAATATACATATTAGATTATTCTAGTCACATTACTTTGCTTATTTGAGCAACTAGAATGATCCACAAATTATTGCCATGTGGATGCCCTTGTGTCTTCTTGATCATTCTAGAAAATTCCCAAAGTTGGTGATGATATTTTTCAACCGCCCCACCGCCCCACCTGAGGAGGTCTCCATCTGGGGCATCCCACTCCTCTCCGACGAAAGAAGCACGTCGTTCTGCTCAAATTCCTCCGCGCCCGCGACTTCAAAGTGATCGAAGGCTGGAAAAAGTTGTCTACAAATTCCTGCAACATTATTAAAGGGGACAAGAAATTGCTGCAACGATGGTTTTTTTAATAACAAGGGCAAAATAGGTAGTGTATTTAATTTTTTAAATTAAAATATGTTGATAGTATATAAATTGAGTAGGGTGTATTTACTGATTACAGGGGTCTGAATAACTGGACCCTTAAGATTGACATACTCCTATGACTTTTCTTTTCTTTGTAGTTACTATATGATGATAGTCTAGTTTGATGGTGCAGTGACCAAAATGATCAACTGGAACATATACATAAGATATAATAATATTAAAAATTGAGCAACTTTAAAAATTTAAAATTTTTGTAAAACGACAAACAAACGTTTGCCAAACAAATTTATATGCGAACCGAAATTTATTGCAATTTATACTCTCTCCTCCCCAAGATGACTGTACTTTTACACGCATTTATGCGAACAAATTTTATATAAATAATTAAATGATTAAGTGAATTTTAAGAAGAAATATGATAGATGAACATCTTATATATCATACCCTTCCTTAAAAGTCATTTTATCATTTCAATTACTAATACAAAACTAAAAATATTTGTAAATCAACTGATACAGCCATCCTAAGAGGGGGGGAGTATTTTTATTTTATTTTTTCAAGTGGGGAGAACGGAGAAGCCCTCTTAAGATACACACCATTAATCAAGATAAAAAAGAACCAAACCTTGTTTGTTGGATTACTTGATAAATATTATAAAAAAAAAAAAAAAGACAATTTATGCTAATAACGCACCTAAAAAGACTAAAAATAATATAATCATAACAAAAGATGACCTCTCCACCCAAAGGTGAAATTGAGATGCATACACAAATTGTAACGGAGTTGTGCTGCAAAAGACTAGATCAATAACCGTAAACGTATAGAAAAATTTCCGATATCCACAAAAGAGTAAGAGGTAAAATAATAACGAGGAAACTTCCAGCAGCAGGATCTCAAGGTTTCTCAAGCAGCATCTCTCTTATTGTCTGAACTTCAATTATGAATTGCCTGTTAGTCCATGAATGAAACTACTCATGGAAGCACAGCTCTCAATTCTTTTCTGTCTGCTCCATATGACTGCAAGTGATTATACTTTTGTTAAAAACTCAAACCAACATTGGCTTGATATTAGGAAATATTACGAACAGTTCAGGGGTTCTTTTTCAGAAATAAGAAAAATATGAAGGTAACTTCTAAAGAAATAAGTAGACCATATATATTCATAGCTGAATAGCTTGGGCCAATTTTAACTATTAAACACAAAAATATGCAAGTATGTATATACAGAGAGCAAGATAGCAATCAGATGCTCAAGAGTAGCATAAATGATATATAGGTTATGGAGATACTGGTTTTATCTAAGAGTCCTGAACCACAGGCCAAGTTGCATCAGGAACAGCAAAGACCATCGGACTAAGAAAGAATATAAATAAAGTGGCATAGAAATCTTCTCAAGCCACATGAGTTTCAGATATTGTTTGTGGTTTCTTCCTAGATAGACTAAATCAATTTATCTGGGTGTTGGGCCTGTATAGTGAGGCTTGGTACAATTTCTCTAATATTTGTTTTTATTATTAAATTAATTGTATCCAGGTCTCAATGCTTTTCCATTTTGATTTGATTTAAGTTCCATCCAAGCAGGAAGTAAAAATTACCAGATCTGTTCCACTATGCTTAAAAGATTGTAGTTGAATGTTTTTAAGAAGTCAACAGATGAAATACTTTTTTCCCATTGTGAGAACAATAACAAATTAGTGTATATTTCACCAAGAATGTAAACTAGTTCATGACTCAACTTAACCAAACTAGGTTTCTCAAATCTATTTCACGGAGTCCCTTGTTTAATTTAAAACAATCAAGCAAATGGAGATAGTTCAGATCCTGTGTGATCTTGTTTCTAGAGTACAAGATACTGGATTTAAGAGAAATTCAAGTTCTAAAAATAGTTAGAGTCTCCCTAAACAATAAATGAAAACAAAAAACAATTGTACCTCAACTCCGTAGCCTTTGACATATACATTAGTGAAAAGCTCTGAAGGATCAGGCAAGGAACTCTCCTGCAAAAAAAAGATATAAATAAGTTGTGATACAAACCAAAGATGTAGTATTCTTGTTTTAACCATTTCAAAACAACATGAAATTGGGGCACTTATAACCTTAGCTTGTGCAATGGCTTCGTCTACTTCTTTTCTTACTTCTTTCTCAGTATCCTGCATAATAACAAAAACAATACATAATCTCAACTCGTCAGCTTAGTCCAAACTATCATTCATTCAGGTCATTTAGAGTAATAGAAACTAAACGATAACTGAGTTCAAAGAAATGGAATCCTCTAGGAGAACAAGGTAAATGAGACATATTACTACATTACTTAAGAGAATATACATGGCTATGTTACCTTCATTTCCTTTTCAGTAGCTATATCGTGAGCTAGGATAAGCTTTCTGATTCTTTCAATTGGATCACGCTCCTGGTGAAAAGAGAACATAGTTTAGGCCAAGCACGAGGCTATAACTATCAAGAGATAAATTTCACGCTATATTACCTGTCTAATACCAGAGATCTCATCACGCGTACGATATGTGCTTCCAGGATCAGACATGGAGTGTCCATGATATCTATAGGTGTCCATTTCAAGGATCTGAACAGAGTTAAGTGTAAATGAGTGTTATTTCATGGTGAAATTGAGAACCAAAACACAGTTATTGATTGAGTAGCATAGAAAGCCATCCACATATGACCAGTATGATTAGCTATTTACTATATCAATTAAAGGAGCTTCTCAGGAGACCAAAAATGAGATGATATTCCTCCGCAATGTATTCTACATTCCCACTTTTCACGTGTTTATTGGTAAGAAAGAGATATTAGAACAAACTTTCTTTATAAAAGACTATTCAGTAACACCAGAAACTTCATATATATACAATAGTCAAATATTTAATCTAATACACACTTTTTCTTTCCCAAAATTTGTCAAGACTAGTGATAATTTAAAATTGTTCTTGATCTCGTCTAGCTCCAATATACCGTTGCAAGGTTGTGCACAACTACTAATGAATTAAAACATTTGTTAACAGAAACATATTGAAGTGAATGGACACATTAGGGCTAACAAAGAAGGCATATTCAGGTATAAAAATGTATCCAAAATAAGCAAGAAACTTAGGCCCTGTTTGTTTACAGTTTTGAGGGGATTTGAAATCCTGTAGAGGGGATTTGGAAGGATTTAGTATAAAGTAAAAAGTGTATTTGTATTTTGTATATGTTTGGAAGTGTAGATTTTTTAGGATTTGATAAAGTAGGTTTTTGAAAAAGTAGATGATAGAAAGAATATTATATTGTAAAAAGAAATGTAGAAATGATTGGATGATTGTTTAATGATTGATGTGTTTGTATATTATATTATATAATGATAATAAAGTAAAAAAGGAGGAGATAGAGTATTGAGTTGAATATATAATAACAATTGGAAAGTGTGTGATAGATGATTGATAGTGTATTGGAAATTGTGTTTGAAAAAGGTAAAGTAGGTGTATTATAGGTATTATAGAGTAGAATTTTGGAGGATTTAAAATTCTATACCGAAATCCTGATAAACAAACGGGGATTTGAGATTTGAAATTCTGAAAGTCACTTTCAAAGCTGTAAACAAACAAGCCCTTAATGTTATGTACTCACAATGGGTCCATTCTTCAGGGCATGCTCCTTCGCAAACTTGCATGCTTGTTTCACGGCTAGGACATCCATACCATCCACCTATCACAACAGAAACGTGATATACATTTGTTATGAATGAAGCAGAAAATTAATTAACCAAAGTATGATCGACTCTTTTTATCGCCAAACTCCAAATTTTATTTTCCATATCAGTTTTCTCAGTTGTTTCATCAAGAATCAAATAGGACATAATTGAGGAAATAAGATGTTGGTCATCTCAACAGTCTCAACTGAAAAAGATTGTACACATGAATCTAACTGAAATACAACCATAGGAGATATGAGAATTGAGTTTCAGGAATATGTGACAGTGGCAGATGGAAAATGACACCTCTATATGCTTATAGTAGAGCTACATTAATTATCATGATGGAAATATTGAATACCAGTAACCAAAACAATCCAATAGGAGAATCCTCATTCAATCACGTGATAAAATTAACACCAGAATACACAAAAAGATTGCATTTTATTGTTGATGTTGATTTCCGCAGGTTACTTTCTTCCTTCTGAACTGAAGATGATTCAAAGTGTACCAAACAACAACCAGAAACATTATAAATTCTCACAATGTGAGTCACACGAAACACTAGTAAGATATCCCAAACTCAGGTTATTTTAACAATACGTGGACTAAATATTTGTACTCAACTCCATATCATTATGATTTTACATTTTAAAAATTCAAGATATTTAACAGAAATTTAAATAAAAAATACTAAAAAAATATTGGTACATTTACCACATCCAATTCTTTACAGCATGCATAAAACTATAATTTTTGTCTTGAGAAAGCAGAATCAAAGTAGCCTTGGAGCACAAATCAAATAAATTTTGCTTTGATTCTCTCAAATAGCTCATCATCAAGACTAACATATATCATAAAGCATGTCAGTGATTCAAAATGAAAGATATGTCGCATACATAAATAAAAAAGAGAAGCCGAGTTACCTTCAACCCAGGAACATAATCTCCTCTTTTGTAATAAGCCGGACTTTTTGCTGCCCTCCATTCTGCTGTCCCCATACCATCTGCACACCAATTTGATTAAGGAAATCAATAAGTGTACCCAATCAACTATAGAGAGTGCAAGAGTTATATCTACTGTCAAACCAAGTCAACAAACACAGAAGACAACGCATAGTCGCATACTCAATTACTCATATATGTCCAGTTGAGTTTTACAGATTTAACATCTTTAGGGCATACTTAGAAAGTCTCAGCTTTCTTGTGTGTAAATGACGAAAAAAGAGAAATTGTGGGACCCTGCTAATATTGGTTTTAACAGCATTATTCAGGTAAAGTAGGCAGCTCTGTCAACAGACTGAACCATGTACGCCTAATTTGCAAAAACACAACCACACATATAAAACAAAACAGATAATCTCTCAATTTAGAAACCAGCAAGAGATGCAAACGTTTTCAGTAGCTTATATATATTTTAAAAAATCTCAGAACTAATACCATAATTATCATGCGTTCTCTCAATAATTGGACTCAAATGTACGGATTATTTGTAATTCAAGTTCAATTGAATCACACGTCTCTTTCTTATTTCAATATCTCAAAGCACATCAATATGAAAGCAAAATACTTTATACCCAAAGGATCTTACAGTGATTATTTTCGCAGACCAAAATAGCAGGGAGATCCCACAGCGCTGCCATATTCAACGCCTCAAACAACTGCCCCTGATTAGCAGCACCATCACCATACATAGCAAAAGTCACATTCTCATCCTTGTTATACTTCTGCGCGAAAGACAGTCCAATTCCCAAAGGAACCTGCGCACCAACAATTCCATGTCCACCATAAAACCCCCCATCCTTCTTATAGAAATGCATCGAACCTCCCTTCCCCTTCGAACACCCGTCTTTTCTCCCCATAAGTTCCGCGAACGCTTCCAGAAGCGTCCCCCCACGCCCCAAAAAGATGCAGTGGTCACGATACGCGGTAATTATGCAATCCTTCCTCGTGATCGCGGCTTCCATCCCGACGGCAACAGCTTCCTGGCCGTCGTACAGATGGCAAAATCCGCGGATCAATTTCGATTTGTAAAGCGAATCGGCCGCGATTTCCATGCGGCGCATCAGCGCCATGTCGCGATAGAAGGTAAGGAGTTCCTGCGGCGTGGTTTCAACGGACCGAGATGGCGGATCGATCCTGTGACCGGTGAACGGGAGGGAGGTTTCCACCGTGATTGGAGATGTGGAGGCGGTGGCGAGGTGCCGCGTGGCGTAGAACGCGGCGGAGATGGACTTTTGAAGGGCGGTGGTGCGGTGAGTTAGTTGAGCCATTTTTTGGCCGTCGAATTTGGGCGAGGGTTTGGATCGTACGGCGGTTGGTGCGGTGGTGCAAAGGGGTGGCTGTTGGGAGAGTGAGGGTGATGTATGGTGGTTTGGTGGAGGACGAGAGTGCTAATAGCGGCAAAAATAATTTGGGGAAAATACTGAAAAGGAGATATCATAGTCTCATTAGGGGTATAAATGGAAAAAATTAGTCAGCAATTGGGTGCGGAAAATAAAGGGCTAAATAATTGTATTTTATATTTTTGGAATTATATATTTAAAAACCAGCTAGTGATTACTTGCATCATTTTGCTTTCCAAAAAGAATAGAAAAAATAGTCATGTGAACCAGGTACCCGTGCAATTTATAATATATTTTAGAATTATATAATTTGTTTTATTAAAATATATAATTTATTTACATTGAATCGTAAAATTTGTTTTTCATATTAATAGTTGCACGATTTAGTCTAAATAAATTGAATATTTCAATACAATAAATTGCATAATTTTAAAATATATTATAAAATACACAATGCACTTAGTACATAGAAACTTAACCATAAAAAAATACTTAGGTCAACTTTTATTGTATGACTGTGTTAAATAAAACCAAAGGTGTATATTCAATTCTAAAGGGTAGGTCTCCATAGTGTACCACCAGTAGTATTTTTGAAACACACGACTTCTTATATTAAAATATACAATTTATTTATACTAAAATGTGTGACTTATCTTAGTAAAGAAAGTTATATATTTTAATATAGATAAATTATATATTTTAAAGATACAATCAAATGCAATGTGCACCCATCGCATACAAGAACTAGCATATTCTAAATTAGGGACCAAAATTAAGTTCTCTCCAATATAGATTCATTAATTACGGAATTATTCTGTCAAAGAAAAAAATTATAGAATTATATCACCTGCAATATTTGATGGCTAAGTCTTATATGTATTCATTTGCACACTCATAGTATATTTTAAAATCATTTAATTTATTTATACTAAAAAGTGTAATTATTAATATGAAAATATAAGTATATGATTTAATGTAAATAAATTATATCCTTTAATATAATAAATTATATAGTTTTAGAATATATTATAAATGCACATTGCACCTTGATGCACATGAGATTCTTTGATGTTTCAATTTATATTACATCGTCTAATGTAAATTACAATACACAAATAGTTGAATATACATTTGACAAATTATATTGATACATACCAAAAAGTAAAATAAGTATATGTACAAAGAAATACACCAATTTAATGAAGAGACACATTTAAGTGTGAATATCTCACCAAAATTTGGACATTAATGTTTTAATATTTTAAAAAGAATTGATATTTATAGAAGTTTTTGTCTTTAATGAAACCGATTAAATACAATTTATAATTGTTAATTTTAGTAAAGGGCTTAGGCTGACGTCAAAGCCACCTCATGGCTCGGAAAGAGTTGGACCTGGGCATAGCCAAGTGGTAAAGCTTGTGGTGATGTGGGGAGAAGTCCCCTGGCAACGTAGGTTCGAACTCCGTGTGGAACAAATTATCCATTAAAATATTATGGGGGTTTGTCTTGGGGATTGAATCGTGTTATTTCTCTCAAAAGTGTCTGTCTGGCAAAGAGCATCTTTCGATTCAACCCATTTCGGTAAGGCCGCCAGCTTGGTGTGGAGGAGTTTTTCGTCTTCCTCACAAAAAAAAAAAAAAAAAAAGTTGGACCTGACTACATGACCACATAAAACTGGACCAGGCTCAATAGGCTCAATTTATCATCTTTAGTTCTTTACTTATATGAACATGAATTGACATTTTAAACCAAAAGTTCGCGTTACCACAGGGGCAATTCCGTATATTCCATTCGCCATTGATGCATTGCCCTGAATTATCTAGAACAGAAAAAAGGAAACACTCTTCTCATATCCTCTCCTCCCGCCATGGGAGCTTTCTCTCTTCACGTCTCTCTTCCTCCTTCTCTCTACGCACTATACACCATCAACACACTACCTTCATTTCCTCTACTCAGACCTTTTCTCCACTTCAAACCTCTGCAACGTTTTCACCGCTCTTACTTCGCAGCTCCCTACAGATTTCCTACCTCGGTTTTGCCTATCGATTCGTCTTCACAACTCTCCGACGATGAAATTGAAGTAGAATCCGACGACGAGGATGACGTCGCGGCGGAAGAGTACGATGTCGTTTCAGGTGAAATTGGGGAGGATAGTGAGGACGAAGAAGAGGAGGAAGACGAAGAAGAAGATGAGAACGACGACGTTTTAGAGGGGAGTAGCGGTATTGGTGAAAAAATTAGTGGTAGTGGTAGTGGTAGTCAGGCGAGATATGAGGAGTTCAAGTGGCAGAGAGTGGAGAGGATTAGGAATGAGGTGCGCGAGTTCGGTGACGAGATCATAGATGTTGAGGAGCTCGCCTCGGTTTACGACTTCAGAATTGATAAGTTTCAGGTATTTTCTTCTGTTTCGAGCTTTAACAATTAAATTTACGGGTGGTTTTGTGAAAGGCTTCAAACTCGAGTATTTCTAGTCGTTTTTAAGCATAATTGCTCCTGCATTACACTGATCCTGTTTACTACAAATGAGCAATGCCGATAATATGTAATCATAGAAAGCTGTACGCGTAGTGTGAGCTAATACATTGGAAAAAGGGATGGAACATGATGGTAAATAGGAGAGAGTTCCACATGCGACTTATGTGTTCGCTCAAATGTCTGAAGCTATATTTGCTCCTAAGATTTTATAGTGATAAAAAAAAGTCAGTAATAACGTGAGCTTTTGGTATCCAGGAAAAACTAGATTATCACAACTATGTCTTTTCATGCCTTCTTAAATTGGCCTTGATTTTGTGAGGAAAATAAGATGGTATTTTAGTAGATCCCAAGTGCATTTATATATCTGCATGTTTTGTGATTAGACAGAAATTTAGCTGGGATGTGTGATGTACTGCGGAACTAATTAATTGGACCGCAGTCCAGTTAGATATCAAACAATATGCAATTATGTGTTTTTTTATGCACAAGACCGAACAGAATCATTCATTTGGTAATTTTGGAGGAGAATTCCATGTAAGATATCTGGTTCTTTTCATTGATCTGAAGTAATTGGCCTTGTGTATAGAATTTGTTGGAATGACTTGGGAGAATGGTATTAAATTGGACCATAAAAGTTAATGTGTGGTTTTGTTAATATTGATCAGATTCCTAATTTCCTATCTATAAATTATCAAATTAATGTAGTTCAGATTCATATGCCCATTATGTGAGATTCATTTTTTTTTTTTTTTTTGGAAGCAATTGGCAATTAAAGCATTCTTGAGAGGTTCGTCAGTTGTAGTTTCTGCACCAACTAGTAGTGGCAAAACTTTGATTGCTGAAGCAGCAGCAGTTGCTACTATAGCCCGAGGAAGAAGGTTGTTTTACACCACTCCCCTGAAAGCTTTGTCGAACCAGAAGCTTCGCGATTTTCGGTAAGCTATTCTTTTTTCATTACTTGCTAGTGATGAACTTTGGGAATTACTAATTAAATTGTTAACTGCTTTTACTCAGTGAGACATTTGGTGATGCTAATGTTGGGCTTCTTACTGGAGATTCTGCTGTCAATAAAGATGCTCCAGTTTTGATTATGACCACTGAGATTTTGCGGAACATGATGTATCATAGGTAATTATATAAATTGACGCTGCTGTCAAGTCTTTTGTTGGGTACTTAAATTCATATCTAAATACAGAATATGGTTTGAAACTTTGCTTTATATAAATTTGCTCTTGTATGTTGGAGATATACCAGTCAGCCCATAGCTTTTTCCTCTAACTTTTAACAAAAATAAAAAATAAAATTGGCCTTTAAAGTGGTTTGGTTCACTATATTCTTCTGAATAATTTTCTGCATGCTACTCTTCTAGAAAAATTTGAAGTTATCAAAGTAATTTTCAGAGTTTCCTGTGTACTTTTTTTTTGTTCATCTAACTGTGTCTTTATTTCTCATCTAACTGAGCCTTTATTTCTGTTTTTCTTATTCCTTTTTTCTCCGATTGATACATTTGTATTCAGTGTCGGAATGGATTCTTCTGAAAGTGCACTTTCCCATGTCGACGTGATTGTTTTAGATGAAGTGCATTACTTGAGCGACATATCTCGGGGTACAGTGTGGGAAGAGATTGTGAGTGGTTGTTGTACACACATAAAGTGAAAAGTTATGAAATTGCATAAGTTGTTAATTGCTACTTTTGTAGGTAATTTATTGCCCCAAACAAGTGCAACTAATCTGTCTGTCAGCTACTGTTGCAAATCCAGATGAGTTGGCGGGTTGGATTGGTCAGGTACTGCTACTGCTCTTGGCCTGTCATACAGTTTTTGTGCTAGTTATAGATATATGAACATCTTTCTCATAAATACTTGATTTTTTTTATAGATTTAATTTATTCACTAATCTGGATGTTTGTTTTAAGTCTAGAACTTGATAATAAGTGTGGTGTCACTGTATGTCATCTTGTTCACCCTGGTGTTAGTTTTTTCCTATTGTATCTTTGGTGGTGACTGGTCAGTAGTACTTAATCTAGACAACTCATTTTCTCATAGATTCTTATTCATATTTCTTATACCAACGGTAATGCTATCTTGTATTATGAGCTTGTAAATATTTTCATTACATATGACAAGAAAATATCGTGCATGACTATCTATATGAGGGGAACTTCTGAAATTCTATTGCAACTGGGGCTGTAAAGAACTATCCAAATGTACAAACAGGCATTTGTTCCTTTTCTTGCTTCCTTTCTTTTCTTTATCTCGTGTTTCACTGTGTGCTTTTTCCAACACTTTGTGTCTTTTTTATGCTTCAAGATTCACGGAAAAACTGAGTTAGTAACATCATCTAAGCGTCCAGTCCCATTGACTTGGCTCTTTTCAACAAAGACAACACTATTACCACTTCTTGATGAGAAAGGCACGGGCATGAACAGGTCGTCCTCTGTCATTTGCTTGACTTCTTTCAACTTTTATACCATTAGGCTTAGAGGTTGTTCTCATGTGTTATCTGGATGGAACAACGTTTTTACAGTGTAGTCTATTTTGACTGAAATAGGAGGCTGTCTCTCAACCAGTTGCAGCTTGATTCATCAAGAGCTAATTTATACAATGACGAGCGCTCCAGAAGAAGGAGATCAAGAAAATATCAGTTCGATCTGCCTCCACTTTCAAAGAATGACATGAACTCTATTCGTCGTTCACAGGTATGACCTAATCTTTAGTTGATGTTCAACTGAAAATTATATCTGTATCTCAGATAATTTTCATCTCGGTTGATGATTTTACTGTTTTAGGTCCCTCAAGTTATAGATACACTATGGCATCTTAAAGAAAGGGATATGCTTCCAGCAGTCTGGTTCATCTTTAGCAGAAAAGGTTGTGACGCTGCTGTTCAGTATCTCGAAGAGTGCACACTATTAGATGAATGCGAAATAACGGAAGTCGAGCTCGCCCTGAAGAGGTTTCGTGTTCGGTATCCCGATGCTGTGCGGGAATCCTCCGCAAAAGCGCTTCTTCGAGGTGTTGCTGCTCATCATGCTGGCTGTCTTCCCCTCTGGAAATCATTCATCGAGGAGCTTTTCCAAAAGGGGCTTGTGAAGGTGGTTTTTGCCACAGAAACTCTTGCTGCTGGAATCAACATGCCTGCTAGAACAGCTGTCATTTCATCTTTAAGCAAAAGGATTGAAAGTGGACGTACACTTTTAAATTCCAACGAACTGCTTCAAATGGCGGGACGTGCGGGCCGTAGAGGCATTGATGAAAGGGGTCATGTTGTTCTTGTTCAGACACCGTATGAAGGAGCTGAAGAGTGCTGCAAAGTGCTCTTTTCTGGGCTTGAACCTCTTGTGTCTCAGTTTACAGCTTCGTATGGGATGGTGCTTAATCTAATTGCGGTATGATCCTGATACTTCTTCAACGCATAAGCATAGTGATCTTCGTTTTCTTTAGATCTTACATCATCGTATGCAGGGATCCAAAGTTACACGAAGCTCGTCTGAATCAGATGACTCGAATGTGTCTGGACGAACATTGGAAGAAGCAAGGAAGTTGGTTGAACAAAGTTTTGGAAATTATGTGGGAAGCAATGTAATGGTTGCTGCAAAGGAGGAGATAGCTAAGATACAAACTGAGATAGAGATTCTGGCTTCAGAAATTACTGATGAAGCTATTGACAAGAAGAGCAGAAAATTGTTATCGCAAACTGCTTATATGGAGATTGCTGATCTTCAAGAAGAATTAAGGGTATCTTACTTCCTTGTTCTTCCTAGACTGAAGACTTCTAGGATTATGAATGTAATAAAATCATTCTGTATTTTCTTCTCCAGGCAGAAAAACGTGTTCGGACTGAACTTCGGAAGAAGATGGAACTTGAGAGAATCTTTTCTTTAAACCCTCTACTTGAAGAGCTAGGAGATGGGCATCTACCTTTCATGTGTCTTCAGCATACCGATTCAGATGGTGTTCAACATCAAATCCCTGCTGTTTATTTGGGGAAGGTTGATTCTTTGAACACTTCAAAACTGAAAAATATGGTAAGCTTGACCTGGTCAATTCCTCTCCCTATTTGTTAACTGGAAAAACCTCTCAATTTCATCTTTAGAACCACTAAAATGCATGGAGATATGCCATACTTCACTTGGAATAAGAGTGTTGAGTTGTGGGATATTCTAATTTCATTTACCTTGTTAATATCCCCTCATTACAGGTTCAGGACTCTGATACATTTGCACTCGAGAAGAAAATCAGTTCAAGTGATACTTCATCTGCACATGCCATTGAACCATCTTATCATGTGGCTCTTGGGTCGGATAACTCATGGTATCTTTTCACTGAGAAATGGATCAAAGCCATTTATAAAACTGGTTTTCCCAATGTTGCCTTGGCTCTGGGTGATGCTTTGCCTCGTGAAATAATGACGAATCTGGTTGATAAAGCGGAATTTCAATGGCACAAAGTTGCAGAATCTGAACTTGGTGGTCTTTGGAGCATGGAAGGATCTCTTGACACGTGGTCTTGGAGTTTAAATGTGCCAGTCGTGAGTAGTCTTTCTGAAGATGATGAGGTAATCCGAATAACTTAATAAAGTTTATTACTACATTGGTGCTTCTTACATGTTTGTAACTATGACATTCCAGTATTTGGAAAATCTCGATAGTTCAAGGCTAAGTCATGGCCAATTTAGGAGTGATAAGTATTACTTAAATTAATGATTTTCTGGTATTTGGACGTGTTTATCTCATCAGTTAAAGTTGACACCCTGTTCTGTCTGTGTTGTAAGGTTTTACAATTTTCTGAAGCATACCAAAATGTTGTCCAATGCTACAAGGACCAAAGGAACAAAGTTTCACGTCTGAAGAAAAAGATAGCACGCTCAGAAGGCTTCAGAGAATATAAAAAGATACTAGATGTAGCTAAATTTAACGAAGAGAAGATACGGAGATTGAAAGCTAGATCTCGTCGTTTAGTTACTCGAATAGAGCAGATTGAACCATCTGGCTGGAAGGAGTTCCTTCAGGTAATTATGGACAAACACGCACGAGATGTTTACTGTTTAATATATGGTAGATGATATTGGTTTATCTGTGTCTTCTTTTCACATTGCTGCTTATATCCAGGATTTTGTTATCTAATCATCTAATAATGTCTTGCAGATCAGCAATGTCATACATGAAATTAGGGCATTGGATATAAACTCACATGTTATATTCCCACTGGGTGAAACTGCTGCAGCAATTAGGGGAGAGAATGAACTATGGTTAGCAATGGTTCTTCGGAATAAGGTTCTCCTTGACTTGAAGCCTGCACAGCTTGCTGCTGTTTTGGGAGGTCTAGTTTCTGAAGGAATTAAAGTTCGACCCTGGAAAAATAATAGGTGCTGATTTCTTAATATTTTAATTACAATATATAACTATCTATAATTTACAAACTGCAGAAACCTGAGATGACATCTTAAATCAACACTCCATAAACATCCATCTAAGATAGTAACATTTTTTGTCTCTTGGCAGCTATATATATGAAGCTTCACCACTGTTATGAACGTAATCAACTTCTTGGATGAACAACGGAGCTCACTTTTAGAACTCCAGGAAAAGCATGGGGTGAAGGTAATCTTATTTTCCCAAAGGGAATATATATACACATACACACACAAACACACACTAAGTTTCCTTAATTTAAATAAAAATAAGGTTATGGTGGTGGTACCTATATAGATCCCTTGCTGCTTGGATAACCAATTCTGCGGAATGGTTGAAGCCTGGGCTTCTGGTCTAACTTGGAGAGAGATTATGATGGAGTGTGCCATGGATGAAGGAGATTTAGCTCGCCTTTTACGACGAACAATTGATATATTGGCACAGGTACGTGTTCAATGCATGCTCATTTCTGAGTTCTTATCTCTGTTTCTAGTTTATGTTTCTCATGATACTATTAAGAAATCACTAAATTGTTACGCACAATTCCTATCGTACGTTTTAGTGATGTTTTATTTTAACTTGGTTGGTTGCAGGTGCCTAAAATACCTGATATTGACCCGTTGCTGAAAAGCAATGCAGTGAAAGCATCCAGCGTCATGGATCGTCCACCAATAAGTGACTTAGTAGGATGACAATTTGACTGGCATTTGCATCACTACTTCACTGGGTACAGCAATCTGTTTGTAATTTTATTTTTTATCATTATTCATTTTTTGGTGGGGGGTTGGTTTGTTGATGTTATTGTGACTGGTTGGTTTGATGTTTCATTCAAATCAATGTAGATCGGAGGACGATATTTAGAGAGCCAATAGAGGAATTTGTATACTAATTAACATTAGCATATGCAGGACTTAAAAACATGTTGGTTGGGAAAGTTGGATATTTAAGCAATGTAAAATAGTTATTTATATGGAATTGTAAGAGAAGTGTGGGGAAAAAAAAAAAGATGTAGTCAAATTATAAATGTACTGTTTCTACTTGATTTTTTTATCAAAGAGTGAAAAGAAAAATATTTTCATCACTCAAAATAATCTACCTCACACTTCAACCTTTGATTCTTTTATGCATTATTTGCCTTCCTCTCAATCTACAATTCAAACATATAATGGCGAATAAAATATGAAAAGAATACATAAATTGCATTGCCAAAGTTGGTGGATATTTACAGTGAATGAAAGATGCATTTGTCTCCATTTTACATCACATAATAACTCAAGTTCACATCAAAGGTGCTAAAACTTTCCCCTTTATTAAAAATAAGTCTAGCAAAGCAAGAAACAACATACTGTAGTTCAAAGAATGTAATAATCTACTTCTGGATCCAACTACTGCTCAATTTCAAATCAAAGAACAACTATTCAATCACCACCAAAAATCACATAGCCTGTTCGTGTGTTTCATACGAGACTGCAATACGTACCTCCGACCATCAGCTTGCGCTGTTTGGCTCTGCGAGGTCTGCGATTGGAAGCATTGTTGTTGTTCAGAACCTTCCTCATTTTCTTAGGCCCCAATACAAGAAATCTTCAGTGTTTATAACGTACCCAACCTAAAGACGTTTTGAGGAAAAAAAAATCAGTAAAACAGAGGAATAAAATTACACTTTTTTTTTTATTTCTTCATCAATAAAATTACTCTCTTTTTATAAAAAAATAAAAAATAAAAAATGCATGTATGTGGTATCAAAAGCAGAAGATGTGGTGCGTTACCTTATCAAAATTGCGGGTAAACCTCAGTCCCACACCGTTATGCATTACAACTCCTTCCATGGCTTTGCAAAAGTCTTCACCTTCATCTCCGGTTGAATACACTCCCTTATTTCTGCAAATTGGGCTAAAGTTATAACATCTGGACGAGGTTAGAAACTCAAAAATAACTCTCTCTGTCATCATACCTTTTCAAGAATACCCCTGGTTGTTTCTTTCTTTCGGGGTGAACAGAGAGAAGCTCGTCATTCAAATAAGCTGCAAAGTAGGGGTCCATGGAGACACACGTTGGCTCATATTCATCATAATAATGCTCATAATGGTGCATCAACTGTATGGTCATACGAGTTGGACTAAGGAACTGCAGTGGTTCATATGTTCATACGTTAGGTTGTATATTAAAAAAGAATACATTATTAAAGATGAAAACAGAATGTTAAAGCAAGAAAAACTTACAAATTCTATTCGATACATGTTATCTCTCTGAAGAAGAAAGCGAGCATTTGTACGGTATATTGCATCAGTAAATGTTTCAGAACTTCTTGATCTTTCATAATCAAAGAGTTGGAGAAGCTTTGTATCCAACTTCTCAGTTGCAATTGTTAGTAGCTGTGGAAAATAACAGGTAACAAATATTTGGTTTACAAAAAAAAAAAAAAGGAATAAAATAAAAATAGAAAATCTTATGCAATAACCTGTTTAACAAATTTGTGTATTAGCTTGTTTATTGTAAAGAGGTTGAAAGATCGAGAACCAATAATAGTTCGACACTCGTCCTCATACTTTGGATAATCAATGGACCCGTTCAGCAAACTGTATAGTACATCCTTAAATCTGTTCCAAGTCACAATTTCAAAAGTCTACCAAATAGTGTTTATATGAGCTTTTTCGAAGAAAAAGAAAGCACTGAGAATGTCTACCTAGAATATAAGTCTGTTGGATTTTCATCGTTCAGAACCGTCCATCTATTTTCAGGAGATGCAGCCACCTTGGCGCTCAGCATTCTTTCATACAACATCTGTTAAACAAGATAATGAGTTGGGAACATAAAATTTAATGACCCAAAACTCAGTTAAAAGTATAAAATATTTCTAACCATAATGACGCCTTACCTTGTGAAGCTCGAATAACAAATAGAAGGAATCATTTCCATAGAAGACACAAGAATTCCTCTCTTTGTCTTGCAATTCCTTTGGGACTTTCACATTAAGAGGCTTAAAACTCAGTCGAAGACTATCAGAATATGGTGACTCTCCTTCACTCTCAGCCTTTCTATCATGGCCTCCATTCTCACCTTCTCCATTACCAGATTCAGTTTCTGAAACATTGCCATTTTCACCTTCTCCATTAGCATCAATTTCAACTCCTTCCTTTTCAATACAGATTTCTTCTCCTCCATTTTCCTTAGATCTTGGATCACTTTTACAAGGAGTCTGTGCTACTTCGGTATCAGCATTTGCAGATGGTGAAAAGTTGTTCTCTTCTAGATTTCTACTAGGAGATAGTTCACCCTCTTCTTGTTCAGCTTCACCACAACCTTCAGTTTCTTCATTAGACACCATGCCATTTGAAGATGGCGTCAGATTTGCAATAATACCATCCTGCAGGAACTAACCGTATTTAGGGGGGAGACTGGAGAGGAAAACATTTGTAGAAGATAGTAAGAACATGCCAGAACTCCCAAGAAGCAGAACTAAGATACCCATTGTTCGTAAAATGCAAGGGTGCGTATAGGCAAAACTAAAAGCTTCAGAGCTTAGCTTCTCAGATATGTAATCAAATAGTCCAAACACATTAAGGTTGTTTCTTTTTCGATAAAAGAAAAAAAAAACAAAGTAAGGTTGTTACCACTTAGCATTATTTTGGTATATATGCTAGAAAAGTGAATTAAAATTGAAAAAGTGATCCAGCTCTTAGAGAATACACAAGTTTCATATAGATGGAAACAAGTGGTAAGACAATCTTTATTTCATCTTGTTTAAACGCTCATCTACATCATTTTTCCACAGCTAAGGAAGTATGTATCACAGAATAACATAAAGTTGAAAAACAGAAATCGTAGGAGAACTTGTTCAGCCAACGAATTCAACAAGTCAGTATTACCCAAATACTCCCACGTACCTGGAATTCTTGATTCGTCCCACAACAAGAACTTGATGCCTGGTCATACCCTGATAGAAGAGAAATAGACAACATAAGCTAAAAACATCTAAAAGTTGAGCTCTGGAATTAGAAAAAGTGCCTGGACATAGCAATATAACAAAGGATAGGTAGCATGAATTACCCTTTCGAGAAGGAATGCCAAGCATTGGCTCAATGAAGGTTGACCAAGTCCTTCAAGACTTGGTCACTCTGCTCAGGTGTGCAAATTTCTGCACACGAATATTTAAGGAGCTGAAATACGTCTTCATGGACGTCTGGATCAAGATACTGGGCTTCTATATGAGATTTATCTGGGATTGAATGCCCAGCATATGTCGAAAGCAGCAGTTCATCTTCATCTTTTTCGCTCACATCTCTGATATGAGCCAACATTGCTGAATGAAAGAAATCATAAACAAAAATAGATGGTTAGGAAAAACTAACTCTTTTTTTATGATGATAAGAGGGAAAATAAACCTTGCAGTAATTTTATCAGCTAAAACATTTCTGGATGGGGAGTTGAAAAGAGGCCTAACAACAATCTCTCGTAGGTGATTCCAAAATGTCAATTCACTTAATTAGAATGATAATATAATTATGTATTAATTGAGGCAAATAAATATCAGCAATCTTACACTTCTATAAATAACCAAAAGCATCAAATTTGGCAAAATCGTTATTAAGCATATAAATAGAGCAATCAGAGAAAAACTAATCAGGTCTCCTGAATAAGATAAGTGTCTTTTACAGCTTCCATGTTAAATGACTAAATGAAGTTCTCAGTTTCAAGATGTGTATATCGTTTCTTGACCACACAATGATATGAAACTCTTGCAGATGCATAAATCTGAAACCAAAAAATAAAAATCTCACCATTTGCATGGAGAAAGACGTGATATATCTATAAAACATTTATAGATTTACAAAGGATCCCTAAACAGACATTTAGTATGCGAGTTTGCATGTTCAAAAATGTTATGCAATCTGTTATTTAATTCCATCATCTTGATCAAAACTTTCAGTCAATAAAATCATAGTTTAAATGTGACTTTCTTAATTCTGCTAAATATCATTTAATCATATCAAGACACAGAACATACAAATATTCATCAGAAAGAAGAAACAGCACAGATCTATACGTTTCAAATCCAAATAAAGGAAAAAAAAAATGAAATTCTGCAGCAGAATTAAACTTTCTGATTTTAGGATTCCTTACTAAATTTCACAAATAAATCTTCGATTATAAACCTTAAGAAAAAGGAACACCTTTCAAGATAAAAATGAAAGGAGTGTTGCTATTAATTTAAGTCTAAAAACATATAGGATGACAATCGAGAGAAGGAAATGCTAGAAGATATACATGCTTTCTTTATGTAATCCAGGTCATGCAGATTTCTCATTGCCATATAAACAGAGAAAGGGAGAGCTGGTGAAAACAGTCGAGAGATAAAATCACAAAAAGCAGAATGAGAAAAATGGTAGAGAGGAGAAGGTGGTAGAGAAGACGAAGGCGATCAAAACAATGACCATAGATGAAACTTAAATGACAACTCAATGGACGACAACCTATTAATGTGTGTAATTGGATGCCAAATAGGTGAAATATAATTAATATTTAATGGACAAAAAGGGGGGTTGGGGGGAAAAAAGAAAGGAAAAATGCACAAATGTGGAGTGGTGATAGTCATTGTGCAATGACCACACAAAAAGCGACACGGATCCCCTACTCCACTTTAGTCTTTTTTTCCTCGTGTTTTACTGCTTTTAATACATTATACTTGTAAAAATGACATCACAAATCATCATTAATGACGTGGTGTGCTTTAAAGATAATGAAACACAAGATGAAACACCAAATTGAAATAGGTGATCTTAATTGCACAAAAAGGACCAAACACCTCGATGTAAACCAAAATCTTCAAAACCTATAAACCAAAAAACTTCGCCTAGCGCAAAGGACAAACAAGTAAGTGCATACGACCGAGTTCACAGATGAAGAGAACAGATACTTATGACTTTGAACATCAAAAGGCGATAAGTCACACCCAAATATATATGTAAAGGATGCCAGAAGATTAATCACCATTAGCACAGTACCCTAGCACCAATAAAGAAACGTGTTTTTAGAAAAATAAAGAATTCAAAGCACCTATAGAAAGTAGGCCATCCTTGAAGTTAGTGCGGAAAAGGTGCATATTACGACAATCCGCAAATGGTTCTGGCATCTATTTAAACCATACCCTTTCACGTTATGAAAAAGGAACCAAGTCAAGTAATATCAGTCTAGTTACCTTTAGCAGTCAAGTTCTTTGTATCCTGCTGCTTAAAGTAGAAACTCCTATGATCAAGTGATTTGTGATAGTTCTTGGCATAAATTTCAGCCCAAACTTTATTAAAATCAACACGGCACCTTGCCCATTCTCCCTGCTTCTGCTTCTGCTTCAACCGGGTTAAAATAACAGGCAGGGCAAGGGGTGCATTCTTCCTCAATACATCCATTACATCAAGCCCATGGTCACCATATAATCGTTCAATGCATCGTAGATTAAGTACTGAGGAAGGGGAAAAGCAGAAGAAATGTACATTAATCTAATTCTACAGCATAATATACCATGAAGGATTACAAAAACTTACTATACCTGTCAAATGATCTTCAATACAAAATGAACTTTCTGTCTTAATTGCACGAGCATTCATGCTGTCTATGAGTTCTTCCACACGCTTGGCTGTTGATTTCACAGATTCTAACAGCATGTCAAGTTCAAACCTGGAATCATAACAAATCACCAATTGCCAATTTTAATCTTTATGAACAGAGGAAAAGGAAACAGAAGGAGGAAGAGGCTCCAAGAGCAAAGAACTCCTTCTCAGCTACCTATTAACATTTCATGTTGAAAATACAATTTCCGCAAATATATTGGGGTAAGACTCTTGTACTCTGTTGTACGGTGAAACTGTACACAACTAATACTTTTCAGTGTAAACAACTAATACTTTTCAGTGAAAACAACTAATACCTTTTAGTAAAACAACTAATACCATTTAAAATTCACTTGAGTTGCACAATGCACCTGGTGCATACAAGTTTTCGTCAACATATTTAAGCTTCAGATGAGAAAGTAATCAACTTCTTCTATAGAAAGCAAGAAAATCAACATTTATTAGAGCAGAGGAATACTCGATAGAGTTATGAGTTTCTACCTATCATCCTCACACCGGAACAAGGTTTCTTCATACTGATTTTTTCGCATGTGTTTGAATGAGTAATCCTCACTTCCTGAAGTAACAGACACCCAACGATCATTCAGCACTTCATCACCAATCTCTGTTCTCGTACTTGTTGATGGGATTGGGTACTGTCTTATGAAAATGACAATGAGATGACCAGAATATCTTGTATACTCAGTTATAGTAATAAGTAAACTTACATTTTCTGGAAGAAGTCGATAACTAGGTGTGCAACTCTCACAGTTAGACAGATCGAGTTCGTGAATGGGCTTTGCCCAAAGCTTCTCTTTACTTGCACATCCTAGGACATCTTTAGCGCATGAAGAAAGACCTCTATCATGTCTATCCTTTTCTCTGATATTGTGCTTCTCTTTGTCTTCGCTATCATGATAGTCGCTTTCCCTGTCCACCTTTAATGTTCTGAAGACTCGTCTATTGTTCCATAAGCTTCCTGAAATGAGATAATTGATCAAAATTTACCTATAATTCATCACATTTAAGTAAGTTACATGTGTTGTAATTTTCAAACAATATTTTTCTCTATGAACTAGTAATATAGTTCCCAAAAAGCATAAGAAATAACAATCAGCAAGATAGATAAATCATTTTTTAAGACATTCGAAATCACGTATAGGAAAAGCCTTAAAAGATGAAAGGTAATCCAGTACAGATGAAAGGAATAGTTGACAGTTAACAAATACGTAGGTGAAACTAAAGTAGTAATGGCATGATACTATCAAATTCGATTACCATTCTTCTCAATGTAAGAGAACAAATCTTCACATGCCTCTATAACATCAGAATGTGCTCCAAGCAAGCTATACATCTGACGTAATAAAAATGCCCATCAGGAATCAGGATTAGTGGAACCAGAAAATTATAGAAGTAACATAAAACAATGGATAACATTCTTTTAAACAAGTGATAGTATTAAATCCCAAGACGCAACAGTTAGATGATGAGGCATTACTTAAAACAATAAAAGTGAATAGAAACATAAACATATATAAGTTGGGGTGGGGGTAGAGAAATATATTCAGGGGTAATTAGAGAAAAAGATACCAGATTTCAAAAATCATCTGCAGTTAAAAACATTCGCATAAAGGCATAGATGCAATCTGAGCATTTTTCAGCAACTTCAGGATCCTGTAGTCGATCTTTCACTTTGTCGCGAAAATATAACTCAATATCCTTCATTTCTGTGAGAAAAGATAATAATGATGCTAATTAGCTTTGCCTAAGAGATCTATTATTTTGCAAAATAACTCGAAAAGTCATCATGATATTTAACTTGTTCATCATGGTATATTTTGTAAGTAAATACAAGAAAAACCGAAAAAAAAGGTTTTGGTGATCAGTGCAATGACAATAACACGAATCTAGCGTGAATGAGATAAGTATTTAATATTTAATACAACCCATGCACTCAGCATCTTTTCTACCTCGACGAAATTGGTCTTCTCGGCGTGCGGATTTCTTTTTGTGACCGTTATCCTCTTGTTCCCGATAATTTTTTTCTCCGTTTTCCTTCTTGACCTCGTCTTTTTCAAGAGGATTCCACTGTTCCAAATCACGGAGATTCTGGAAAAGTGAGCAAAGGCATCATATATTTCCGTCGAGCAATAATAACCACAAGTTCACTGAAGCGAAATTATCTTTTGAACATGATGGTACCATTCTATGGCCATTGGAGAGACTCTACCATCTCCATTTATGATGTGATTGTTAAGAGTCTGCTCAAAGGCAGAGACACTACCGGAAACACCAGGTAGAAAATGAATAAAGTCGACAAGTATATCAAATTGGTGTTCAAAAAGAACCGAAACCTTCAAAGAAACATTAATCAGTTCAGTTCCCTCCTTTTTAAGGAATGTTATGTATAAAATCAAGATTTAAAATCGTATAAGCATACCTCCTGATACATCTCTGGTACAGACTTATTATTTTTTTGGTACATACGTAAAATGTCAATGAAATCTCTGTACACATTATCGCTGAATCTAGCCTGCAATTAATACAGTTGTAAAGCGGTTAAGTCTATAAAGTCACACGGGGAATTGTGAACTATAGAGGGATAATGCTTTAGCACTTGAACCTTAATTTTGATTGCAAACTCAATTGCATCTTCGAACTTTACGGGGCTTTTTTTAGGAAATGGCTCGTCGAGTGTGATTTCATGCCCCTTTGGCAGAAATGCATTGAAACCTATAATTAGGTCTGGATTATCTTTGAACAGTTCTTGAACTCTCAATATTACATCTCGTGTTTCAACCCTACAAGCAACCATGCAAACAGAATCATTAAAAATAACAAAACTGAGCAATGAAAAAGGAAAATGCAGAGAGAATTTTACCTTTTAGCCTTAAAATCTTTCATTATATTAAGAAAAGCATCATATTTATTGTTATTCCTTTCAGTTTGAAAAATCTGCTTCACAGTATGAAGATATGAGAGAGCATCATTCGTTGTCAGATTTTGCGCGCCATTTGTATTTGCCATCGCTGCAACTTGCCCACGCCTTCAATATGCATATTTTAAATCAATAAATGACATAACTATACATGCAACAGACAAAATAAAAAAGGTGGCCTTCATTGCCCACAAATACATATTCCACAGCAGCAAAGGCACATAACTACGTGAATAACAATCTTCATCTTGCAAATTATACCTTAAAACGACTTCGTTGTCCCAATATCCTTAATCACTATTACTTCTGTCGATTCATGATCATCATTAGAGGTTATGTAACTCATACACAACCAAAAAAAATAAAAAATTATTGAATATTTTAAATGGCTAAGAAGTTTTAATATATAACCTACAAATGTAATCTTGACCGAAACCACAAAGTTACAAGAGTATCACTACACGAAAAAATTAACAAAAAAATCACTCGGATCTGCATATGTGTTTTACATGAAATAATCATAATCATAATACTAATAGCAGACTGTCAGCTACTCAAGAGAAAACTAATATTACAAACTGATTCATGTATGTTCAATGATAGATGATTCAAAACAAGTAACTAAAAAAACATGCAACCCAATAATGAGCAATTCGGAAGAATGCTAAACCATGATAATCACAAAAAACCAATACTTTGCAATAAATGGTATCAACCCAGAAAACAGGTCCCAAAAATATAGCAAATTAATGAAAACTAGATTAAGAAGACAAAGAGAAGAAAATATTACTGAACTGCGGGGCGCTTGTGTTCATAATCCATTATCCACCCACACATCATCATCTCTGGACCTGTTCATCGCAATCCCCTCTAATTATTATCTTCTTATTATAAAACCCCCCAAAATTAACGTCCAAGAAATCACGCTTTATTCACTTCAATTGAATCACAATTCTGATCCCATAGCCCCTGCGAAAGAGTAATTAAATTACCCAATCAGTAAACTTAATCACAATCACCGCATTGATAATTAATTAGATCCATTAACCACCACCGCCTTCACTGATTAACTTAAACAAAATTAACCTCAACCCCTACCCCAATACCGATCACCCCCAAATTACACAAATTCCTGCAAACTAAACACAATTCTCAAAACCTCAATCCGCATTACTTGAATTGTACAAAAAAATAAATAAATAACATAACATGATAACAACATTGCAAAAGTTCGTGAATTTTACAACAAAAAATCTTTTGGGGCTTCCCAATGAATGAATGAATTAACGAATTAGCAAATTACAGTTTATTCCAGCTTCACGCGGGGTGGTGAGTGTACGAAAAAATTGTACATATACATACACGTATCTGTTTATATACGTATACGGTAATATATAGATTATTGATTTTTGCGTAACTGCTTTTGTATATCGCTGATAGAGATATATATATATAAACAAGGCTTATGTAGTTTCTCTGTTTTTGAGAATTGAGAATTGAGGCTTGTTAATGGAGGCTGGAGAAGTGGTTAATTTATATGTGAAGGAGGGAGAAAACACAAAAGTAGAGGAGCTGCTCTTTAACAATTTTAGGTGAGGCCTTAAAAACCATACTATTAAAGCAAAAGCCCCGGAATGGCCAAATTAAATTGATCTCTATTTTTTACATTATTATTATTTTAGGAAATTGGAATAATTATCAAGAATATTTTGTGTAGTTCCTTGAATATGTGAGATTTGTCTTAAACATTTTGTGTAGTATTAGTTGGTGATGTTTTAATCTTTAGTTCTTTACATAGAAAAAATATTACACTTCGGATGATTATGAAGGTCGTGTTTGAAAATATTATATAGGTGTGAGAAATATTATAAAGAGGAAATCGAGTGTCGGATACGAATATGAACATGTGGCGTTTGGTAGAAGCGCTTCGATGTATATTGTTGTGACAGTTAGACCGTTGTAATAGGATTATATTTTGATCCGGTTTAACGTATATTGTCGGACCGTTGGACCGTTATAATAGGATTGTGCTTTGGTCAATTTTACTGATTACTCAACTTACAATGCCTGTTGAAATTTTAGTGGTCTTAGTTTTTTTTCTTTTTGATAGCTACACATAAACATAATAAAAATACTCTATTAAAATGCACAAATATACGTAATCGTATAAAATGACAGTAAAAAAAATATATTATTTGTCTGTTTTAATATGGCTTGAGAATGATAATGGTAGTGAGTATTATCGAGGGATCAATCATTATGGGATTATTTATTGCACTGTTATTGTTTGGTTAAAAATCAACAATGGATATCATGTAAAGTGGGTTTGGTGAATGATGAAAGTAAAGTATTCAATTCAAACTTTTATTTCCATTAGGGACACATCAAAACCACAAAAAAATATTAATATAAATAATTTCAATTATCCCCTTCCATTAATCCCAACCAAATAAACTCTAAATATTTTCCATTAGGAACACATCAAAACCACCAAAAAATATTAATATAAATAATTTCAATTATCCCCAACCAAATAAACTCTAAATATGATAAATTAGAGTGTTTTTTTTATTGTAGTTGTGGTCAGATGGGGATGTATTTTACCTTATCCTAATTGCTTTTTGAATTTACCCACCATGTCTTCTATTCAAATAACACTCATCCATAATATATACTTACACACATATAACATCACCTCTTTTTTATCTTTTTTTTTTATCGTACAATGTTAATTGTTAATAGTTTGTACACTAATCACCCAAATAATCCACGAAATCGTCAATCCACCTTATAACTCCCATAACTCCAAATTCGTTCCCAGAGAGAATCGAATCTGGATCTCCCACTCAAATGAAGAGCCCAGTGATCACGTGAGCTAAGCTATCTGGTTAATAAAATTTTAAATTTACCTTTTATTTTCTTACATGGGCTCATTTATTATTCTACTTTTTTCTCATTCACTCACTATTTCTCGTATTTTTCTTTCACCTAATCATTACTCAATTAAAAAATAATAATAAATTAATATATCATTACTCAAATATATTAATTTGGTGTAAGATTTCATCCGACGTTGTTACATCGAATACAAATCAAACACATAGTTACTATTCACGGATTTGTCACGTGCATTTATTTTTCTCATTCAAATGTTTTTCATCCAACGCCAATCAAAATAAAGCACATTCGAATGGATAAAAAAGTGAATGTGCTTATCCACACCTACCTTTTAATCCATAACCTCCTTGTTCATTTATCACACCATGCAATCATCTATCTCTTATATTACTAAGAGAGAGTTTATTTTGACGATGTGTCGTCTTGTGGTGAATTTGAATGAGTTATCATCTTTTATTATATTGATGTGTCATTTATCTATAAATCAAATTTACACATGAACTTTATCACTATTATATATAAAAAATATCAAAATTATGCATAAAAATTACCCCCTCCGTCCCAAACTCGATTGGACATTCACTATTTGACTCGTGTTTTAGAGAGCGAGTTGTTTATTAATAATTGAAATGATAAAAAGATTTTTAAGGTGGTGTATGATAGTGTTACCATTTATTTATCCTATCATGCTTTAAAAGTAACTTTATCATTTCATATATTATAAACAACTTTCAATAAAATCTGGTCGAAAAAATCTGAATCTTCGTCGAGTTTGGAAGAATGAATATCATTTTCCAATGAGACCGTATTGTACAACTTTTTATCATTAATTAATCTGGACTAACTTCCTATCACAACCACTATATAGTCAACCAACACTTTTATCATGCTTTTATAAAATGAATTTTACTTTTCAAATCTCTGTTCACATTTGCAGGATTCTCATTTTTCAATATCACACATATTTACTTCACGTTATCGCAATCTCATCATTACATATTTTTTCAAAACCACCCTTATTACATCTCAACAATCAAATACACAAAATTCAAATACATATTTTTAGAATTATTTAATAACTTTTCGGTCTGATTTTTCAACCAAATCAGGCAATCGCAATAAGGTTTCCAGTTTACACTATTTGTCATAAAACTATAATTGCAATAGTATCATTTTTTTTTTCAAAAAAAAAATCAACTCTATCACATCTTAACAACTAAAAATATACAAATTCATTTTATTTTTTAAATTTTAGAATTTTGAACCATTGTTTTACCAACCCAATCAATTGTACCTAAGCTCTTTCTTCTTACGTGGTTGGGTTGGGCTAAGCCCGTATAGCGACAGCAACTGAATTATGAAGCCCAAATCTTCTTTTTCATTTTCTAATTCTCAAAAATACTAGTTACTAATATTAAAAATTCAGATTATCGTAATGTTGCTGTTAATGTACATTTAAAATTAGAGATTATGAAAAATATTGTTTGAGATAATTTTTTATTTTGAGTTATGATAAAAATTTGAGAATATGAAAAATATTACATATATATCTTAATCAAAATTAAGGATTATGAAAGTATTACATATATATCAAAAATCAAAATTAGATTATGTAAATATTACATATTATAAAAAATAAATCGTGTTTAGAAAAAAAAAATCACTTTTGACCAAAATATATTCAGTGTAATTTTTTTTTTAAAAGACAATCAATTACAATAGTTTCATAGCATTAATCAATTACAATAATTCCTTCTACCACCGGGCACATGACAATATCATTTAATCTCGCTGTAGACCGGAACCACAATCACCACAAGAGAGGAACCACCCAAATCGCAGAACTTTCGAAAGCAAGGCCGCAGCATCGATGGCAAGAACCCAATGGGGGGACCACCGCTTTGGACATGGTAAGAATGTCATTTCAACAGGAACCGCAACCCAACAATAGAGGGACCACCACTGGGCACATGACAATGTCATTTCATCTCGCTGTTGAACGGAATCACAATCACCATAAGTGGGGGACCACCCGAAACTGCAACTCGAAACATCAACCCAACAACAGGGGGACCACCAACCCATAAGAGGGGGACCACCACAAGAAGAAATAAATATTTCAGAACGTGTATACCGAACCGGGACGCCGAAGTGCCGGGAGGTGGTGTTTCTAACCATTTTAGATATATCCACAAAATTTGGACTATTCAGTGTAATGTTGCTATGTTAAATATTTGCACACTTTTTTTTCTTTGTTAATTTATAAATAAGATTTTTTTTTCCATGTAATGAACACGTGGCTAAAAGTCATAAGTAAAGATTTAGAGATTAGAACTTAATGAAAAATTGAAAATCTAATAATAAAGAAATGTACGTGGATAGGTTTAATTCGTACAAACAATCCAATGTCATTATATTATTGGTCCATATAGTAAGTTTACCAAATTATTTGAGAAAAAAAGCTTGGTTTGTTTGTTTTTTTTTTTTTCGTACAATCCCCCATTATTTCATTGACAATTATTTTACAAATAATGTAATATAAAATGAGAAGCATTTAGCAAAATTAAATAGATAAAAAAAAGTTAAAATCATAAAAAAAATCATTATTTCGATTAGAACTTTTATTTATATATATGCATGATAAAATAAAGATCATAAAAAAAAAACTTTAATTTGTTTTAATTTGTGCTAAGAATAAACTTGAAATGAAAAAGTTTACAAATATATTACTCACCCGTCCCACTTGAGTGTGTCTCTTGTGCACTCAAGTATACCGTGCATCAATACAATAGAATGATCCATTTAAAAAAATACTTGACTCATTGAATATATTAGACATGTTCTGTAAATACATTGGATAAGGTTGAGGCGAGTGCACAAATCTTAAATCCATGCACCAATTGTACATGAGACTTTGTCGTCCCCCACTTTAATAATATTTTATTACCATTAGAAATTTAGAATAACTAATTATAACATTATGTGTTGCATGTTATCCATTATTTTTTAAATGGTACCATAAATAAAACAGTTCAGTTAATTGATTTAATAATATTTGAATTTCTTATAAATGATATCACCTTTCCATTTAAATTAGACAAAGTCTAGTATGGAAATTTTCATACATGAAAAAACTTTAATTTACAATCAAATTCTGTAATTGGTGAAGGTAGGACAAAATTGAGTGGTTCATGATTCACTCGGTCCAAATGGTTCACGGTTCACCCGGCCCAAATAAGTCATAATTTAGGGTTCATTATTTAGTGTTTAGGGTGTAGATGGTTGATTTATGGTAATTTTATATATTATTATACATGAAAAATTTCACAGAGTTGGTATACTGTAAACTTGTTCACCGTGAAACTAGTTTTTTTTTTTACAGACATACACTTTAGTAATATAAGTCACACTTGATTATCATTTCTGATACTCTTTCTTTATAATATAAGTCACACCTTCACTTTTTATGAGTAATACTTTTTACTGATAAAATGTCACACACTTTCTGATAAAAAAGTCACACTTTATTAATATAAGTCACACTCATACCCGGTTAGGGTAGTAAAAAACATTCACATCTTTATCTTTGTCATTTTCACACTAGACCTACTCTTTAAATTATGATACTCCCTTATTGGATGATATTAATCTTGAGATTTTTCCTACAATAAATTCTATTAAATATTTCCTATAAATACATATGCAGATCCATAAAAATATTAAACAATAATATTTGTACGAATATCAACTTCATACATTAATTAGAAACAATTATTTTGATTAGATTAATATTAATTCTATATATTCATCAATAACATTAATTTTATACAACTATATAAAGAAACTATTGATTAGATGGTATATTAGTATATTAAAATATATAATTAAATATAAAAAGAATATCCAAATGTACCAAAAATATTTCCCACCCCCTTGTTACTTTTTAGTATGTTGGGTAGGAGAATGGTGGGTTTTTTATTTTAAAGATTTAGTATTTTTTTTTTTCAGAATATTTGGTTGAATATATATAACTGGGCTCCAGTCCGGTAAGATATTATTGGTTAGTTATTGGGCTTTAAAATTGAGCAATTGAAGAGCCCAAGACGACCTTGGGCCATGAAGTTGAGCAATTAAAGCCCTGTGTCGGTGTGAACCAGTTTTATAAATGCATCAGCTCCTGCCTATCAGGCTATCACTAAATATGAAAAATAACAATGTATATAAAAAGAAAACAAAAACAAATTGATGAGTGCAATATGTTGTGAAACTCATCAAACAAAAAAGTAAAGAATCTTGAAATATATATATATATATATATATATATCACAGGAGAATGTGAACCACAACTGCTGACGGGTGTATTCTCAAAATTTACTTAGTTTGTTATAAGGGTGATTGTGACACAGATTTAAACGGGTTCATACCATGAACAAAGTCCATAGAGATTTTTGTCCTTAATTTAATTTTAAATTTTCAACCTCATCTTCAATCTTCAACACATGACAGTGGGTGAATAGTTAATAATAACTGGCCGATGAACCCGGCTTCCAAAATATAAGAAAATTTCTAAATATTTCTGTAATAGGGTAGTGGAATTTATATGATCATATAGTATATAAGTTTATTTATTCATAACGACACACATTTCGTTATTCTATTTTTTAATATTTTCAATTTCTTATATATATATTTTTTAAAACACTTGCGTGAGATAAATACGCGGTGAGGCAGAGGCGTAATTAGACGTTAATGACTTTAACACTTTAGAAATGATAGATGTGATTTGTCTTGGTTGTCTTTTAAAATGCAAATGCGTGTGGCTCATATCATATGAGTTTTTGTCTTTTGTCTTTTATCTTAAACAAATAGCGGTGGACAGATGATGCATATTTATTATTTTTTGTCCATAAAGGAACACATTTCGATATAACAACGTGTGTGTCAATATTTAAAAGTCGAGAGAATTTGGGTACTTATTTTTATTGGGATCCTCGGTTTGCAATCTTAAAACATATTTATTATAATAAATACAAATTTAAAAGTGTAACTCACTAGAGGCCCGGGAAACAAAGAGAAGATGTGTACGAACGAGATATCCAGCAACAAGAAGAAGGAAAATGATTGAATAGAGGAATTCCCGAACATTTGGCGATCTCAGATGTGTCAATGGTGACTCATTATTTTGATGAATCATTTCTTGGACGGAAGAAGATTATGGAAACACTTACTCGAAATCTCACTTATCGATTCCATTGTGAAAGACACCATTTTTTACGAAGAATTCGCCATGATATCTGGGATCAATGCATAATATCATGAAAATGGATACAAATTTTTTGAGCGCTTCGTAATATCGACAATAGGTCGAAAAAAAAGTATCTAAAAATATCAATTTAGATATTTGTACCCTGACGAAGTAAGGAACCATGGTATATATGTTTGGAATAGATTCCATTTTGAGAGAGTTGAAAAAACACTATCTCGTTGAAAGGTTCTATACATCTGCCCTTTCTCAACGCATTTCTTTAGACAAAGACTCCGCTTTTTCCTCTTTTCGGATGGTAAATATTTCTCGAGAACATGGAGTGTGAATCAAACCCACGTTTGAATTGAGATCTTGATGCAAGTTCTTCCTTACGAATCGGATAGATTCATATATAAAAAGAGGTTGACAATAAGTTCTTTCAAAATTGACTATTTGTCCCTCTATTGGAGGTGTTCCAAACATGTCTGCGATCGAGTAAATAGTTATTGAGTTTATTCGAATTCGAGAAGCATGGTATATGTCAATTTAAAATTTATTTACATATAAAATATAGGGGAAAAAATAAGTAGGTACAAAGTCATTAAGAATCTTACAATTTAATACATTTACTTTTTCCTATTAAACTCACTACAAAATTAGCCTTAGAAAGACTAAAATGCCCTTCCTTCCACTTTTTACGTCCCAAAAAGCGATCATTTGCCTCCTTTGACAATCAATCAATCAATGAATACCCCTTTTTTGAACAATGCCTCACTCATGAACAGTGATGTTAAAAGTGCAGAAATTTTAACTAAAGTGCAATTTTTTAATTTTGACAATCTTTTCCTTATATATGATATTTTTATTAAAATGACTTCTTTTTTTTTTTCAAAATTTGTAATTTTTAGTAAATTTGTAATACAAATCATATAAGAATTATATAGATAAAAAAGATTTTTTTTAGAGCATTGATATTTTTATTAGATGTAGTGAGAATTTTCCTAGGTAAAGTGAAATATTTAAAACACAAGTATATATTTTACTAGTATAGTGAAAATTTTATAGATAAAGTGAAAAAAAAAACCAAAAAAGTGTCTTGTTCTTACATATAATCAACTTCATATCTAGTTCATACATATAATCAACTACATATCTATTGTCTACAATCAAAAACAGAAACATCACCAAAAAATCCCAATCTCAAATCAAACACACAAAATTACCAATAAATCCACAACTTGAAATTAACAAAAATCCTCCACAAACACCATAACAACAACAAAAATTAAAAATAAGAAGAAAATAGATCCACAAAATTCACGTACACCTGGATCCACAAAATTGAGAGATTGTACACCAACTTCGCTCAATAAATATCACGAAATCACTTGATCATTCAACTCCCAACCATAATAAATGTATTGTACTATCATAAATAACAACAAAATTGAAAAAATTCAACTTAAAATATTACCATCATCATATCATAGAACAATCATAGTATACGTCATTATAACTACAATTCTAACAGTATCGAGTGAAATTCAGAATTCAAAAAAAATCCAGAAGCAAGACGAGCAACATGAATAGGGTTCAACCTGAACAAATCTCACCTTATCTCTGACTCTTATCAAATAAATCCAAAAAAAATAGATCAAAAAAATTCGCGTACATCAGGATCCACAAAATTGAAAAATAGATCCACAAAATTCTTGTACATCTGGAACAAAATCGGTGCGGATCTCACGGATCTCGAACTCACTGAGTTTTGTATCGCATAACTCGGACGCTCCACCCCCAACTTTCAGAATCGCGAGTCTAAACAAACATAAAATTATTGCAAATCAATTCGGAGCAACCACGACGGGACACCGCCGTCGGATACCTTCGACCCTCCAGATTCACCCCCGCAATGGATCTCAATTTGGGGGTTTTCTCTAATGGATAATGCCGCGAGTCATTTTTTACGAAGAATATTATGTGGCTAATTTGGGAACGACTCACAAACAAAATATGCACGTGTAAAATAAATTGTAAATAAGATGAATTTGTTGACCCGGTTAAATCAAAAATGACTACTCTGAGGGGCATACCAAGCCGGGATGTGGTATTCTGAGCTTTACCGTACAATATTTGATACATCTTATGAAGATGAATCGTTACAGATAAAGATAATTTGGAGAGTTAGCATATGAGTGCTAGGGTTTTTGTATGTGCGGATAATCCCTCGGATTTTTCTGTTCCTCACCTCTCTGGAGAATTTCTTGTGTGGGTGTAGCTTTTTCTGGGAATTTTTTTACGAACCTTTTCTTCTTCTTTTTTCTTCCTTTTATCGCACTCCGATAAGCATGAAATTTGGGTTGGCAAGCATGAGTGGAGACTTGAAGATCATGAGAATCAGTGATATTGCCCGTTCCCAACCGTCTTCTAGATTGATCTTGGAGCTTACTTGTCTATAAGACACTCTTTTGGTCGTCCAAATTAATCTTTTGCTCGGTACGATGCTTTGTTCCCCTTTAACCATATGGGTTTATCTTTGGAATATTGTCCTCCTCGAGAATATTGAGCCCCTCGGGATGTTGGTCTTGAGGGGATATCGAGTGTCGAGCACTCGACCGCCCGAGGATACGAGTCTCGAGAATGTTGTCTTTGCGAGCATCTTGACCTTCGGGATATCCGAGGGTTTCGAGGATGTAGGGGGTTCTTGGCATCTTGACCCTCGGGATATCGAGGGTTCGAGGATGTCGACGAGCATGACCCTCGGGATATCGAGCCTTTCGGGATGTCCGGGCTCGAGCATCTTGACCCTCGGGATCTCAGCCTTCGGGATGTCTGGAGGCGTGCAACCCTCCGGGTTGGGGATGGGACTGTGAGCTTCTTGATTCGAGGATATGAGCCTTCGGGATTCATCTTGACCCTCGGGATGTCGAGCCTTCGGGATATCTTTTTGAATTCATCCCGACCCTCGGGATCCGAATTGCGAGCATCTTGACCCTCGTGATATCTGAGCCCCAAGTCTTTTCGACTTTGCTCATTCGATTCACTCTTTTGGATCCGAGTAGCGAATACTTGTTGCATGATTATTTTAATAGATATTTCACGTATGCTTTCTTACGTGTTCGATTAATCATGAATTATTATATCGAACACAACAATACCAGTAAGTAAACTTTGTATTCAATGGGGGCGGCTATTAAAATCTTATTGGGCCATAATTGGCGTCGTTTAAGATACATGTCTTTGGATTTTTGAAATTGAATCAATATTTATATATACCTCGTTTCTCCGCCTTGAACCCTTTTCTCCTTCCTTCTTCTTTTTGCCTCTGTCTTTCAATCTTTTTTGTGTCTGAAAATTTCCGGTGAGGGCTTCATCATTCCGGCGAAGAATTTTACTCAGGTAACCGCTGCATTCTTTCTCTAATTGTGATTATGGCCTCTCGTTCAAATTCTTACATTTCCAGAATCGAGACCATCATAGTTCCTCTTCTTCCCTCTGTCGTTAGAATCCCAAGTGGCGATGCAAATGCAGGAGGCGAATGTCTCGGTTTCGAATTCGTTGGCAAGTTCGGCAACCGTTTGCCATTCTTTCCTCCGATTCCGACGAAGCCCTAATTGAGTTGGATAGGGACTTGGCCCGCAATGATTCTTCGGACAATTCAAGTGATAATTCTTTGCCCCAAATTCAAATTGGGTCTAGGGTTGTTGATAATGCCGATGTAGATAGGAATGACGATGTTGTGAGGGGGGAAATTTCGATGGCTGTAAATATAACCGAAGCGAACATAGGGGTAGTTGGTGAGCAAAACTCGAGCTTGATATACTGTTGGTGTCCTCGTAGTCCAACATATACTTGAGTATAGTGCTCGTTATAGTTTTAATTGGCCGAAGCAACCCCATAGGATTAGGGTTGAGAAATGAGTACCCATGAGCAAGATAGCGAGCATAATTGATCTTGAATATGGGTTTGAGGAATTATGAAACCCCAAAAAGATGTCTTTTTTCGGGCAATAGGGTCACGATAATGGGCCGACCAACCGAGGGTTGTGTTCTTTGTAAATTTGACACAATGGAAGGCGGCCTTCCATTTCCCTCCATCGAAGCCATCACCCGCTTGCTCGTGGAATGGAACATTACCATCACGCAAATTTGAAGCCGAATGGGTGGCACATGATTATGAGCTTCACGACTTTGTTCGGCAAGATGAAGCCAAATACTATCCTCGGCGGTGAACTTGCTCGATTGGTGCACTTGACCCGTCAGGGGTGAACACGGGTGGTTGTTCATGCAAGCCAATGTCAAGTGCAAAATCATTGAGGATGTGCCGAACAAAATCGGTGATTGGAAGGAAAAGTTTTTAGTTCGTTGGGGCGATTGGAAGAGCCCGGCCTCTGAAGCGAACAAATGCTCGTTTAGACATCCTCTTGACTTGGGGTGTCACAAAGTAAGTGATTTTGTGTCTTTTCGTTCTTCGATTTGAATTGATTTTAACTCGTTTTTTATTTGGGGATTCAGTGCGGCGGATAAGAGACCAACAGCGGTTATTTTAGCGGCGTTTGGCAAATTGATTTGGAGTCTCGCTCGGGGCGTCTGTGAGAACTCGAATACCACCGTCGAGAGGAAGAAATGAGGTCTATTCGTACCTCCTCATCATCTTATTGTTAATTAATCCGGTGGTAAGGATTGGGCCTTTTTATTTGTATAAGCTTTGTGCCATTTTTTTCCATTTGTTATCCGTTTTGTGCATAATGAATTGTTTTGTTTATAGTTTTCCTGTTTGTGACCATTCTTTGTGAGTACATCCGAACATATCGAGATGGCTCGAAGAAAAAAAGGCCCGCAGAGCTTGCTCGGATTAGGCCGAGCGGGATAGCTCAAATAACAGCGAGAGGGAGGCGGCGCAAGCCCGATCCGCGTCGACCACGAGAATCGAGCAAGACAGCGAGTACTCGTTCGGCCGAGCAAAGGTTTGGCGAACAAGCTCGCCCGCCGAAGAGACGGGGTGGAATCGGCGAAAGGGCGCCGAGCGAACAAAACTTCGGACAGCGCGTGGCGAAGCAGGCTCGGGCAAGCGATCGCCGTTAGGGTGACTCGGACCCCTCCCGCCGAAGCGTCGGAAGCGGTCGCCTCCGTGGTCGGTCTAATTTCCGGATCGTTGAAATGGAGGTTGGCACATCTTCTCCACCTCCTTTGGACCCGATCATGGACTCGTTGAATCTCGAGCCGGTCCCCCGAGGATAAATCATTCTTGGGATGGGATCCGGCTCGTGTGGCGAGTACATTTTATTCGTCTGCTTTTTGCTTTGGTTACTTACGGCTTTTTTTTATATTTATTTGCTCGGATATTTATGTAGGTTGAAGCGGGTTATCGCCTTTGATGCCCAATCGAAGAACTACTTACTGCTTTCGCCTAGTGTTACATAAGGTTAGGGTATCACGAACATGTTCGAAAGCGTGCGAACTCCGATTCGAGCATGGACCACCGAGTTAGAAGAGTCCCCTCGGGTCCCCTCCCCTGGAAAATATCGTCTGGGGTGCGGTGCTTGAGGGCCAATCTATGGTCGTCCTTGAGAAAGCCTATCTTTGAGTCCGCCAACCTCCGTACCAACTACTTGGCTTTGATCGAGAACCCGAAGAAAAGGTGGGCTGGTGAACAAGACTCAGGATGAACTGAGGTTGGCTCAGGGATAGGCTTCCTCAGCACAAGCTGATGCTCGCCAGGCTCGGGAGGATGCCCTCAAGGCTCAGGAAAATGCTCGCCGATTTCGGGAAGATGAACGCTGGCTCGGGAGGATGCTTTCGCCCGACAAAGGAGGAATCGATTCACTCTCGGGAGGAGGTGGCGATTATCGAAGAGCTCGGGAGAAATGAATGTTGAGCCGTAGACTCAGAAAGCTGGTGTCGAGGCTATGGAAAATGAGAGGGACGCGCTCGGCCAATAGCTCATCATTGCTGAGGAGACTAACACTCGTTTGGGTCTCGAAAATTCAAAGCTTCTACGATGATGAGTATGTTGATTCCATGTCAATTTCTCCTACATTTGTGCCTTCGCCCGATCTTATCCGGTCTCATTTGCCATGCATCCAACGGCGAACAAATTGCCCTCTTATATCGGTTTTTTGATGCACGATCGACAACCCGCCGGATCGCAACCTTCAATGTCGAGTTGATTGATCGTGTGATTTCTCCGTTCTTCTGAAGGATCAAAGTTGATGATCCGGTTACGGATGAGGAAGATGGCTCGAACATGAATCTGGCATTTGGTGTTCTTGGCCAAAAATCTCGGTGAGTCGGGACCGTCGGTCTTGGCAGGCGAGCAAAGGGACCTCACGTGACCCGGCAGAATGTACCTTCTGGCGAGCATTTGATACTGACCATCTTGAAGGAGTTGTTCTTTGAGAAATTTGAGCACAATTTGTTCGACATCTCTCTCCCGTCTACCCCCAATTATGAGTTTGCTCCTTGATGTTATTTTTGTTTTGCCGAACATACGTTGTGTAATTTTTTATCTTCTTCACTTTTTGTTCGAACAATGTCTTTAATACTTGTAATTTTTTCTTTGACTTCTTGTCTTTTGTTTGAACATATTATTTACAATGGATGGATGGATTACATCTTGAACCCATTTCCTCTAACCTTATTGTTTGATAATTGTTGAGGATGAAAATTGATACTTGTGTTGCTTGATGTTTGCTTCGTTTCTTTGTGTTCGCTTTGTTGTTTTCCAGTCTTTGCCCCTTTTCTTCTGAATGAATTTTAACATTGGGTTTGCCTATGCCTGCTCCTGACTTTTTTCGGTTTTGATTGTCTTATTGACGTTGCAATCGGTTGATCATCTTATTTAGGTAAGACCCGGATGGGTTACTATATGAACCCCCTTTCTTGGTCTTGTGATCGTCTTATTTAGGTGCGATCACTTCGTACTAGGGCCGTCTTATTTAGTTGCGACCCCGCACTTATCACCCTTTTGTCTTCTGGTATCTGTAAATCTGAGTCATCTTTTTCATTGCGTACCCATTACCATTTCTTTTTCTTTGTGAGAATCGAATCTGAACTCGTTAAATCGGTGAACATAGACTTGGGCTCGTTTCGTCTTTGTTCGGGTCATCCGACTTAGGTGCGATCTCAAATAGGCTTGAACTAGAAAATCTTAGCGAACAAAAGTACATATATCTTTCTTTTTCTTTTTGCAACACTTTGTATTCTATTACAACCTTCATATTTGAAGAAGACTAATCTATTACACAACTATAGATATCGGACTAGGGTTTTGAATTTAAACCTTGTCTTGAGTAGACCTGGCCGTTGGTCTCACCTTGTCCATGGAATTGATGTTGACAAGGATGTGGCACATCATCTGTCTACCGCCTTCGATAACATGCTTCAGCGGCCCGGCGATAAGCTTTTGCCCCTCTGGACAAAATTTTGTGATTATGCGGGAGGCTGCGGACATGAGCATGTGGCGAGCATGCCTTTCGCCTATATCGGAATGCAAGCAAAGCGTTTCATTTCGCACCATTCCGTCCTCTTTAATAGATGCACGAGCATCAACGTCCGTGATATTAGCCGGGCGGACTTTATGACATCCTCCACGCCCGGAGGAGATTTTGGGGATCATGGGACTAATGATTTACTCTCTTGATAAGCGGTGAGTAGCGTGGGTGGCAACCATAACTCGCCGAGCATCTTGAGTCCGACAGCGAGCTTCCTGTGCAGGCTCGTGATGTATCACGAGGTAAAAGGCTCGTGTCGGGCGGTCTTTCGATTAATTTGAATGTTTCTTTGAATGTTGGGATCTTCTCGTCTGAGGGGCATACTAAACCAACCTCATTCTAAGAATTGTAATATTTTTCCTTTTTTCTTCTTCATATGTTTTTTTCTCTGCTTTTTGATTTATCAATATGCCCTATTTATAGAACTATCCCTAGTCTTTGGCATAGCTAGTAGTCTTTGGCTCTTACTTTTTTGCTCCCTTTTTTGACATTTGTTAGAACTTTTAGCGACTCTTTGCTTAAAGATTGACTCGTCCTGGCTTCATTTGCCACCACTTGTCAACTCGATTACGTCGTATCTTCGGTTGACAACTCGATCGACCACATATCTTACATCTTTTCGATAGTCTTTGGTGACATTTCTTTTCTGAAAATATGTGTCGAACATAAAGTGTTCTTCTTTCGGGATTGTCCTACTCGTTTGAATTGAATGGCTGATTATGTTCGGCCCTTTATGTTCGTTTCAGCTACATCGGCCATTATGTTCGGCCAACTATGATCGCTTCAGCTGTGTGGACAATTTTGTTCGGCCGACACTATGCTCGCTAAAAATTTATGTGTGGACGATTTTTGTTAAACCGACTATGCTCGCTAAAAAATTTGTATAAACGATTTTGTTAGGCCAACACTATGCTCGCTATTATTTATAGTATTTTTTCAAATTTGATGCATTCCACGAGTAGGACAATGGGACTCCATTCGGTATTCAAGTCATAGGCCCCGTTTAGCAAAGCGTTCGCAACTCTGACAGACCTCCCATGCTCGGCGAACACACCACTTGATACCCGTTGCCGCTTTAAAACCAGCTCGCCCCACATTGAACCTGCGTGTTCGGACTTTGGAGTTGTAGAACTTCTCGATCTCTTTTTTATACATAGCATTCTTGAAATCGACCTCCGTCTTCTTCTTTCTTCTAACAGTGCGCTTTTCAGGCGAAAGCGCTGGTCATTGATGTGCTCCCCAAAAGTCATTGTTTGATGACTTGGAATCTTGATTTCTGCGGGTATAACAGACTTCGCACCAAATGCCAAAGGCAACGGGGTCTCCGCAGATTGATGTTCGAAAGTTGTTCGATAGGCCCATAATATTTGAGCAACTCTTGACCCATCCACTTGGAATTATCAAGTCGGCCTTGAGGGTATGCTTGATAATTTTATTAACGGCTTCAACTTGTCCATTTTTTTGGGGATATCTGATTTGAATAATGTTTTTATGCCCAAATGAGCACGATTCATTCGAATTCACTTCCATCGAACTGCATTTTGCCGTTATCGATTACTAATGATTGGGGGAGTCCAAAACGACAAATGATATTTTTCCAAACAAAATTCCACATTCTTTGTTCGGTAATTTTGACAATGGCCCGACTTTCGCCCATTTAGTATAATAATCAACGGCAACCACAACATATCTTACTCGACGTGCGATAGGAAATGGGCGATCAAATCGATCCCCCATTTAGCAAATGGCCGTGGGCTATAAACCCGACACTAATTCTTTAGGTGGGCTATGAATGAGTGGAGCATGTACACGGCACTTGTGGGTGGCGCTACGCGAGCATCTGTGAGCGAATCATTTTTGAGGGTTGGCGATAATAACCTTGTCCGATTATTTTGTGCGCCAGGGCGAGCCCACCAGTATGATTTCCGCGTCTTTCCTTCATGGATTTGTTCAATACCACGACCCCTCCGGGGAGTAATACATTTCAACAGTGGAAGTGAGAAGCTTCTTTTATACAAATGCTCGTCTATGATAGTATAACGAGCAGATTGTAATCTGAGGCGAGTAGCTTGGGCCTTGTTCTCAGGGAGAAATCCCTTTTGTAAGTAGCTCAGGATTGGAGTCATCCAAGTTTCTTGTTCGCTTGTCACTTGTGCGATCATAGCTCTGGGAACTGATGGCGAACAAGTTGTGATGACCACAATGTCCGTTGTGTTCGTCACTCCTTCTGCTGTTGCCAGGCGTGCCAAAGCATCAGCGAACGAATTACCCAATCGTGGTAATTGTTCTATGAAAACTTGTTCGAAATGCTCGAGCAACTCTTTCGCTAGTTGCTGGTACTGAACCATCTGTTCGCCTCGGGCCTCATACTCGCCTGTCACTTGATAAACGATTATATGAGAATCGTTATAAATCATCAGCCTCTGAATTCCCATTGCCATTGCCATCTGTAGTCCAGCGATCAAAGCCGTATTGAACATTATTTGTGGTGGGGAAATCAAAAGCGGATGGTTGTTGTGAATGTTTTGTCGGTTGGGCTGATGAGAACTACGCCTGCTCCGGCTCTTGAACTTGTTGATGAGCCATCAACATACATATGCCATGGTTGGTCAATAGCTTTTTCGAGCATTTGAGGATATGTCCTTTCGACCATGAAATCGCCATAGTCGGCCGCCATTCTTTGTTTGTCGGAGCTTAACGTAATCTTTGGTAATCTAACTCCACCGCCCACTTGAGTAATCTGCGAGCAAGATCTCGGGTCGATTGGAGGACTTGGCTTAATGGGAAAAGGTCAAGTCGATTACCTCGGTAGTGATCAAAAAAATATGGTCGTAATTCGAACACTTTCGTGGCAGAGCATATGCTAATTTCTCGATGGAGGATGGGAGTTTCGAACTTTTTAAGCACTTGGCTTACATAGTAAATGGGCAAGTGTATGGTCCTTCTTTCGTCTGAGCACAACACCGATTGCATGTTTGGATGCAAAGAATCTGAGATAGAGTTGTTCTTTGGGGCGGGCTTAAGGCGATGTCTAAAGTATCTGCAAAATCTCGCTTCAATGATTCGAATGCATTTTGGCAATGCCGGTCGGCTGGAATTTCCCTTTCTTTAATGTATCAAAGAAAGGTTTGCATTTCATCTCCGGTTAAGTGATATAAGCGGCTTACGGAAAGCTAAACGTCCGGTTAACTTTTGGACCTCTTTCACATTTTTGGGGGAACTGCATATCGAGCATGGCTTGAATCTTTTGTTGGGTTCGCCGATCCCTCGTTGGTGACCATATGTCAGGAATTTTCACGAGTGAACCCCAAAATTTGCGATTTCTTGATTTAGCTTCATATTGTACTTCCTGAGTATATCGAATGTTTGTGCGAGGTGGGTGATGTGGTCTTCCTTATGTTCGCTCTTTACCACAATATAATCAATTTATACCTCAATTGTTCGGCCGATGTGTTCGTCGAATATTTTGTTCACCAAATGTTGATATGTTGCACCGGCATTCTTTAATTCGAACGGCATGCGTTTCCAGCGGTACATATTCTTTTCTTTGCGAATGCGCCGTATTCTTTTGATCGTCCGGGTGCATGGGTATTTGGTGATAACCAGCAAATGCATCCATGAAGGTCATAAGCTCATGGCCTGCTGTATTATCGACCAAATAATCAATATGAGGCATCGGGAAGTTGTCTTTCGGACATGCCTTGTTTAAATCGGTGAAATCAATACATAGTCTCCAAGATCCATTGGACTTGCGAACGAGCACAGGGTTCGCAAGCCATCTTGGGCATTTCACCTCTCGAATGGGTTTGTTCTTCGAGCAACTTTGTGATTTCACTGCGTGACGCATATTTTTAGGACTAAACTTTTCTGCGCTTCTTGATAACTGGAGTTTGCATTGGATCAAGGTTGAGGGAGTGGCATGCATGTTTTGGATCAATTCCAACCATATCCTCGTGCGACCATGCGAACACATCAAAGTTTGCTTGAAGATAAGCTATAATTTCTGTTCGAATTGGTTCAGGTAATTCTGAACCAATGAACACTTCTAACTCAGGTCTGTTCGGGTCGATGTTGATGGACTCCAATTGTTCGACAGGTGTTGCTCGCTTTCTTTTTTGCTTCCACCGAGGATCTTGAATGGACCCCCGGTGCTCGTCGTCAACCTCCATGGGTTCAAAACCTATGCGAGGTTCTAGGTCCGTTTGCTCTTTCGGCTGATCAATATTCATTTGATCAAGGAGATCTGGGGCATGAGTTGCCACCCTGGATTCCGCGTGTTCGCGATTCGCGTTCGCGTGGAGTCAGGCTTTCGTCAAACTTATGTTCGTCGGAAGATCAATAGGCGAGGCATTTGCTCGCTGGCTTGACTCACTTATCTCCCATGTTTGCTCCATCATGTTGACAATATTTTGTTTTTCTGGTGCACATGATAGCAAACAATCTCGAGCTTTCTTCTGATCTCCTTTTACGCTACCCATTCCATCTTGTGTTGGAAATTTAACACAATAGTAATCGTAGAAACGAGGCGGCTTTTAAATTCTGAATAAACGGGCAACCTAGAAACCCATTATAAGTTGGCGGTGTTGGGGATTATCTTGAAAAAGTATGCTTTTTACTTTGTATAATCAAAACTGAATTTCGGACTTATTTCTTTGAAATAAATTGTTTATCGCGATGCTTTTAAATATGATTGAATGTTATATATATTTCTTTGCATAACTGTTTCAATAATTAAATGCGTGTTAATTTTGTAGTTAATTTAGTGATACCCGATCACGAGAAGATTAAATTGATCCCTTGTAACTATAAGTCGTCATTCACGACCTAGATGGAAATGAACAACCATCGCGAAAAGGTTGAGGTGTAAGGCTCAGATTGGTTTGTCTTGACCAAGAGATTACACTAGTGCATGGTGATTATTTGAATAGGACCCTGGGGAGGATAAATTCTTGAGGCCCGAACAAGGAAGAATTAGACCTCGATTGGTTCGTTGTTTCTTAACCTTCGTCCCTTAAATAGGATCACGTGGGATCGATAACTATTGCTTTGACATATCATGGGTAGCGAATCGAGAGAGAGATTCAATCGTCTTTTATCTTGGGCAATATTATTGGTCACATGTGATTCTAAGATTTATCACGAAGAATCGTGTGCAAGCACGCTTGCTTGATTTGCCCACTTGGGAGGTTCATAAGCTTTATCATACTAAATCTTGCAAGTGGAATTTGTTTAGGTATGGATAATAATGTTGAACCGTTTCCTCGACCAAGGACAAAAGATATTAATTAATGGAAAGCTATTTGATGTGGCTTGAATTAATTAATGGGCTAGATAATCTTAAACCGGAAATAATAAAGGGAGCCATATTGATTGTAATATGGGTTAAGATGGATAGTACAATATTAATTATGTAGTGGGATTAATTAATATTTATGGGCTTGAATTATATTGTGGCTCAATATTAGATATTCAAGATCCGTTAGAAGGTCCAATCTTAATTCTCCTAAAGGCCCTCGAGTAGCCCAACATATAGTCCAATAAGCGAAAAGGTGATTAAAATAAAATAAATATTGTTGCTTAATATTTCCTCTTAATTTGAAAATTATGAATAAAAGAGGAGAAAGATTTTCTTTGAATTTTGGTATGGAATGAAGATATGTATTCTTGGAATACAAGATTATCTCATTAAATTCAAGAAATCTCCCACTTGGTTATTCATAATAGATTAAAAAAATTTTGAAATATAGTGGGCAAGAAAGATTTTCTTGATTTTCTTGAAAAGATATTATGGAAGATATGTATTTCTTGAAGTACAAGAATATCTCATAAATTCAAGAAGATCTAAATCTTGGAATCTTGATCCTAATATTTTGAAATATTCCATAACAAATAAAGAGTGGGATTTTGTGGAATATTTTAATTATGGAGAAAAGAATATATGAGATATATTCAAGATTTCTTGGAGATCAAAAAAGATTTTTCCTCCTTATTTCACATGTAATTTTCGTCCCCTCTCTCTATAAATAGGGATGAATGTTTCATTCCCAAGAATATTAACTTAAAATTGGTTTTTCGGAAAAATATCGTCGTCGATAAAATATTTGATATTTTATAGCGTCGATGATTGTATTTTTTTGAAAAACGACAATTGTGAGTCGTGTACAATTCCATGTCTTGGAAATATTAGCAAATCCACACAAGTGGTGCAACAAAGTTTATTTTTTCCTTTTGTTAATTGTTGAAGTATCCTTCCACGGATTGTCGAGCAAGGGCTAAGGAATACTTGGGAAGTCCTTTTGGTTAGTCCGTCCGGCCAAAAGTTTTGCCATCCCGATCAGAATGCGTTAAAACGTAAACGTAGATTCCGCGTCGTAGGTTTTACGTGGCTTTTTTTATATGCATGATTTGTTGTTGCAATTATTATTTGAATTAATATAGGATTAATTCATGCTAGTAATAATTAATGAATTAAATTTGTATTTAAATATTCACCCCGAATAGATCTGTGCGAATCACCCCACCAACAACGGTATCGGCCGGACTCTGAATTTTTTAAATTGTAATTTAATTCACGGACATTAAATTTGAAATTGGATAGTAGAACCATTAGATCATTTGGTTTTGCGGTATCCAATTGTCATGGATTTTAATGTTTTATTTTGCATGCATATAAACCGTGGTTTTTTAATTTGATCTGAATGGATTTGTTTTGCCTCGTGAGAAAATCCACGTAGACTCAGGATTTGTTTGATTTGATCAATGTAATAGACTAGTTAGATCTAGGTTTATTTATTTTTGTAAATAAATTGGAACTAAGAGATGAAGAATTAAAGGACGAAATCTGCAACCAGGCGTTTTGGCGCGCCGGGCAAAGGGCGAGGCCGGGGGTTCGCAGAGATAGTAGCCGACGGGCATAGGCAGTGCGCTTCCAGCGACGGGGGCGGACGCACAGACGCGGGCGCAATGAGACGCTGAGTCGCTGAGGTTTGGCGGGGAGGCGGGCGAAATCCGCCGAGGACTCGAAGTCTGCCGACAGCCGAGGCGTGTCGAGGCGCAAGGGCGTGCCAGTCGCCGAGGTCTTAGTTGCCCTAAGGCATCTGAAGCAGCGGCGGCCGGATCTTGGCGTCATCATCCTTGCTATGTGAGGCTTTTGGCGTGGCGGTTCGAGGCAATTTTTTTCGAGATGAACGAGTGGGAGAAATTCGAGGCGTGTTTCTTCAAGATCAAGCCAAAAAAATCAAACCATGACAATTGGATAATTTGTGCCCAATATGTTTATTTTTTACATTATGCTTGATTTATTTGTCTTATCTTATGCTTTATTTAATTTGTTTAAATGTGTTTGCATGAGGGTTGCCAAATTGAAAAATCTCAACTTCAAAATTACTAAGTATGTTTTAAATAATTAATTGACAATTTTATTAGGATAATAAAATTGAATTAATTTTGACCTCCATGATTTATTTATTTGTGAATTCTTTTGGAGAAATTCCCCAGCGGAGACGGTCAAAAGATAGGTTTCACATGAATGAATTCCAAGCGGATGATTGTGGGTTATTACTAGTGGCGGCGATGACCCTCCCAACGAGGCTCGATCAAAGCGAAATAGTAATCTGTATTTAATCATGGTTATTACTTAGGTATAAAATTGATATGCATATACTTCTCAAAGTCCCTGTCGATTTTATGTTGGTGAAAGTGGGAGCCAACTATTAACTGGATATTAAGGGTTTTAAATCGTTCTTGTTTGTAACTCGCTTGAATGTGTTTAAATAATGACCCACCCAACGTGGCTTATTTAAACTGCTTTTTGAGATGTTGGGTGATGCATGTTCATATTTTTTTTGAGATTTTAAATATGATGAAATGTGATCGAACCTTGTGATATACTTGTCTTATTGCATATAGTTGTTTATTTCGATTCAAAGATGTCGTTACCTTTTAATCCTTTGTTATTATACTTTAAAGTCAATACAATATGTATGGAAACTATATTGATTGGAAAATTATAATTCTCTAAGCGCACAAAGCACAAGTGGATTTTGACACACAAAAATCGGATGAGCCAATGACGAGTCAAAACATGCGGGACTCGTCGGATCACCTTCTTGAGAGATGTAATGTAAGCTAAAAATGGTGGAGGGCAAACCCGTAAGGGATTATGTCCTCAAAATAGATGGCCCATCTGAACAAACTTGAGATTCGAGTCAGATTATGATCTGGAGACTCGGATGAATTTAACTTCATTCTCGCTGAAGAAAGGTTTTTGAGCATTTTTGGCCTCGCTTAGCTAATTTGTTGCAAACTTTTGGACTCGGCGAAATGATGATAAGGCATCAAACTCAAGCTTTTGGCAAGTGGTCCGTCTTCATCTTCAGGCCAAGGGTAGGCAAGATAAAGAAAGAGGACCAAAGGCCATAAGCAATAAAACTCAACTATTGCCAAGGGCGATGGTAAGATGAGGAATGCTTGTTGAGTCGAGGAAAATCCAAAGATGAAGTGCTTAAGGCTGCGGTGAGAGAGGACAATGGAGGTTTTGCTGTTCAACCCCAAAAGGGACGGAAAGAAAGGTAATTCTCACACACTAGTTGTTGAAACTTGTTTAGCGGGCGATATCTTCTCATTCGTGGGTGGTTGATCTGAGATCCACTAATCATGTTGGCTTCACGGATTCTAAATGATCCGGCAACATAGTGGGAGTGAGATCCTCATCATCTTTGGGTAACGTTACGAAAGTAGAAGACATTGCAATGCTTCGTAAGTGGCGAGATATTGCAATCTTTCGGTAATAACGATTATTGCAATTCATAAGTAGCAGAGACATTGCAATGCTACATGAGTGCTTGATTAAAGCGATGGGAGAAGTGCACCTATCTAGTGAAGATAAAGTTTTTTTGAGATTATCCTTGTGTTCCCATTTTTAGAAAGAATTCACTTTCAGTTTCTAAAATTCGATTAAAGGACACTAAGTTTCTTCTAATAAGAATGACATCATTTTTGAAATGATGAGTGTATCTGATAAGGGACATTGATGGAAAATCTCTATACAATTAACTGTGCACACCACTCACTTTAAATGTATCCTATAACACATCAATATTTTTTAGAAAAGAAAAACGTTCATCGGGGCGTGAGCGAGACACTTCTTTGGTATCAAGATTAGGTCATATAAATCCAAAGAGGATCCAAAGGTTGGTGAAGGATGGTTCACTGGAGCGTCTCCAAGTTGAATCGGATCCAACCTGCGAATCATGTTTGGAGGGTAATATGACCAAGAGGGCATTTGGAGCCAAGGGGAATGGGGCTAAAGAAGTGTTAGAGATCGTTCACATAGATGTGCGTAGTTCAATGTCAACCACAGCAAGAGGAGGTTATGAGTAATTTTATTGATGATTACTCAAGGTACATTTTCCTTATGAAGCATGAATCTGAGACCTTTGAGAAATTCTAAAGAATTTAAGGCTCAAACAGAGAATCATAGGGAAAAACGTATCAAGTCTCTCCGATCCGATCGTGGAGGCGAATACCTCAAAGAATGAGTTTTTGAACTACTTATCTGATGAAGGGATTGTATCGACTCATCGCACCCGGAACCCCTCAACAAAATGGGGTTTTAGCGAGAGCAAAGCAACATAATTCTTTTGGAAATAGTTAGATCAATGATGAGTTATACGGATCTTCAAAGTCGTTCGGGGTCATGCCTTGAAAACAACGACTTACATTTCGAACTTGGTGCTATCCAAATCGGTTCAAAACCCCAAAGAATTGTGGACAGGGGCGCAAGTCTAGTATGAGACACATGAGAACTTTGGGGTGTTCGGCCTACGTGTTGGACAAGGAAACAGGAAGTGGATCCTCGATCGAGAATTAAGGTTTTTTTGTAGGATACCCACAGGAACAAAAAGGGTGAATGTTCTATAGTTCCAAAGATCAAAAGGTGGACATCCGCACCCACTTTAGATTTTGGAAGAAAAACTATAGAACAAAGAATACCCGAAGTGAGATTACCTTAAATGAGCTTAGAGGGCAAACCTCGGTCGACCAGTATTAGAGATGATATACCAAACGATCGTTTTCTGGCAAGAACCTCGTTATAGTGGGAGGGTTGTTAGGCAACGAGAGAGATTCATGGGAATAGGAGAGTCCTCGGACTTGATTCGGAATCGAGACCCATGGACATATGACGAAGGCACTCCAAGATATGGATCTTGATTCTTGGCAACAAAGCAATGAAAGGCGATATGGGTTCTATATTTCATAATAGAGTGTGGGAGCTAGTCGAACCACTTAATGGGTCAAACCCATTGGATGAAAGTGGGTATATAAAAGGAAAAAGAGGATTGGACGGGAAGGTTGAAACCTTTTAAAAAGCAAGACTAATGGCGAAAGGTTATACTCGGAAAAGAAAGGGATCGATTATGAGGAAACCTTTTTAAATTTTCGTAGCCATCTTAAGTCCATCCAGTATTCTCTTATCGATTCTTCATGCATCTCAACTTTGAAGTCGGCAAATAGATGTCAAAGGCGGCTTTCTTAACGGAAGTCTTGATAAAGAGATCCATATGCAACAACCCCTAGTTTTCATTGAAACGGGCAAGAACACCCGGTTTGTAAAAAGCTCAAGAGGTCCATTTCACGGACTCAAAGCAGGCATCGAACTTGGAACCAAAGTTTTGATCATGTTATAAAGTCTTATGGGTTTTGATCAAAAGCGAGTTTGAAAGTTGTGTGTATAAAAAAGCGTGTCGGAGCTGCATTGGTATTCTTAGTAATTGTCGACGTAGATCACATTGTGATCATCGGGAACGATGTGAAGGTGTGATCGGGCGTAAGGGCATGGTTTTCAAAAGCAGTTTAATATGAAAGACTTAGGGAAAACCGGGACATCCTTGGGATCAAGATCACAAGAAAAGGATGGTCGGGTTATCGCAAGTTTCATACACATAGACTTTGTTTTTGAAACAATTGAAAGATGCAAGATTCCAAGAAAGGATTTGTACCTTTCAAACTTGGAATCCATCTATCAAGAAAATGTCCCCTAAGGCGAAAAAAGGAGATAGATGACATGAAAGGTATTCCTTGTGCTACCGGTGTCGGAAACCTTATGTATGCATTCTTTGTATGCGAGACCCGGATATATGCTTTGCGTAGGCATGGTAGCAAGATATCGAGTAACTTCGGGGAAAGCGAATTGGAATTACGATTAAAAACATTCCAAGTTTACAAAAAGAACTTCGGGATAGAATGTTGATTTATCGATCGAGATACTTCAATCCCCATCGGCTACATGGACTCGGATTTCCAATCGGATATAGATTCGAAATTATCGCCTCGGTTAGTGTGTTTTCATTTGGGAAGTGAAGCCATCAAATGGGCCGAGTGTGAAGGAAATGCATAACCGACTCAACCATGGAACTCGGGTAAGTAGGCGCGTGAAGCGGTGAAAAGAACCGATTGGGCTCTAGATCTTCTTAGTGGACTTGGATGGTGTTCGAATTTGTCTAGCAATATCGCTAAAGGCGGTTGCAAATTCAAGAGAACCAAGAGTCCACGAGTCAAACAAACACATTAAAGGAAAGACATCTTATCTGAGAAATCGTTAAGAGAGGAGATATAGATGTGGCAAAAGATAGCGATTCGAGAATGACTGGAGATCCATTCAAAGCGTCGCCTCACGAATACATTCGAGAGACATGTGAGTGGAATGGGTGTCAAGACCGTTGCCAATCTGCTTTGAGTATAAGTGGGAGAAATTATTAGGTTCGTGTAGGTGACATTAGATGTCACGGACTACTCGAGGCGTGTTGTAGTATACTTAAGCGGGACTTTGAGTATAAGTGGGGAGATTGTTGGGGATTATCTTGAAAAGTATGCTTTTTACTTTGTATAATCAAAACCGAATTTCGGACTTATTCTTGAAATAAATTGTTTATCGATGCTTTAAATATGATTGAATGTTATATATATTTCTTTGCATAAGCATGTTCAATAATTAAATGCGTGTTTACATTTGTAGTTAATTTAGTGATACCCGATCACGGAAGATTAAATTAATGATCCCTTGTAACTATAAGTCACGTCATTCACGACCTAGATGGAAATGAACAACCATCGCGAAAGGTTGAGGTGTAAGGCTCGATTGGTTTGTCTTGACCAAGAGATTACACTAGTGCATGGGTGATCTTGTTGAATAGGACCCTCTGAGGAGGATAAATTCTTCAGAACTGAACAAGGAAGAATTAGACCTCAGTGGTTCGTTGTTTCTTAACCTTCGTCCCTTAAATAGGATCACGTGGGATCGATAACTATTGCTTTGACATATCATGGGTAGCGAATCAGAGAGAGATTCAATACGTACTTTATCTTGGGCAATATTATTGGTCACATGTGATTGCTAAGATTTAATCTACGAAGAATCGTGTAAGCACGCTTTGCTTGATTTGCCCCTTGGGAGGTTCATAAGTTTTATCATACTAAATCTTGCAAGTGGAATTTGTTTCCGGTATGGATAATAATGTTGAACCGTTCCTCGACCAAGGACAAAAGATATTAATTAATGGAAAGCTATTTCAGTGGCTTGAATTAATTAATGGGCTAGATAATCTTAAACACGGGAAATAATGACCGGGAGCCATATTGACTGTAATATGGGTTAAGATGGATAGTACAATATTAATTATGTAGTGGGATTAATTAATATTTATGGGCTTGAATTATATTGTGGCTCAATATTAGATATTCAAGATCCATTAGAAGGTCCAATCTTAATTCTCCTAAAAGGCCCCCTGAGTAGCCCAACATATAGTCCAATAACTGAAAAGGTGATTAAAATAAAATAAATATTGTTGCTTAATATTTCCTCTTAATTTCGAAAATTATGAATAAAAGAGGGAGAAAGATTTTCTTTGAATTTTGGTATGGAATGAAGATATGTATTCTTGGAATACAAGATTATCTCATTAAATTCAAGAAATCTCCCACTTGGTTATTCATAATAGAGATTTCGAAAATTTTGAAATATAGTGGGCAAGAAAGATTTTCTTGATTTTCTTGAAAAGATATTATGGAAGATATGTATTTCTTGAAGTACAAGAATATCTCATAAATTCAAGAAGATCTAAATCTTGGAATCTTGATCCCTAATATTTCGAAATATTCCATAACAAATAAGAGAGTGGGATTTTGTGGAATATTTTAATTATGGAGAAAAGAATATATGAGATATATTCAAGATTTCTTGGAGATCAAGAAAAGATTTTTTCCTCCTTATTTCACATGTAATTTTCGTCCCCCTCTCCTCTATAAATAGGGGATGAATGTTTCATTCCCAGTAACACACGAAAATTGGTTTTTCGGAAAAATATCAGCGTCGATAAAATATTTGATATTTTGTAACGTCGACAGATTGTATTTTTTTGAAAAACGACAATTGTGAGTCGTGTACAATTCCATGTGCTGGAAATATTAGCAAATCCACACAAGTGGTGCAACAAAGTTTATTTTTTCCTTTTGTTAATTGTTCGCGAGTATCCTTCCACCGGATTGTCGAGCAAGGGCTAAGGGAATACTTGGGAAGTCCTTTTGGTTAGTCCGTCCGCGAAAGTCACTTTGCCATCCCGAGATGCGTTCACGTAAAACCGTAGATTCGCGTCGTAGGTTTTACGTGGCTTTTTATATGCATGATTTGTTGTTGCAATTATTATTTGAATTAATATAGGATTAATTCATGCTAGTAATAATTAATGAATTAAATTTGTATTTAAATATTCACCCCGAATAGATCTGTGCGAATTTACTGAATGAGCCAGACATCGGCGATTACAAAATCTAGCATTCTAGTTCGTCGGATGTGGGATTCGAGAGTTGATTCTAACTTTCGACTCCTAACCCAATCATACCATAGTATTCGGGTTATAGATTCCCCAAAACCCATTATGGTATGATCACATGGTTCAATATAAATGCTCAAGTCCCCAACTTGCTTTTCCATCCGGTGAAGGGTGTTGACGAACAAAATGTTTGCATACGCCTCGTGTCAACCAGAGGCGGTGCACCTTCAACCCGGGAGTCGAAGCATCGATGGTTAAGGAGTCATTGTGGGGAGTTATGATTCCGTCGAGATCGTCTTACGAAAACATAATTTGGTGAGAGGGTGGCGTCTAGCCGATGTGCTTCGCCACCTTCACTTGATGGATGCTTTGCATGGCACGCATCTCCATCTTTTTTAAATCATTCGATAACGTTGGTGCTGGTAACATCCACCCTTGGACCATATTCGGGGCGTATCATGTGAATCTCTTGACTTTCTCGACCTCTTCCCATAGTAGGGAGGCCCTCTTTTAGATAACTTTCGGACCTCTTGCGTGATTCTTGGGGATCATTTGTCGGATGTTTGTTCGAACTTTTTCGCTTACCCCCTTCGATCTTTTTTTTTTACGTTCGGAGTCTCGCTTTCATTTGGTTTTTTTAGGAATTGGGTAAGACGATTATCTTCGCACAACTTCCAAAGTTGGCGGAGTAAGTCGCGACAATTCTGTATTATTGCCCAATGTACTCATGGTAGTTACAATATTTGGAAGCATTTGCCGATGTTTATCCATTATGATTCTTCTTGGCCTTTCAACATGTCCCGATCTCTCGATTTGGTTAAAGATTGTTTTCGGTAATACGCCCAAAAGACTTTGTAGGGCGTTTGCTTACGATCTTTCTTGAATGGTTTGAATCGGGGGTTTAACCCCTTCATTCATCACTTTCTTCCCTAAAAACTTTTTCTTAGGCTCTCGACCCAATCGTGATAATTTCTTGCATGGCTATAATTTTGGCTTCTCGATCTCGGAATTACGAGTATGTGTTTGGGTCGGGTCTTGGTGCATGGCCTTCCACATATCAAGATTATTCATGGTCGGGCCCGACCACCGCGAGGATCTTGGCATCCTCTTGACGGGGCTCCATCATACAAACATTTATCAAATCTTTCTATGTATGCTCGTCGGACTCACCTTTTAGTTGGGAGAAATGCGCCAACCTTTTTTTTTGGTATTTGGCGAAAGCACACATGGATGAAAAGTGGGATAAAAATTGTTGTCCCAATTGGCGAAAAGATGTGATAGACCACGGTGGCAAAGTAGAAAACCATCTATGTGCCCGATCACCCAAAGTCATGGGAATGATCGGCGGCCTGTGTGTTGCGTCTGTGGCCCCCATCGCGATCATAAAAATCGAGTACTTCTGCCGAGATGGACATGAGGGTCAGACTCAACATCGAATATGGGAATTGGCGGTCGGGACTTCACCACTTTCTCTTGTATTTTAGCCGCCATGATAGCCGGTGATAATGGTTGTTTTCGCTCGAGGGTGGCCTTTGGTCGCGGCTAGGTCGGCCTGTAAACCCTCGATGACTTTTTGCATTTCGCAAGTTTTGTGGAACTGACAGATTTAGATCGGGGTTGTTTCCCATCATGAGGACCCGATGGGTCATGCTGCCGTGATGGGCGATCCCCTTTCAAGTTCGTGCTTGACTACCCAATCGATGGTGGATAGACAATTTTGTTCCCGCCGATTTTTGTTCGGCGTGCGGATGATCATGAAGATCTGAATGTGCGGGCATTTTTATTGGTTGTTCTTTCACGGATCATATCGCTTTATTATTGCCGATTCGGTCTTTGGCGGAGAGCCTCAAACGTCAACGCCGATGGTCAGACCCACGAGGCATTACGTCACATCGACGTGTCGCCGGTTTTTTCTTGGCCCGCCGCGATTTTTTTTTTTAACTTGCTCGCTTATCAGGTGTCTGTGGCGTCGCTCTTCATGTTCTTGAGTTTCTAGTTTGGCCAACTCTTTTTCGACCCTCTCTTTACGTACGCAAAGAAGAAAGTGATGGCCCTGTTATTAACACGGATCATTGCAATATCCTCAAGATTGGTAATCTCCTCCTGATCTTTATGAAATTTGGGCCGAGCCCTTTTTCGTCATGAGGTCGACTTTGCCACGACCTCTCTGTTTGTGTATTCTAGATTGAGGCATTTTATTTTTTTTTTCTGCCTCATTACTCACTAAGGGGTTTGTGTATGGATTGGTTTCTTGGTGAAGTACCCTCCTTCTAGGGCGGTTTGTCATGAGTCATTTTTTTCTGAAAAGAGTATTATGTGGCTAATTTGGGAACGACTCACAAACAAAACATGCGTGTAAAATAAATTGTAAATAAGATGAATTTATTGACCCGGGTTAAATCAAGAAATGACTACTCTGGGGGCATACCAAGCCGGGATGTGGTATTACGAGCTTTACCCGTACAATATTTGATACATCTTATGAAGATGAATCGTTTCTGAATAAAGATAATTTGGAGAGTTAGCATATGAAGTGCTAGGGTTTTTTGTATGTGCGGATAATCCCTCGGATTTTTTACATTCTCACCTCTCCGGAGAATTTCTTGTGTGGGTGTAGCTTTTTACGGGAAATTTTTACGAACCTTTTTTCTTCTTTTTTTTCTTCCTTTTATCGCGCTCTCCGATAAGCATGAAATTTGGGTTGGCAAGCATGAAATTTGGAGACTTGGATCATGCAAGAATCCATGTGATATTGCCCACGTTCCCAACCTCGTCTTCTAGATTGATCTTGGAGCTTACTTATGCGTAAGGCACTCTTTTGGTCGTCCAAATTAATCTTTTGCTCGATCTCGATGCTTTGTTCGCCCCTTTAACCATATCAATTTTATCTTTGGAATATTGTCCTCCCGAGAATCGCGAGCCCTCGGGATGTTGGGTCTTGGGATATCGAGTGTCGAGCACTCGACCGCCCGGGATGCTGAGTCTCGGAATGTTGTCTTTGCGAAGATCTTGACCCTCGGGATATCGAGGGTTTCGAGGATGTCTGGTCTTCTGCGAGCATCTTGACCCTCGGGATATCTGAGCCTTCCGGGATATGCGGTGCGAGCATCTTGACCCTCGGGATATCCGAGCCTTTCGGGATATCGAGTTCTGCGAGCATCTTGACCCTCGGGATATCTCGAGCCTTCGGGAATGATTCACGGCGGGATGTTTGAGCCTTCGGGATATCTCGAAGGCTGCGAGCATACTGACCCTCAGGATATCTGAGCCTTTTGGCCGTCTGAGTCTTTTCGACTTGGCTCATTCAATTCCTCTTTCCTGATCTGAGTAGCGAATACTTGTCCACTGAGCATGATTATTTTAATAGATATTTCACGTGTCGCTCTTACGTGTTCGATTAATCATGAATTATTATATCGAACACAACAGATAACACCATGCTCAATTCGAAAGGTAGGGGAGGCGGTGCGGTGGGAAAAAGTGGCGGCGGGATGGGATGGGGCGGTGCAGTGGGGAAGAGGGTGGGGGATTTACAGAGAGAATGAATTTCGAGGGAGAGTGATTGAGGGATTTAGAGAGAGATTCTAGAGAGAGAATGAATTTTGAAAATGAAATGTGTGGTGGGTCACATAATGACATAATATGAAAGGGAGGAGCCGACAATTTTAATTTAGGGGCATTCAAGTCTTTTTAATGGCAATTTTGTAGTTGAATGTAAGTGGTAAAAGAAAATGTATTAATCTGTAAGGAGGTTGAGAATCTTGTAGTGGGATGTAATTTTTCCTAAAATATATTAATTTTAAATGTTAAGTGAGACTTTTAAAGGCGTGTACATACAATTCAACTACTAAAATATTATTTATTTATTTATTTATTTTTGATAGAAAAATAAAGTGATATAAATTAAGTCGGTAAATCGTCTTCACCAATAGTTACAAAGTCAATCGGAATGGTAGACAAAATGAAAGTATTAGAACAAGTGAAAGCAATTAAGTTTTTTTTTTAAAGACAATCAATTACAATAGTTTTCAAACATAATCAATTACAATAATTCCTTTTACCATCGGACACATGGCAAAGAACATTTCATCTCATCATAAACCGGAGACATAATCACCACAAAGAGAGACCACCCAAACCAAGAATTTCGGAACTACAAACCGCTGAACCAAGGGGAACTGAAGCCCAACAACGGGGACTACCAACCTATTTAAAGAGAGGACCACCATAAGAAGAAATAATATTCCTTCTCCTCCGTGTTTGAACCAGGACCTCCAGTGCCGGATGGTGGATTTCTCTAACCACTTGAGTTATCCACACTTGACAGTGAAAACAATTAAGTTGGTCTAATCTATGAGCAACGAAATTGAAAGTTCGATGAACCCATCTAAAGTCAACATCAATGATAACGTCACATGGCTTATAAATCTTCCGAACAAATTCCTCCGAAATAGGACAGATCATTCTTTGGCTATTTAAACGCAAAGAACACAAAATATATAGTGTGTAAATTATAACTGAGGATCATGTCCAATACATATGAGGATGTGACGATCTTATTCGGATAGTGAAATTATGCAAATACGCACAAAACAATTTTTATTCGAATTTTCAGCCCTGTAAAAATAAAAAATTCGATCCACAACATATAATTAAAGGTAAAATAAGTCATATTTTTATAATTTGTACTAATTATTATGGCACATGCCATAATATCTCACACATATCCCATGCATCGTGTACAAAATAATATGTCCATGAATATCCAAATTAAAAGTTAAGGGCGTTCCAACAAGGTTGGTTCACAAATAGTAGTGCACTAATTAGGCCCTACTGGATGTCTGAAGAAGAACAAAATGAGCCCCAAAAATGTTTTGACAAAGATCCAATAAACCGGGCAATGTACAAATCTTAAAAAACAAAAGAGATAAGAATAACAGAGACAAATCGTTTGAATTGATTGGATGAGATGCAAGACGTCACGTGACAATGAGTGTAACAAAAAAGAATTAATGTCCTTATTCTTAAAGGCTTATCCTTGTATGTATCCTATTTTGCGTCTACCCTAGAATCAATGTATATGCATGTGCCTATCTCCATTATTGACGACCAAAAACAGCCCCATCTCTTTTTATTTCTATTTTTCATTAATTTTTTTTATATAAATTCATCTTATAAAATTTTATTGTTTGGTCAATATATATATATATATCACCCTTAATATCTAATTCAGAGTTTTTAATTTTCTACGTGGCACTGCTCAACTTCTGTTATTTAAAATTTTAATTTTCTTCTCATTAATTTGGATTTTTAAAATTTATTTCAAAAAATTTTATATTTTCATATTCTCGTTATTAATTTGGATTTTATCCAAATTTAAAATTAAATCAAATAGAAATTTTCCAAATTTTTCTAAAGGAAAACTTGAATTTCATAAATTGATCACCACATATATAGGTATCAGTATGGAATTTTACTCACTTCTACTCTCTTCCTTTTGCTCTCTCACTTCTTTATACGTGTTTTTGTATTTTGAATATGTAGTAATTATTTTTTTAAATCCTTAAAGATAATTTTCCTGTTGGTTTGTGTTTTGAATATGTAGTATTTTTTTCATGTGTTTCACTGATTTGATTTATTTTGTTTGCAGTTTTGCATTTCCCGTTTGAATGAAATATGTATTAATTTAAATTTATGTTTAATATCTAGATAATAAATTTCATCCATTACGTTAAAATTTAATCAATTAAATGGGTGGTTTGAATAAGTCTCTACTTATGGCTTGATGGAGTTAATCCCCATCTTCATTATTTATATTGGTTAAGTATATAGGGCTGCAAGTCTGCAATGCTTCAAAAAAAATTAAAATAATAACGGATGTTTACAATATAAAAAGGGTACTGCAAACAATCGAACTTCTATGCAATATGTATTTTAAGAGATTATTTCATTTCATTATCCCTTCAACCTTTCAAAGTTCGTGTGCGTTCTCTTAGAAAACTACAAAAAAGTATTTTGCTCAATAATGTTTGGTCAAAATCATGAGATATACTAATCAATTTTGTAGTAAAAAAACATATATATGAAGTAAGTATTGCTTGATTGTAGATATTACCTAGGAATGGATAATCTGTTTTGGAACAATGTAAAAATGATGGTTTAATGTCGATTAGTTTTTTCTCAGATTTAATCTCTTCTAAGATTCACTAACTCTCCTATTTTTTACTGCATCTAGATGGTTGTAATTTTTTTGGTCGAGAGTACAAATGATAAAATTTATATTCCTTAATTTGAGTGTAAATCTATAAAAACATTGTTAATATTGAAAGAAATTTACATGACGATTGTGTGAGTTATTGAGATAATATATAAACATAACAATGATGGTATCTATGCATAACAATAATTGCGTAAATGTACATAATGATCATATATGTTTAAATATAGTTTACCATGAATTTAAGTTTACACCAGTTTTTATCTACTTAAACATGATCGTGTTCAATTATAACTCATAAAATCTTTTTAACATCTTAATTTACACTTCACTTAATTTTTTTACATATTAACATTTTAATAAAAATAATTTTTCTTACCCCGCGTGTTACGCGGACTTTACACTAGTATATATATATGTGAGATGGTGTAATATATGTGACATGATTTTTTTTTTTTTGTTATACTTAAATTTTAAAAATATCACAAAAATTTATAAGAGTATCGTGTAGAGACGTTAAATTATATCTCATGCATGACCCAAGAGGAATTGAAGAAAAATTGAGTTCAAATTTTTAGGGTTTAAAAAAAAAAAAAAAATTAACTAGGTGGCTTAGTCCACCTGGCCACTAGGCTCCCCGTTTGAGTGGGAGATCCATGTTCGGTTCCTTTTGGGAACAAATTTGGAGTTAAGGTGGATTGGTGATTTCGTGGTGTATTTGGGTGCTTGGTGTAATAATTACTAACAACTAATTTTGTCCGATAAAAAAATAAAATATAAAATAAAAAAATTGAAATGTACAATTAAAGAGAAATTCAAATACAAAATCATTATGTTCAAAATAAAGGCATGCACCTATCATCAAGTTAATTAGGTAATATGCTAGTAATTAATTAATTTTTTAATTCAAATGCTAGTCTCAATATTGATAAAACTATCACGAAATACACCTTCAATTTCTAGAATATCCTTTAGAAATTTAATTGACTTTTGTAAAATAAGTATATACATTTACTTAAAAGATTAAAAGGCATTATTATTGTAATACCATCACCAAATAGACAAAATTGAGAGATAAATATAGCGCCAAAAATACTTTGTCTTCGAAAAAAAAAAGTAGTCAAAACTGATATAAATATGATGCGGGTTCCAGTGTTGTGGAAAGAGAGAAAAAAATAATGACGAAAGTCATGCATTTAGTCGGAATATATTTGGCTGCCCATGCCCATGTGAAAAATGGACTAGTTCCTACAATATGCACTTAATTAGATTCAATAATAAATATACATGTCTCATAGTCAATGAACATACATGGTTGGGACTTAGGCCCCATAAATGAAATCACACACATATTTTCAAATCAACATATTAATGTCTCCCTATATGTATATTATTGGGTTTGGACACATTCAAGCTAAATAAACTTAAACCCGATTAAACGAAACAAGATCATCTGTTTTATAATATGATAAATGATATGTGCCATAATAAAATTTTATAATATGATAAATGATATGTGACATAATAAAATTAAAATTATTCCATGAACCATCATATTCTGAGTTCATGTGTTAAAAAATCAGTAGGGTGAAACACCAATAAATTATAAAAAGTGGGAGAAAGGCATCGAACTGCGATTGGACAGATTGAACAAATTGCAAAAAAAAATACTCAACGTCTATAGCTAATCTTATTGTGCTTCGAGTTAAAATCAAATTTTCAATTAGAACACACTTGTATAACTAGTAGAGATGTATATATGATGACAGCTAGTTAAGGGTACTGAAAAATATTTGAAATTATCATAACACTTTAAACATTTGATATATATGAAAGAAATATTTATACTTGAAACAAACATTCCATCTAAATCTAATACTCCCTCCTATTCAAAATATAAAATGTTTCGACTTATTGCATTATTTATTTTTTATTTGATGTTCTGACTTTTATTTTTCCATACTGCCCTTATTTAATATTTTTTCTTTTCTTTCTTGTTTTACTCTCTATCATGTTATTAAAGATAATTTATCATTAAATAAAATTAATTTTTGTATAATTTTTTTTTTTTATTAAACGTGCAAAAAATCAAAACATCTTATATTTTGAATAGGAAAGAGTAAAAACGACCCAGCCCAAATATCCAGCTGTAACCTAGCTATAATCATATGATTAATTTTGAATGAGACTTTTCATGTACTTTTAAAGTATATACAACATCAATTCAATCATAGAAGTACACATAGATCAGATATTTAAATCAGAAAAAAAAATTAAAAGTTAATGCTAATTTTTTCTCGGCCGTTTAAATCTGAATCATTATGTACGAATTGTTTAGCTCAAATTAAGATTAAATTTTAATATAATTAATTATTTGAGTTAGAGTCGGCATGTTTTGTTGGGGTTATAAATAAGTAGAATTAATTGTGAACTATTTTAGTCCTGATATATCCCAGAAACAAAAAAGAAAAGTAACTTTAAATATATACATTCAAATGCTATGAAATTCTAATATATAAATGAAGGATATATTACGAATGCATAAAAAATGTTACTATAAGTAACTTTTCCAACTTATTTAAGTTGAATAGCATAAACTACTTCATAAATAAATAAGAAATATCTGAATTAATTGTTGACTGAAGACAAAGCCAGCAAAACAAAATCTGGAAGACTGGAACATTAACAGCTGCCGGTGGCTGCTCTAATTATATAGTACAGTAAAACCTATAAAAATTAATAACTTTGTGATCGGAGTATTTTATTAATTTATAGAGATATTATATCGATAAATTAATAATTTATTAATTTAAAGAGGTTTTAACGTATATGCACAGTTCACTTTCAAAGTTCCAAATTCTTTGAATAACTTTAAGTATACATGAATAGTTATTGATGAAAATTCATAATGAGATAGTGACCGATGTCATTCATAATCCGGAAGATGATGAAGCAAAAGATGATTCAATAGCTTTGGAACCGGTCACTCTAAAAGAAGCATTGCAAGCATCAACAACTCTTCATAACTTTTTGTTACAGTACGAGAAGACAACACCACAACTATTGGGTGCAGTAAGGAGATTTAAAGATGAGATCAACATAGATTTGAAGTTCAAGAAAAAACAAGTTACAGTAAATTCTTATTTTACTAAGTTGTATTAAGAATATTCAAGTGCATCATATATATGTATATTAATTATTTTTAATAATTATAAATTTATAGTTTCGTCGGGACCAATATATATACATTGGGATTTCAAAAAAATTATTATCTTATAATTTTATTGATTGAGTCCCAAATTTGTACTGATCCCAACTTGGGACCGGACAAATTATTAATTTTAGCGAGGTTATTAATTTATCGAGTATTAATTTAACGAGATTTTACTGTATTTATTTTTTTCATTTTTTCACTAAACTATTTTTCAATTTTATTGCTAGAGTTTGTGCTTATACAATACTTAATACAACGGGTAAGCTACCACTAGCTGTGATGGTTCTGGTCAGCTAATTAATTTTTTTTTCCGAAAGCAAGTCAGCTAATTAATATAAACAAGACAAAAATTTGTATGCAATATTGCATACAAGTGATATGTGCAATTGAATTATTTTTTTTTCCTCGCGGTCAAGGAAAGCGGGTTTTAGGGCAGATTGTTGGTGGACCAATGGGCTTCTTCATCTTCTTCCTCGCGCGCGTAGATGGAGGCGGTCAGATTTCCTCTTCTTCCTCTTCTCTTCTGGCGAATCTCATGGGCTTTCTTCTTCTTCGTTTGTGCCATAATTTTCTTTTTTTCGCTCCGATTATTGAATAAAATCAGGTCATTTAATTTGAATTTCGATGTGGATTCTAAGAGAAGAAGAGAGAATATGTGTGTGATGTTTGGATTACCCCTCAACACAAAGTATGTGATGAAATTCAGATCATACGCTTTCTTTTTTTCATTGCTCAGAATCTGTAATTTTGGACTGTAGATTTTTTTCGCGTTTGTACTGGTTTTTGTTCATGTAGTAACACTCATTTTCTCATATGGTAACACTCTTTTTGTTCATGTAGTAACACATCAAATTGTTCTTTAAATCTATAATTTTGGACTATGATTTCTTTTCGCGCTTGTATTGGTTTTGTTCATGTGGTAACACGTTTTTCTTCATATGGTAATGTTTTTTGTTCATATGGTAACACATGTTTTTTTAGTAATATGTAACACTATTCATATATCGTTATAATACTATGTGAATACTCATCTGTTACCATATGAACAATAATGTGTTACCTTGTGACCCATATAATGTAGTAACACTTATACATAGATGTAGTAACACACAAAAAATTGACAAAAATAAAAATAAAAATTCAATATAACAATGTAGTAACACTTATACATAGATGTAGTAACACACAAAAATTTGACAAAAAATACAAAAAATCAATATAATAATGTAGTAACACACAAAAATTTGACAAAAAATAAATAAAATTCAAGCGTATAGTAGGAATCAAATCTGCGACCAAATTCATTAGCAACAAACCTGAACCACTAGGCTACAACATATATTTGATAAAAATATTCTTCTATAAATACATATCCGTCCGCGCCAACCTTAAACCCACTGTCCGCGCCCGACCCGCACCCAGACCCGCGAATTTTAAGTAATTTTTACCTTATTTATGTTGCATTGCACATAACACTAGTGTGCAATATTTCACACAAAACTTTCTCTATAAACAAATGGATGTTTCAAAATTACATTATTCATATATGTATATATGAATATCTCTATATATATGTATAAATTAAAATTTATTTATATATTTATATTAAGAGCGTTTGGTTTAGATTTTTCGATAAAAATAATAGTGAGAATTATCAAATATTACTGATTTACTATAAAAATGTCAATTCAGGGCCTGAAAGATGACAAAACTATCAATTTAAAGTCTTAAAGATTTTTCCTATCGATTCAAGGCCTAAAAGATAGAAAACTATCGATTCAGGGCCTGAAAGATAAAAAACTATCAATTTAAGGCTCACACATTTTAAGACCATGTTTGACACTTATATTTCATATCCTTATTTCATGTTTTTTTATTTTTTATTTTTAGGGTTTACGGTTCAAAGTTTATGGTTCAGGGGGGTTTAGGGTTCATTGTTTAGAGTTTAGGGTTTATGATTTAGTGTTCAGGGTTTATGGTTTTAGTGTCAAATATGACCTTAAAATTTATAAGCCTCAAATTGATAGTTTCTATCTTTCAGACCCTGTATTGATAATTTTTTATTTTCCAGGCCCTGAATAGATAGGGAAAATCTTTCAGGCCTTAAATTGATAGTTTTACCATCTTTCATGACCTGAATTGATAAAACTCCAAATAATAATTACATAATGTATTACTCTGACTTTAGAATAAATTGTAACAAAAAATAATTGTTAATTAATAAATCATGGGATAATTGTTTCTAATATTTTTAAACGACTAAACCAGCTAATATATTTTGGGCTGAGATATATAGAGTTTGAATCACAAATGGTCAAATAATTTTAGCCTTAAATATATTTAGTCTCATAAATTTTTTTGTCGTCAATTTAGTCTCTATAACTTTGATAATGTCCAATTTTAGTTCCAAATTGACCAGAAAATTCAAAACGATGTCGTTTTTTCATTTTTATTTGGGGCTTTCCGACGGATGCAATGACTGGACTGCTACGTGTAATTTTTAAGTGTGTTGACTAATTTTTATCGTCAATTATGTTTTAGTTTTAATTTTTTTTAATTATATGTCAGAAATTCTAGCTGTTATATAAAAAAAATACACATGGTAATCCAATCACAACATCCGCCAGAAAGCCCCTAATTAAAATGGCAAAAGGACATCGTTTTAAGTTTTTCGATCGAAATTGAGATTAAAATTGGACATTGTCAAAGTTATTGTGATTAAATCGACGACAAAAAACTTTATGAGACTAAATCTATTTGAGGCGAAACTTATTTTATAATTCAAACTCAGATATATATATATATATATATATATATATATATATATATATATATATATATATATATATATATATATGACAAAACTAAACAAAAAGAATGAATTGAAGACATTTGGCCAAATGCTAATTATATATATATATAGCAGCTGTACTCTAAATAATTGTTGTTTGGTATCAACTAAAAGGCTACACCTTATTTTATGATAAATATAAATTAAATATATATTCAGTTACAATAAGCTACCATTAGGTACTTCTAATCAATAGCTCACTACAACATCAATAATAATCGATTAATTAAAGGATATTTGACCAAACAATTTAAATAACATGCGATACACAGTATTAGGGGGAAGAAAAACATTAAACTAAAAACTACTCTTATCATTATATCAAATAAAATATGAGAATTAGTTAATTACTTCGAATATGACAAACAATTGGCTGATAAATATAAGAGAGTCACATGGATTCCGAAGGCAAGTGTCGCAATCCCTCTTTCTAATTCTAGATCAGGAGATTTGCACAATTCCATTTCTGCCCTTCAATGGGGAAATTTAAAATGCAAAAACATTTTACAATCTTTTCTTTGTGTTTCCAAAATGTATTAGAAACTACAAGTGTAGCAGATTGCACCCACGGGAAGTTTATGTACTCGACCCATAATTAAATTTTACACTCAACTTATGCTTGTCTTTCAATTTTCTGTAATTTAGATATACAAATTTTACCTAACTACGTGCAATAATGTAAGAGGAGAGAGTTTTTGTTTTTAATAAATAAATAATTATATATATATATATATACACACACTCTTTACATAAATATTTAGTGTGGATATTTGATCGAAACTTAACTATGATTATAAGTTATAACAGCATGATTTGTTTTACATTTTGAAGAGTTCTTGTCATTTTCTTTTTACTTTTTAAATAAATAAAGTAAGAAAAAAACTCTGTTCAAATGATTGAGCACGTATATGCCCTGGCAACTGCTGCTGGGCTATGTGTTTGTGAATATGCTGCCAACATTGACATAGGTCTTCTCTACTTTACTATCTCACATAAAATCATTTTTTTTTTCAAATGATAAAACTTGTGAGAGTTGTCTATGATTTATGAATTAAATATGTGTGGAATTATATGTTAAATTGTTAATGATAATGTAAGCACTAATCAGGGAAACGATAGTCCCACGAAGAAAAAAGTTCAAGTGGTTAAAGCACCACTACCTATATTTTGAAAACATGAGTTCGAATCGTCATTTTTTTAAAAACTCTTAGCAATGGAAAATACAAGAAAATAAAAGAAAAATAAGATACTCGAAAACCAAGAAATTTATTGTTAGGTTTGGGTATTGTTTAATTTCCTATAATCTAAGTCGTAATAAAGAAAATTAACGCAAATCAAATTAATAGCCTATGTATTGTTTAGTACTGATTGACTGATTTCACCGTTAACAAAGTATCAACAGCAAAACTTAACTACTATATATGTACATTATCGTATAATGAGTTCACCTACTTGCGAATTTATATTGCGGCAAGACATGACAAATGCCCTGCCTCATTTTTTTTAATAATGTGTTATATATATTTTTATTCTTTTTAATTTTAAATATATATTTTTAAAATTAATAAACTAAGATAGCCATTTTATTTTCAACTCAACAAATTCAGGCTTCTACTGAAATTATTATCAAGTCCATTAATTTTTTTGTTCTAGCAATGATGTGCCTGCTCATATGTTAGACGAAGTTCGCTCGAATAAAAAAAATCTAATTTTAGTGATTATTATATGAAATTTGGATCTGATTTTAATTTAGTAGTGATGATGGATCATATCTGATCAAAATTATTTTTATATGTTGCTATAGTATTACCACTATGCACTCATAACTATTAACTATTAAATTTATATGATTTTCGTATTTCTATGATATGCATCATCATTCACTAAGTTTAAAAAAAAAAAAAAAATTATTTAGAACTATTTAAATTATTTTCGCATTCATATGATGTGTATGGGGATACAATTTTTTTATTATATTTGTGTCTTGACTGGACAAAAGTTCTGCATCAGCCCCTGAGTTCACCAATACAAGATTTTTTATTATATGTCAATAAGGATTAATTTTATTGACTATTATACCTATATTATTCTAGTTTTTTTTCCCCTTCTTTAAGGAATATTACCAATTACTATTATTTTGTATTTTTGGAGGTATTCTCAAATTTTGGTTAAACAACCAAGTTTGCAAGTTTTAAATTTATATCTACCATGTTAGTAATCGTTTGGAGATATAGCATACGTTCAATTCCGTTATCAGTTGGGAAGATGCTATGAGCACATGGCCATGTTATCCTTTTTAATACTTGCATCAAAAAGGAAATAAATACTTTCGTTTCTCCTCTATGTTGAGACAAAATAACATGTTCCCAGGAAAATGATCCATCTTTGCATATTATGCTCCACAAAAGAAAGAAAGTATTATCTCTCTTTTTCTGTTTAATTTTAATTATTTTGGGAGGAATCTATCTCATCATATGAGTATATGTTTGTTACGTACTTAATAATAGACCTGTACAGGATGCATTACGAATCTATCTCATATGTTTTGGCAATACTTATCATTTAAAAGATTTGTATGATTATTTTACTTGAACTATTTAATTAGTATTTATACACGGAAATTCTTTTACAATTTTTTTTTGAAGAAATTGGTTAAATATTACTTAATTGTAATTAAGAGCGTGTAAGACATTCGTCTTTAATTAAATAAAATAAAGGGTTTAAAGTTTAATTTACGGGAAATTAAACGTCGTAATGTCAATCTACCCTCGGAGTAGATGACCGTAGTGTATTTATAATATCAAAATCGAATTTCGGTGAGTGAGAAATTAAATCACGAAGTTGAAACGTCAACACACTTTTTATGAATTAAATATTGTTGGGAAATGTGGGAGAATTAATTAGGAATTAATACATACCACATTCAATAATTAGAGCATTTAACAACCCCTTATAAGTAGGAATTTGTTAGTAGAATTCAATTATGGTGGCTAATGACTGGTTCAATAGCCCACACGAGCGCACACACGCGTGTTGCCCGCCCGATCGACCGAGCCGCGCCTTTGGTTCTTGGAATTGGACTTGGTCTTGGACTTGGAGCCAATATTAATTTTTTGGAGCTTGACCCAACTAAAATAATATGAGCTCAATCATGCAGAGTCCAATCCGGGATTGGGTTGACCCAAGTGAATTTCAGCAACAAGTATCTGCAGAAATTCAAATTTAAATTCAGACGAACCTGGACGTCGAGGTGTCCAGGTTCATGGACGTTTCTCCTAAAAGTTTGTAACAGTTCGGTTATGTGCAAAGTTTGAGTTGCTGTAAAAAATTAGTTCGTGCGAAGATTAATACTTTTCATAATTAGTGCGTGCGAAAATTGAATTGCTGAAAAGTAATTCTTATTTTACTGAAAGGTAATAGTCCGTTTATTGTAAAGTAGTACTATTTATTTATAGTATTTTTTTTTAAAATTATTTCTCCCATATTGTAAGTCACTATTTTTTTTCCTCTCATATTGTAAGCCATCGTTGGTGCTCTATAAACTCAACAAACTTTAAATGGATTTAGATTTTTAAAAATCAATTCACATCTCAATTTCAACTCATCTATTTGAATTTGATTAAAAATCTGTTACCTTACATATAATCTTAATGTCTATTTTATGATGATTTATACTGTGCAAATTTTTACACTCCCTCCGTTTCATTTTATGTAACATATTTTTTTCTTGCAAATTTACCTTTCATAAAAAGAAAAGGAAAAAAAAAAAAAGAGAAAGAGGAAAAGGAAAAGAGGGTGTATGAATGCCAAAAAAAAAAAAAGAATCCATGTAGGTAAACTATGACGACGAAACTTTGAAAAATATCTAAAACAATAATCATTTTAAAACAAAATTTAAGCCTATGAAAAAAAATTGGATATTAAATTTATATATTCGTTTTATAAAATTAATCAATAAAATTGTATATCAAACGATTCATAAAATATTGAATAAAGATTCATTTTAAAAAAGTACTGTACTAAATTGAGATGCAATTCCGGTAGCAAGAAGCAAAAGCGTGTCCCAAAATACACGCAACTCAAATTACACCTACAATAATAACAAACGCTGTCAAGAAAATTCTGCATCTTGTACAAAACTGGCAGGCCTCAGCCTCAATCTAATCTTTTGACTCTACTTATATAATCATACTAATAACTAATTCACCCAATCTCCAATTATCACTTCAATGAATGCCCATCTGCAATTCCACACTCGAAATTCTTCAATTAATTTTTAAAATATGTCATCCCCATATCTCCCTCACATGCAATTGGTATTTAATTAATTAATTTCCCCTATCCAAGATTTATTTCTTTTTTTTTTTCGTTAGTTTTGACTTTGATATAATTACATCTAATTTATTGTCAATTTTCGAGTAATTTAATTTTATTGCTGGATTTTGACCTCCCGAATTCAGTGTAGAGATTTAGGCTATGTTTGTTTTGGGATTCACGCGGATAGACTTAGGACTTTGAGCTCCCCGTCTCATACGAGTTTGAGATTTAAAGTCTGGTTTTCAAATCCGGCATTCAATCCACACCTACAAATACCTGTAAAATCTATTATTACTCTTCTCAATACATCATACTTTATACACTTTCTTACTCTTCTCAATATAATATAATAATACAATATCAATTATTATTAAACATTGATTTGATTTTAAATCTCTTTCTCTCAAACCCTAAAATAAAAAGGATTAAATCTCAATTTAAAAATCTTGAAACTTCTCTCATGACACTTAAATCTCAAAATAAACGCACCTTTAGGGGATGGAACTTGATCGTTCCATTTTAATTACTATTAGTATTTGATTTGATTTGTGTGACAATTGATTGGTCATACTCAAAATTAGTAAATGGATAGGGTCAATGGTCAATTGTCTATACCTAATTACGAGCTACTATGATTTTCGATCCGTAAATATCGAATTTATATTATCTTGTTGATAGTAATGCATCAACCGACCCCTCATTTGAAAAGATAAAAGCAGTGTTTTCATGCAGAGGCCGGTGATCAAACTCTGGCTCGATTCTTGCGGTCGGCCCAGGTTGGCCGGTTGGGTTTCAATGGAAATTGATCGTATTCCTTTTTAATTACATTAAAAATAAATATTTATTTTAAAATTTAAAATTATTAATTTATAACTTATAAATTTATATTAAAATAAATCAAAATTTGTAAATGGATAGCGTTGTGGATGGTCAATATGTCTATAAAGAGATTAAATAAATTAACGAGCTGTGAATGAATTTTTCGAGAAAATGATATTGAGATATAAACAATAACATTATATAGAATTTAAAAAATAATAAAAAAAAAAAAAAAAATGATTTAATAAATAATAAAAATAATAAAATCAATTAACCGACCGGTTCCTTTTTGAAAAAAGATAAAAAGGACATTATAAATATTTGTTGAGTTTTAAACGAACCTGCAGTTTAATTTTAAAATATAATTTCGTGCATTTTCTTGTTTATTTATTTTTAATGGAAATTAAACTAAATTTTCAGTGCTAAAACCCAAAAATGCGGTTTTCATTTATTTTTAATTAAAATTATGGTATACAAAATATTATTATTATTAGTATAATAACAATGTAATACAAAAGAAAGTCGAGCATTTAGTTAGTAACATCCAAAATATTGAACTGAATATGTTGACAATTACAATATTACATTATTCAAATTTCATTGGACAGGTCAAAATTCGAGGGGTTGATGCACGTCTATACTATTACTATTTAATAAAAAAGAAGTTTATGAGAGACAATCTCATATAGTATATAAAATAGAGTTCCACTTTAAAATATGAAAGGGTACAATTTTTTATGACACTGAACCAAAATCCTTACTTCAATATTCAATTGAGAAAATAATTACCCAATGCACAACATTATTATTAAAAATTATATAAAAATTCCCAAAAATACTAATCAATCAAAATCCTAAAATTATGTAAATAAAAATATGAAATAAATTAAATCTTAATACATCAAATCAGATCATATTTGTCAAGATATGCAATCACTATCTCATTTCAATCGCCGTATTATACAAATTTGTGTCTTAAACAATAAAAATATAATAACATTTACCATTTGATACATATAATACTGATCAATTAATAAATTTTGAATTGCAAGATGCAAAAATGTATGTCTTATAGATGTATATGCCCCAATTTGGCCATGTCAATTGTCCTAAAGCATGTGTATATACATTTATTACAAAAAAATTATTTCTACTAAAAGTTTTGATAAACTTATTGCTATAAGCTTTTATTTTTCTAGGTACACCTAATTAGTTTTTCATCACTCCTACCCTGAATTTAATGTTGGACCCAGAAATTCACGCGACTATTATTGTTAAGACAGTACAGTATCTCGTCGCTACATTTGGTACCCTTCAATTTTCACATTTCGGTAAATGGGATTAATGCCATAGTATTATCTTTTATCTTTTCCATTTCTTTTTTAGAGAATGTTTTTATCTATTTATGTTTATTATACTTTTTGTCGTGGCTCGGTGGACAGCATTAAATTTACAGAAAAATATTTCATTAATCGTGGAATCTATGTACCTTTAAAATAAATATTCATCATATCGTAGAACGTGTGTTTTTTACAGGTTCAAATTTATTTTTATTACTACATTATTTTAGTCTTTTTACATGTTTTTCTAAATGTACATTCATTTAATATCTTTACAGAACTCTTAATCGACAAAACTCTAAATATGTTTTTTTTAAAGGTTTGATTAATCAAACAAATAATTAATGTGTAATTTGTGCAATGAATGTAAATAATTGAAGAGCACAATGAATGTTGTTCAATAAATATTGAGAAGAGAATTTAAGAGAGATTTGGTAAGTAAAAATCGAATCATTTATTAGAGCTTTAATTTCTTATTTATAGTACAATTTTGAAGAGTGAATTCTATATTTATGGTTTAATGTTTAAAAGATCTCAGTTGTTAATGTGTTTAAGAAAGATATCCTGCTCTGAAATTTTGCTTCATGTCATGTCCCATTTAATTCTTATTGTCCTTTTTCATCGATCTCGTTTGTAGTAACCAACGGAGGTCGTTCATCTTCTGGAAGAGGCTCTACCTTGCAAATTCTTTCACACAACAAATAGTAATATTTTTTAAAGAATTTATACAAAGTTAATCGAGGTTAAATATGTTAAAATTCTATTTCCTTAAATTTTAAATTACACTTATATTATGATCTAGAGAGAAAAAAACAATCAGGCGCTAGAAAAAAAAGAAATCATCTTATTGATGAAGTATTAGTTATTTATTCATATATTTTTTCGAATGTACCCACATTTATATCTATAATAATCTCTTATTTTTAGATAATGATATCTTTTAAAGATTTTAAAAAAATTGATTGAAGATAAATTATCAAAAATTCCTTTTCCATAAATTTGGTATAAAATTTGTAAAATTAGGTGTTTAATTTGAAAGCTGTATTAGAAAAAACGAATCATCTTACGATTCACTTTAACGTAATTTCACTTTCCAAATTAATTTTTTACTACTAATTTACTAGGCACGTTCTGTCCTCATTCCTCAACATATAAAAACCAAGGCCACCCTTTCATCCCACTTCGTCCACCAATTCCCATCCCCACTCCACCTCCTCCACCGGCGGCGCCGCCATTACTCACCGAAAACATGGCTATCACGAAACAAACCTCCGGCGAATTGAAAACGCGAGTGAACACCTGTATCCACAAACTTGGAGACAGAGACACGCTTTCCATGGCTTCCAATGAACTCGAAAGCATTGCGAGATCGCTTCCAAGCGACGGCTTCGCACCATTCCTCAATTGCCTCTCCTCCACCGACTCGTCGGAGAAATCTCCCGTCCGGCGGCACTGTGTCCGCCTCCTGAGCGTCCTCTCCGCCGCGCACGGCGACGCCCTGTCTCCGCACCTCTCGCGGATGATCTCCTCCGTCCTCCGCCGCCTCCGCGACCCCGACTCCGCCGTCCAGTCCGCCTGCGTCGATGCAATTTCGTCGATCGCCGCTCACGTGAACTCGCCACCGTTCGCCGTTATACTGAAGCCGCTCGCGGACGCGATTTTCCACGAGCAGGATTTTAAATCTCAGATCGGGGCTTCGCTGTGCCTTTCCGCCGCCGTGGAGGCGGCGCCGGAGCCGGATTTGGTCGAGCTGAGAAAGCTACTGCCGAGGGTTTTGAAATTGGTGAAGAATGACAGTTCCAAGGCGAAGCATTCTCTGTTGTTGCTTATCGGTAGTATTTTGGGCACTGAGTGCGTTAAGAGCAAGAGTTTGTTAAACGCCGTCGTTTCGACGGCAATTGAGTTTTTGAGCAGCGAAGATTGGGCAACCAGAAAAGCCGCCGCGGAGGTTTTGGAAAAAGTGGCCACGGCGGAGAGATACTTAGCGGCGGAATTTAAGGGCTCTTGTGTTGGTGTTTTGGAGATCAAGAGATTTGATAAGGTAAGATTCAACAAACTTTTCAAAATTAGAATTCTGCTGAATCATTAACCGAATTTGTTTATTAAACCGAAACAGGTAAAACTCGTGAGGGAGACGATGAATCGAGCATTGGAGATGTGGAAAGATCTCCCCGAGTTATCTGAAACCGGCTCATCACCGAACGGTAATTTCCCCTTTACAATTTTCTCCTATTTTTGCGTAAATTAGAATTAGGTCTCTGTTTTGCCTATTTTGGTAGAATATGTAGTTTCTATGTCGTTGCACTTTCTTAATTTCTTACTGACTGGAAAATTATTCTTTATCAATTGTGTAGATTTCAACCAATTGAATAAAATGTTGAACTAATTAAACGCTTGAAATGCCGATTTCTGTAATTTACCATGTTTTACCAGTTCAATCAGAAACTAGTAGTGCTGGTTATTCCCCTGTTTTGCTTTCACCGTATCGTGGCAATGCTGCCCCAGAAACCCCCCAACCGAGGCAAAAGGCGCCAAACAGGTCGCCGGCATCTAGTGGTTCATCATCAAACAGCACGCGGAAGAGCATTCCCGAAAAGGAGGACAGTAAATTATGTATTTCCAGTGCCAGTAAGCTGAATTTAAGGAAGATATCCCGTTCCCAAGTGGTTCCTTTTAACGGTAACGACAGTTCATATATGGCCGACGAATTTGATCTCGAGGGTACCTTTGAGAATCAGAAGGAGTTTGAGAACTTGTCTCTGATCCGCAGACAACTCGTCCAGATCGAAAACCAGCAATCAAATTTGTTAGATCTCCTTCAGGTACTATAGCAAATCGAATTAATATCAAGAATCGTCCTATAATTATTGTTTTTATTATTATTTCAATTTTGGTCATTTTGTTCCAAAACTGAAGAAAGTATAAACATAAAGGAGTCCTGTATATTTTACTTTACAAATTTGGTTCTTTTTTTATCAAGTTAGTCCCGTATATTTTTATCTTTTCCAAATTTTTAGTCCAAAAGACCTAAATTGAAGAAGTAACAAAATAGAGGACTAAAATTGGACATAACCTAACTACTGGACGATTCTTGATATTAACTCATAGCAAGTCTCCATTCTGTGTTTTTTTCTCCTTGTTGGCTTGTTGTATTGATCTGATTGTGTTTTATTTGTTCAGAAATTTATGGGGAGTTCGATGAAGGGGATGAGTTCGTTGGAGAAACGAGTAGACGGATTGGAGAGGCTGCTGGATGAGATTTCGCACGATTTCGCTATACCTAGTCGAAGGATGTCGGGACCCGAGAATTGTGGAAACACATGCTGTATGATTCCAGGGACAGAATTTCTAAGTCCCAAATTCTGGAGGAAAGCAGAAGGCCAAACTGTTAATCCCAAGCTCTCTTCTCCATTCAGAAACAACCAGTCCTTGAAGAAAGATGCAAGTTTGGAACGATCGAAAGTCGAGAGTCCAAGAAATTGATTAAGCATATTCCTAGAAATTATTATTTTGATTTATTGAGGGTAATTACATCGTTATTATTGAGATAGTTGGATGGTTTCAGAAATGTGCTCTCAGTTTATAGTATATGACTATATGTACATAATTTTGTAAACAGGAATGAAAATCTTGGGGCATGCCGTATCAGCTGCTTGTGTTTCCTAGTTGTCTCATCTTTGCTTTGTAAGGATTATTGGGCAATCAACTGAAGTCTTTACAAAGTTTTGTCTAAAAGAGTGGACCCTACAATGTTGTAATTGGTTAAAATGCACGTCACCTGGAAAAATAAAAAACACTTAATACACATCACATGTGTATTTACGTAAGGAAGTGGACGGTACAATTAACTGTGTAAATATAGTAAGCATTTTCAGTACACGTACATCTAAAGAATCGGGTGACTCTCATATGTGATGGGTAGTGTAACAAACCGCAAATTTTAGTGCAATAAGTTAACAAGTTTCTAAAAATACATTTTGAAGTGAATTTGGTGCATAAAAGACTTTTAGCCGGAAAGTATCACATAGATATAAATAAATAGAAAAAATAATCACAGTTCTTACAATATTTTGTTTCCTATCGTTGAGTAATCCTTCTTCTTTCAATCCAATTTCTTAACTCAGAAAACACTTCATTGGCATGTGCAAGCAATACAAATCTTAAATTTCAAATTTATATTTTATCTCATAATCTAATCTTTTGAATTGTCGTTATATGTATATAGCTATTCTGAAAGTCTTGTATTTGTGCTAGCCACTGTTTTGAGGTGATAAAAGTGAGATGACTTTTATATGTATTTAGGTATTCTGGAAATCTTAAATTTGCACTAACCACAATAGTGGGAATTCAAAAAAAAATTGATAGTGTTTGCAAAAAAAATTAAAAGTTTTTTTTAAAAATTAATAAGCTAATAAAATAATTCTCTTTGAAATTTTTAGCTTATAGCTTATGAGAGCTTATTTAAATTATTAAAAAAAAAATAAAACACTTTAAATTGCTTCTACACACAATTCTAGATACTATAATCAATTATAAATTTTTTCAAACATCACCTTAAACATCTTTTAATTAAACCTTGTCTAAAGAAGAAATGGAAGGAAAAGGGGCAGATTTTAGTCGATTAGAATAAACTGCCTTGTTTGGATATTTCTACTGTATCGACCGTGTGGTTGTTGTAGTCAACTGTCATATAGAGGGTTTAGGGTTCATAATCTTCAAATTCAACTGTTCACACATTGGCAAAGGTATTTTTCACCTTCTTCCACGCACATTCTTTCACCCAATTTCTATTCTATGATTTTTTGTTCATTTTCAGAGTGGGGAAGATATTAATCATACATGGGCGTGATTGAGTTGCTCTGCAAGACTTCATCTCTTTGTGTGGAGCGACCCGAACTCAGTCCCAGCAGTAATTCAACTCAGAGGAAGCTGAGACGTGCCAAAATTACATTTATGACCCCGCCGGCGTCCTCCTCTTCTGCGGCCGCACCGGTGAAAGAGGACAGCCATGAGAAAAGCGGCAATTCTTTGACTGGGGCTTCGTTTATTCGACCCCATCTCCTTAAATTGTCCCCATATCAACCTATTCTGCCTTTTGAGGTAATTTCTTTACTGAGCGCCATTTTGCTGTTCTTTTAAGTTTCACTAAGCATGTGTAAATTATAAACACACTTCTAAACTAGGAGAGAAGGATGTTCATCAAGAGTCTTTGTTCTGGTTGTATTCAGAATGTAGATTCACGATAGAGAAGTTCGTTGCAAATATGTTGTTACATTTATTATTTAGCTACTATGAGGATGACAGTATATCATCCTATGAGCAAATTCTGAAATCATACTGTATGTGCTATTGCATCTAAGATTAAGAGTAGTTTCCAATTCCAGTGATGAAAATTTCTTGGTCAGTTTGGTGAAATGTGCTCTGCACTTACAAATATGCTTCCTATTTTTGTTCTCAAACCAGAGAAGGCAATTGCTTCTATTGGATTATCATGATTTACCGAGTTTTCTCTTCTAAATGTTGGTGTTATATGTGTAGGTATTGTCTACCCGACTTGGTAGGAAACCTGAGGACATTGTAAAACTAGATGCAAATGAAAATCCATATGGCCCCCCTCCAGAGGTATGCCTAACATTTCATGTAGCCCTCTTTACGTTGATATGATCTCTATTTCGTGTTTTACGGCCATTTCTTTTATGTTTTGCACGATTTTACAACCAAACTGCTAGTTTTTTGTAGGTATTTGAAGCCTTGGGTTCCATAAAATTCCCCTATATTTATCCTGATCCTGAAAGCCGTAGATTGCGAGCTGCACTTGCTGCAGATTCTGGTCTTGAAGCTGATTATCTTCTTGTTGGCTGTGGTGCAGATGAACTTATCGATTTGATCATGAGGTTTCTAGCACAGTCTTTTTTGGATTCCATATCTTTTTTCAAGTTTTTGTTAGTCTGATTTGGTGTGTTTATTGTAATTGATCCTCCAGATGTGTGCTAGAACCTGGTGACAAAATTGTGGACTGCCCACCAACTTTTACTATGTATGAGTTTGATGCGGCTGTTAATGGGGCACTTGTTATTAAGGGTAAGTTATTTGCTTCTTGATGCTCTAGAACGAGTTGTTGTTAAGTTGCATGAATGAAAAACAGCTTTATGGAAAGAAGTGATATAGGTTTACAATTAAGCTTTCCATATGATTCTAAGTCCCTACTTTAACTCTGAGCTTTTCTTGTTTGGTAGTTCCTCGTAAGTCAGACTTTAGCCTGGATGTGAATAGAATAATCGAAGTTGTTGAGCAGGAGAAACCAAAGTGTATATTCCTGACCTCGCCTAATAATCCAGATGGAAGGTAGTTTTGATTTGGGTCCACTTCTTTTCTTGGTTGGTACTTAAAACCCTCCCATTGAGTCATTGAACCAGTATCATGAGCCTTATATCTTCGCTGTATAGAACCACTTCAATTTGTTACTCTACAAACAAGAATTTATTGCAAAACCGGACTTCATCGATTTGATAAGTTTGCAAACAGTTTCACGGATGTCTTAAAAATAATGAATGCTGGAACTTTACACTGTGAACTTGGAAATTTAAGCAAAACCGGACTTTATCAAAATGCGGAAATCAATTATCTTTACACTGAATAAATTGAATCAATCAGATTCATTGATGTTTGCTATTTCTCCACTGCTATGATCATTGAAAATTGTCATGTTTTAACGCACTTCTTTACAAATTTGCAATTATGCTGCTTACCTACTATCTAGTGATTGTTTAAACTACATATTTTGCTATTACACTACAGATTGACTTTGGATTCCTCTTCCATGTTTACTGTGTTTAACTTTTTTCTTTTGGTTTGGCAGCATTATTGATGATGATACTCTTTTAAAAATACTTGGTCTGCCAGTATTGGTTGTGCTGGATGAAGCATATATTGAATTTGCGGGAATCGAGTCTAAGATGAAATGGGTGAAGAAGTATGAGAATCTAATTGTGCTTCGGACATTTAGCAAAAGAGCTGGTATTCTCCTTAACTACTTTGCAGAATCCATAATGCAAATGCAAGCTTCCAAAGCTATATAACGCTATAGCCTATAGCTTGATTTAGCATATTATTTACTACATTACTGACCCATGGGATGATCCCTGCACCGTGATTTAAAATCCTTATTTGGAAAATAAACTGGTTAGCAATATTATTCAGGGATAATTATTTCATATAGCTAGGCTTGTAAGACTCTGGTCATATATATAACCCCCCTTTCCCCAATCAATATATGTTATGTTGATTTTCAAAAAATCTCTAATTTAACTTACATAATTCGAATTAATATGGTTGTGGTGCAGCTTTAGCGGGGCTTCGAGTTGGATATGGAGCATTTCCTTTGAGCATCATCCAATACCTGTGGAGGGCTAAGCAACCATATAATGTGTCTGTTGCTGCTGAAATTGCAGCCTGTGCTGCATTAGAGAATCCTGCTTATCTAGAGGTCTCTCTTTCTCTCTCTTGCTCTCTGTGCACACACGCAAACACATATACACACACATTTAAGGTGCTAATACTTATTATATCTTTTATTTACACAGAAAGTGAAAGTAGCTTTGGTGCAAGAACGAGAGAGGCTGTTCAAGCTCTTGGAAGCAGTACCATTTCTCAATCCATATCCAAGCTACTCTAATTTCATTCTCTGTGAGGTTACATCTGGGAGGGATGCTAAGAAGTTAAAGGTATATGTTGGTCATATTTGTTGTAATTTCCAGAAGAATCTATTTTTCTACTATTTTAAAATAGAAATCAAGTTCGTATCATCTCATTATCCCGGAAAACACCAATTCTACTTTGTAAAGATCCAATAAAGATGTCTGTAGGCTATAGCAAAATCTGATATGTTGTACAGTTATTCCTAAAGGGTCCACATTCGCACACATCCAAATATGTAACCTGCTATCGTTTGTAAACCTATTATTCTAAAATTTCAAAATCATTTCATCCAAACTCTTATTTTTCATAGGAAGATCTTGCAAAAATGGGAGTGATGATCCGTCATTACAGTAACAAAGAATTGGTTGGCTATGTACGAGTTTCTGTAGGCAAGCCGGAGCATACAGATGCTTTAATGGAGGGTCTGAAGCGCCTCTATTAATCCTTTGCAAGAAGTTGGGTCACAGAGGTAAAACATCAACTCTTTGCCTTTTATTCAACTTATTCTTGTAAGAGAATTTAGGTTGGCTATCAATTCTTTTGTCAAAAAATTCAAGAAAACTTTTCAATTTCCTAATAATGGAATTTCGTTTTCCTTTCATGTTCATCACTTGAAGGAGACAGCATCCTAATTGTTGCTACCCAATTTCTCATTTTCACCTGTGAACTATTTTTTATTATTAAATTTAGGTGGTTTTTCTTTGTATAAAGCTGGGCCCAGTTGATCTTCCATCAAGTTGATCTGTCGATTAAGGGAAAAGGGCCCAATATACGGCCCAAAATGGTCATAAAGGGGGGCCCAAAACAAATCCCGAAAAAACTAATCACTGCAATTTTGGTACAAAAAGTTGTTAAAAAAGAACAAAGAAAAATGAGAATTTCTGTCGTCGCCCAATGAGGCTCATTTAACGCTCTTTGATGATTGCAATGCTACTGATTGGTAATCTTTGATCATCATAATTATTTTACAGAAATACTTATTAAACATATAGAGCTATAAAAATTATATTTATGATATAATTGGTAATTTAAGATCAACATCATCAGTATATGTTTATTTGTAAAAAAGTGATGTTAAATTCATTTTTTTATTATTCATGTTAAACTTGCTTCAGAATTAACTGGATCATTTGTTTCTTTTAAATTTTAATCATGTTCTAGTTTCTAGAATTTATTAATGGTATGTTATTATTATAAATAATATAATGTACATAAATTAAACGAATACGATATAAATAAAGAATTTGTGGAGTTTTTGAAGTTCATATTACTCTTCTTTTATTTAAGCATTTGATGAAACAACACGTTACCCATGATTTGCTTTTCTTATTCCTTGGACCATAGGAATTCCAAGGTGCGTGCTTAGATTCATTTTAATTATTAATAAAGAGAAAAAAAATATAATTGATTTTCAAAGATTAATAGTATGTCATAAAAGTTAAAATGGGTAAAAAGGGTAATTGTTTGATGCGAGTAAAAAAGATTGATGAAATTGGAAAATGGTTTAGTTGTGTGCACAGAACCAAGAGAGCTTTTACTGTATAAAGTGCAAAAGTATAGCCTGCTTGATAATACTTCCAAATTTTCATCATAATATGATCTCATTTTATATCAATTCATATTTTATAAATAGTATGATAATTTTTGGAAAATATGACTGTTATGATGTTATTTCTAATTCTATGTCTAGTTAAAATTAAATGTTCACTACCCAATTACCCTACAAAATTTAAATAAACTTATTTAAAAAGGTGTAATATTTATCTGGAGAAGGTCCAAACTCCAAATGAGGACCACTGGTTTTGTTTTGTTCCATCGTTTTTTATTCTTTATGGGCCGGCGATAAAGTTAATATAATTAACAATTAATTAAATGATTAATTAGTAATTACTAGTTTTTAGTGGATAACCAGTCCCTATTGAAGTTAATTATTGTTTTTAGACTTGAAAATGTGTTGCTTCAAAGGGCATCATCTTATCTTGTATGGTAAATTTATGTCACCATCATCATCTTATCTTGTAGTATTTGATTTTATGTTTTACAATACTATAACATTTTGTTTTATATCTTTTAAATTAATAATACAAAACAAAAATGAATAATACACAATAAGAACGTTGGGAGTAACAGAATGATTATCAACAATAGTTTAACAACACCTCTTATGTATAAATATAATTCATTAAGAAGTGTAACGTAAGATAGTTATATATTTATGTAACAGAAAATTTACGTTCCTACGTTTTTATTATTAATTCTTTTTTTTTTTGACGGGAGTTTTTATTATTAATTCTCAATATTTGACTATGTATGTATCTCAGCATATTGATTGTGTACATGTCAGTCTCTCACGAAATATCATTTGTATTCTAAAATAATTCAAATTAGGTTTCATGAATGTAGGAATTGGTATTCTGAGTGGAGATAATTTCTTTGTATCCGCCCTTAATATTTTTTAAAAATTCATAAATAAGACAGTTATTTAAACAACTTCAAATATGAATTCTCTTTTTTAGAACGGGATTCATTTTTATTTCTTTTTTTTTTGACGGAAAAATTCATTTTTAATTCTTAAATCTCTCTTTTTTAGTATATCACTTAATCAGTTAAATGGAAGCTGATGTTGCACTTTGAAAGCGACCCGTCAACTGACGTGTAGATACAAAGTAGAAACTAAAACGGTTTGGGCCCGCATGGCATGAGGACGTGTCTCATGCCCAAATAAAATGATAAAAATTTACACGTTTCAGTGTATGAGGTGGGGTACAGAATACAAATTACACATACATTTTTTAAAATATTAAAGCGTCAATGTCCAATTTATGTAGACAGTCTCAGGCAAATGTGCCTCAAATAAAATTAAGTGTGCACATATTGATAAACAAAAAATAATAGTAAAAATAAGTTTCCGTTCTAAATTAAAAGATAAAATAGTACTCATAATGATTTTTTTTTAAAAATAATCAATTACAATAATTCATTAAAATAATTAATTACAATAGATTTTTTCTATCATCGGACTCGTGGCAACATCATTTCGTCTATAGATCATAACCGCAACCACCACATTTTATAGTAATGATAATTGATAGTCCTTTCCCGTGACAATAACCATAGGAGTACATCTCATATGCACCAAATAATATACTCCCTCCGTCCCCGATATAAGTTTTCTATTTCTTTTTATTATTTTATTTAAAAAATAATAATAAAATAATAAAAATAAAGGGTAGTTGTGGGTATTGAAAAAAAATTATATAGATCTGGTTCATGTTATGAGCCCTGTTTTTTATTTATGGACATTTGAACTTATCCAAAGTATGATATGAGTTAAGTTTAGAGGGTTAAAAAATTGTATTGAAATGGATATAATGGGTCAAATAATCCAAGTCATAAAGATAAATCCTGCCAATTCAAAAGGTTATCTCGGGCATCCGTGTACAAAATAAATACATTTTTTAAAGCAATTTATCTGCAGTTCGTGGGCATCAAAAAAGGTTATCTCACGTGCATCACGTGTACCTGAAACATAAATACATTTTTTAAACTTGCAATTTATTGTATTGAAAAATTAAACTTGTGTTAAAAGTACATCTCATGTATGAACCATGTGTACCATACAAATTAAGAGCCCGCTTGGTATGCCTAGGGAATTGTAATGGTAATGGGTATAATTGAGGGGTCAATCACTAAGGGTTATTGATTGCATTGTTATTGCTTAGTTACAACATCAACAATGTATATCATGTGAGGTGAGTTGAGTAGGTGAGGACAATCAATTGCTTATTTCTATTTCCATTAACAATGTAACAAACCTACCAAACAACATCAATAAAAGTAATTCTCATTACCCACTTCCATTCCTCCCTAACCAAGCGGACCCTAATGTATTTAAAAAAAAAGTTTTATTTATATTAGTGCATCCTACAACCAAGTCCATTTTTTTAAAACGTTAAATACTATATTAAATTACGCTGTCCATCTAGTACATACAACAAACACATCGTGTGCATACTACTACCTCGGTCCCGAAAAAACGTGCACACCTACTTTATTATCGAGTTTTTGTGAGCGAGTTGTTTATTAATATTTCAAATGATAAATTAATTTTTAAATAGAGGTATTATAGATCTACCTCTCATCTATTGTATGCATCTTTAAATATTATTTTATCATTTTAAATATTAATAAAAACTCATTTCAATAAAAAACACTTCGATGCTTGTCTGGCGTTTTTTGGGACGGAGGAATATTATTTACTTTCCTTTATAAAAAACCAAGCATCCCCTAAATTTAGGGCAACAGCCGTGTGGATTTTCAATATGGATAATATTTTCAAAAGTAAATCTAAAGAGAAAAACACCTTATGTTTTTTACAAATTTAAAAAGAAAACATTTTCTCTATTTTCTCATTATTTCACTACCAAGTTCAAATTTACAAAAAATAACAGTGAAGTAAGAGATGATTTCCTGGCCAAGTCGCCCACTACTTTTGAAACTCCTCGGAAAAAAGAGAAGAAACGTTAAAGTGAAAAGGAAACACACCACAACCACTGTCGGCATAGATCTGCATAAAGAATTTTCCATTCCCATTCCCTTTCCTTCTTTAAAACTCTGCCTCAGATCTTTATAAATCTTATTAACAAAAAAACAAATGAACTCTTCCGATCAACGCCGCAAGAGAAAACGCATTCTCCGGCCATCTGGTTCACTACTTTTTTCTCTGCTCCAATTGTTGTCTGTAAGATCTCTTATCCTCTGTTTCAGCTTCCTCACTTTTCTGTACCTCTTATCCTACGCACTCCCCTTTAGTTCTTCATCTTTTCGCCCTGTTTTAGTTGTTTCAAGCTTATCCCTACTGTCTTCTTCTAGTTCCAACACTGTTAGTAAATCAGTTCAAGATTTTGGTACCTTTTTGCTCCCTTTGAAAATAGAGAACAGGGTTTTTTTCCCGGACCATGTTTTGTTATTAGTGAGTGGTGGTGAGAGAGATGAGGTAGTGAAGATGAAGATGAAGAACAGTTTTGGTAGTGAATTGGAATGTGTTTACTATGGTAGAAATGGAAATAGGAATGTTTCTGTGAAAAAGGTGTTGTCTTTAGATGAATATGATGAGTTTAGGACTATTGTGAGGTGCCCTTTTGCTTCTGGGAATTTTTCAGGTGATGCAAGTTTGAGATGGAGTGGTAAAAATCGAATCTTTGGGAAAATCAAGAATGGGTTTTGGTTGAGTTCTAACCGTACTGTGGTAAATTCTTGTTTTTGGGATAATGTGGTGTATGCTGCTACTCTAGATGGGAACACCTCTGTTGTGTTTGTGAAAGGATTGAATTTGAGGGCTGATAGAGAGTCGGATCCGGGTCAATTCAGTTGCCATTTCGGGTTAGGAAAATCGGACAGAAATGGGAGGTATGTTCTCAGGACTAGGGCTTTGACAGCTGCTCAAGAGATTGTGAGGTGTTCGTTGCCTCGGAGTATGCAGGGCAGCCCCGATAAGGCTCAAGGAATACGCGTAACTATTGGTGTTCGACACCAGGTTCATAATCGACCCCATCAACGTGTACTTATGCCATCTGTGGCGAAGATGGTGATGAATTCGGTTGATAAAGGAAGAAAGAAGAGAGACGAGAAATACGAGCTTTGTGTGTGCACGATGGTGTGGAATCAAGGCTCGTTTATACGGGAGTGGATCATGTACCACGCTTGGCTTGGAGTTGAGCGATGGTTTATCTACGATAACAACAGTGATGATGGGATCGAAGAAACTGTTCGAGAACTTGATCTTGAGAACTATAATGTTACAAGACATGTTTGGCCATGGATCAAGACTCAAGAAGCAGGGTTCTCTCATTGTGCTCTTAGAGCAAAGGATGAATGCAACTGGGTTTCTTTCATGGATGTTGATGAGTATTTTTACTTCCCATACTCAACTCCTAAACACCAGAGATTCAGAAAGTTAGGTTATGCGGGGCAGCATTCGTTGCGTACCTTAGTGTCAAACGTCTCGTCTTCTTCAAGAACGATAGCAGAAATCCGGACGTCCTGTCATAGCTTCGGGCCATCCGGGCTCGACTCGCCACCTCAACAGGGAGTTACAGTGGGGTACACGTGTCGTGTCCAGAGTCCCGAGAGGCATAAATCGATCGTTAGGCCTGATGCACTGAATTCCAACCTGCTTAATGTGGTGCACCATTTTCACCTCAAGAAGGGGTACAAGTATCTGAATTTGCCCCTGAGTACAGCTATTATAAATCATTATAAATACCAAGTGTGGGAGGTGTTTAGAGCTAAGTTTTATAGAAGAGTTGCTACATATGTTGCTGATTGGAAACAGAATCAGAATGAGGGTTCGAGAGATAGGGCACCGGGGCTGGGGACGGAGGCGATTGAGCCACCCGATTGGCAACAGAGGTTCTGTGAGGTGTGGGACACGGGGCTGAGAGACTTCGTCTTGGTCAATTTGGCTGATTTTTCGACTGGTTTGCTGCCATGGGAGCCACGTTTGGCTAGGACTGATTGAGGGTCACTCGGCGTTGTACAGGAGAAATTTACACAGAGTATTCATTTATTGATGATTGTTTCACCACTTGTACTTTACAGAAGATCAGAGAAGCTGTAGGTTTAGATACAGAATTTTACACAGATGTAACTCTGGTGACTATGTAACTTGACATTGCTTGTGCTGTTTACTGTATCGTCTACTCTTGGAATATATATGCTGATTAGAGCACTTGTGTTTTTCTTTTTTCCTGAATGGGAGATTCTTGACATCCATGTGATCAAAATCATTTTCCATATAACATAGAAATATTTTAGAAATTTTAGACACTAAATAAAAGAGAATGGAGGTGGGATTTAATAATGCAAGATTCAATACAAGTTAGAGAACAAAAATATACACTTGAATATAGACCATGAACTTGAGGAGACAATCTTGTATCTTGGATCATCGCCCTTCAATATATACACTTGGATGTCCCGTGCTCTGAATCACCATTGTAGCAGCATGTCTCAAGTCTCAAGCATATTGCGCCAACTCGTAACTTGAAGCCTTGCTCTGTCAATTTAAGTTACAGAGTTATAAATCCACAGATCCAAACACAACCTTAAGAGAAGATAACAATTAGCAACCGATCCAGAGAATCTCAAGGTTATTTAGTTTCATTAAATTCCACAAATATACAATAGAACAACTACCTTCGGATGTGATCATCAGGCATCATAAGCTGACATAGAACTGAAGCTCTAGTTGATTGTTCAGCTTTTTTCTTGCAACGTTACTGAAGCTTTGTTTACAAGTTTTGCAAGAGTGGCATCTAACTTCTCTCCCGTTAATGTGATCCATGCCTAAGATTCATAAACAGAAGTATATGAAGAAATTAAAAAAACTACGAGATATGATTATGTATAGATTTGATGTTGGCGAAGAATATTTGCTTTCGCACAAGATTTCAATGAAAGTGCAGAACGCATAGTACTGGTACAGGACAGAAATCTAGATATATATTGAAATGCAATGAGAGATTATTACATGACATCAAACAAAAGCGTTATATATCATGAGAAACAGCTGCATTCAAACAAGAGAGAATACATGGCAGAATTTTAAACAGGACATATATTAAAGAAGATACCTGGTCAGAGGTAGTGAATCCCCTTATTGTGTCGCCACCAATTATTGCAATTCCATTATCCCCAAGGGGTTGCAAGATAACTGCCTACAGATATCATGATTTATAGAAATTACTTTAGAAAAACTGATATACATACAGTAGAAAGGGTAACACTATTTATGAGATGAAAAGAAACATAATACAGCTAAAATGACAACAATTTCTGCATCCGGGACAAAAATGATTTCTGATAATAAGATCACATTGAAAAGTGTATACATAGCATGCCTGTGTATTTGAAGGTAGAAACGGGAGCTCGGACTTCCCAGGATATAGCGACAAATTGGCCAAGTAACTTTCTGAAATAAAGATGAAATTTTGTTTCATCAAATGTTAGACCACCAATGAAGGCATTGAGTAGTTGAACATAATAAAACAATGATAAGATCTCACGTGATCCAGATTTCATAACACCATTATAAAGGGATCCTTTCATCAATTTGTCAGCCTCTACAACCATGGGTTCACCTCCGCTTGAGGGAGATGCATCAGCAACCCCTATTTGCATAATGCAGATGCCATCATAAATGACAACAAGAGACCTGCAGCATGTAGCATTTGATAGAGACTCCCATGCCCTGAGAATATACAAAAAATCATCAGAATTTTAACTTCTTGTTATAGTACAGTGACTTTATTTCAAACTTTTGCATGAGCAGTACTACTCATGACTTTTCAATTTACTACATTATCTCAAAAGGTAAATATATTTACACTTTCAGTTTCTATCTTTTTGAAAAATTCAGGCAAATACAAAGTAGATGGCAAATTTAAGAGGTTAAAAGTTGTAATCCTTATGAAGACCTTTTCACACTCAAATAGTACATGTCCTCAAGTGATGTTCGAGTAACATAAATCCCCCCACCCACAAGGAAGCAGGAAGCACAATAATCGTGATCTAGAAAGAGATTTCTGAAAAACAAGTGGGAAGTATACCAGAGTAACTCAGAGATGACAGATTCAGGAAGGTCATGAAATAATCTTCGACATTCCACCCCAATGGGATTTACCTGAAGTTTAAGAATGACGAATGAAAATATCTCCTATGCAAAAATCAAAACTAAAATAAGTAAGAAAGCTAATGTAGAATGGCAGATAGCTTTCTCACCACAGAAATAGTTTTAGGCCGAATTGAGAGCCACACAAGACCATTCAAAATATTGGTTACAGCCAAACCAAGCGTCAGTAAATCTGCTCTAGATTGTGAGCTGCTAAACAAAGTAAATGGATCAAAAGTCATGCAATACAACAATCAAGATAAACAAAAGTATGATATCAAAGATGTTACTATCAAACAATAGAGGTTCAAAAATCAGCAAGTCGAATTTACATCTGTAGCCTAAACCAAATTACTCTAGTAGCAGAATAATGCATAACTGCACAGAGCAAGAGGGCAATTGCATCTTCTAGTTTTAAAAAAACCGAACAATTCGCTGCAGTACATCTAAAACATGCATTATCGATATATATTAACAACTTCATACATCTTTTTCTTCCTTGCTCTAAAGAAATAAATCAATTGAATATCATAAGATAACCGGAGTACCTGCTGGCGTCAGCAACAGGAGCAATGCCTGAAACTGTTCTATTAAACAGCACGGCCAACAAAGATACACCGCCGACGTATATCGGCAAGCTCCGGACGACGTCGTCGTTTTTACTCACCCAATCCGCCACCCATTCCCTCTTTGGCTTCGGCCCTTGATACTCCCTCTTCTACATTCAACAGAATTGCAGTCAATTTTCACCGATTATTATAAATTGAAAGAGACTAATTGAATTGCTCATAGTAAACCTGTGGATTGAGAGAAACCCTAATTGAGCCGGGGCGCGAAACAGAAAGGCGTCGTAGTGGGTTTAACGGAACAACTAAACGCTGAAGAATTCCGGCTTCCATTGAAAGTCGGTTAGTGTAATTTTTCTGGAATTTGTTTCAACTACGATGAAGACCAAACATGGCCTAAACGTTTGGTCCCTGAAGAATACCATATATTCTTTTTTGGTCCTTTGATTTCTATCACTCGATAAAATGGTCCTTATTCGGTATTCCCCAAAATTAACCGTACATCTGTTTTTCCTTTTTGAATGAAATTAGATGAAATATATCTTCAACAAGTAATTCAACTAAAATTAGAAAATGCTCACTTATGATGTAATGAAAAAATAATTATGAAGTTGAATAACGTTATTTATAATTGTTGTTTACTAAAATATTGTATTAGAGAGTTTGAGAATGACTTAAGACTTTAGTAACATAAACAAGTAATTAAGAGATGTAGGTAGCATTCATTGAATATGATTGAGAGTTAGAATAATTATTCTTCATAAATGCAAGAAGTAAATTTGTAAGAGGTTTGGTATGGTAATGAATTCTTTCTTTTTGGGTCATAAATGACCTCTATTTATAATGTTGGGGGTGAGTGGAGCTCACTCTCCCGATTTACAAGTACATGAGCCGTCAAGGGCCTGCAAACCATTAAATGCTAAAGATCTTATTTGATATTCTCTGGAGCTCGCGGGAGGTCGGCGGAGGTTTAATCACCTCGCGGACCTCGTTGGCACGTTAATCTGGATAATTCCCGAATTTGCAGGGATATAGTCGTTTTAGGCATTGAGCGGTCATTCGAGGCCGTCCTTTGTCGACTTCTCTCTGATCTAAGCATGGTTTAGGAAAGATATTATGTACCCAATTTCTGACACAAGTCACATCGTAGTTAATACCCTTAGATTGACCTCGGATGAGGTTATCGACCTCGGGACAGAGAACCTCGCTCGATAGTATCTTGCGGTCCAAATGCAAAGTAGGTCTCTGATAAGTTCCACAAATTTCTATGATGAATGATGGCGGGTGATTTATGGGTTTGGGCCACCTCGCGCGATATACAAACAACAATAATATTAAACTCACATATTTAGGATCAAATGCTCACATATTCTCTCTTTCTCATATTGAAATATTTTTTTTATTATATTTGTCCCTTTATCACATCCTCCTTTCCTAAACAGTATTATGTTGATCTCATTCATTTCATAACTCATATAGGATCTACGAATGGGCTGGACCACTTCCGCTCTTTATACAGTACCTGAATGGGCTTGGTTCTTAGCCCATTGATTATTGGGAGGCCAAGTCCAATTGGTTTAGGAATCCTAAGAATAAAAGGGTTAATAAAAAAGTTGTCATGCCAAAAATAAACTATGCTTGTTTAAGTGAAAAGTCGGAACCATTTATTATCAGGGTAGATATTATGTTAAACTTGTTTACGGTAATTTTTTTTTTCAAATGTATCACCTATTTTATGAAATTGTACTATTATTTAATTTCACTAAACACTATAACTTAATTATGTTGGATGTTTTCGTAGTATGAAACTGATGTGTAAATAGGGGATACAATTTAATGAAAACAAGTGATACTATTAATGAAAATACATAATACTCCATCCGTCCACTAATTTTATGCACAATTGATACCCCTCTTTAAAAGTCAATTTATCATTTCAATTATTATTACAAAACTCACTTATAAAAACACGTGTAAAAGTTAACTGTGCATAAAATTGGTGAACGGAGAGAGCATGATTCAGTAAAATAAGTGATACAATTAACCGGCGCTAATTTCACCATGAACAATTTTAATAAAATACTTTCATATTTTTCAAGTCTTCCCCCACAATTTTAGCTTTTTATAGGCGGTTGTGATGGAAATATAGGAAGACTCCTTGAATCCCATAATTCAAAGACGGGATTAGACAAGTTATTCGGGCTGGCGGAAAGTGCAAGATGGCCCGACTTAATTTCTTTTTTGTAGTAGTATTTTATTTTTTATGAGCCCATTATAGTTTATGGCTTGCCCATGGCAATGATGGCATGCACGCAATTTCCTTTATTTTATGCGAAAATAGTCTCTCATTGTTTAATTGGAACACCACGTTGAATATAAATTAATCATTTGATCAAGAAAAAGTTAAGCTTTAGTAAATGCACCATATTAGTAATAATGATTGCAACACTCGAAGACCAACTATTCATTGTATTCAACCACCATCACACACACAATATGCTCCTTAACCCAATTATATTGATTGAAAGAATTTTATACAAAAACTATATTATGTTTTAAATAACAATTAAATAAATATTTTTTCTATTATAAAATATTATACTTTCTAACATAATAAACTAGTTTAGTGCCAACATGTTACGCGATTTTCTAATTAAAAATTGCAATATTATCAATAAATAATATATTTAATAATTAAAAAAATAAACTAGTTTAGTGCCTGCGTGTTACACTAAATATGAATTAATAATTGTTTAAGGTGTATATAGGGGTGGAAAATTTACCGAAAATACCGGTATATCGGCTTACCGTACCGGAAATATACCGAATTTACCAGAATTTTCGGTATACCGGAAATTTCGGTATGGTAACGGTATAAATTTTCAAAAATCCTGGTATACCGATATACCGAATATATACCGAGGTACACTGAAATATTTTTCGATATACCGGTATACCGATACATTGGATATATACCGTACCATATTTAGAAAAATATATAATATATTTTTTTAATTTAATTAATACATTGGACATATACCGTACATTGAAAATTTATCCTTTTATTTTGAATTGTCTATGTGGATTTCCTGATTCAAGCTGAAAATTGGAATTCTTAGAATTTTTTTAAGTATTCCCATAGTTAAAAAACCAGTATTTAAGAGAGATATATGTTGTTAAGAGATTATTATTCATAAAATATAAGTTTTTTAAATAAATAATCAAGGTATGAACGGTATACCGTTAATTCGGTATGAAACGGTATACCATTAATTCGGTATGTACCGAAAATTTTGGTACTGTATTGTATACCGAAATTCCGATATGGGATACGGTATGTGATTTTATCATACAAAAAATATCTTAGAACTTATCGTAAGTAATTTTTGAGATTTGATCTTGTATGAATTTTCACATACCATAAATTATGGTACAGTATACGGTATGACCGATACAGTACGGTACAGTATGCCACCCCTAGGTGTATATTAGTAAATTCTCTTAAACCTTGAAATAAGATTATTATGTCAAATATTATTTATTTATTTTAATATAAAATTGAAACCTACAAATCAAAACAAAATAATCGACTAAGAAAATACTAATAAATTAATTAATATGTAATAATAAGAAAAATTAAAGTGAATGAAATATAATATAAAATACTTTGCCACATAAAATATGTTAATTAAAATATACATAAGAACAATTATAAAATAAAATTATTTATTAAAAAATTAATAATTGAATATAATTCACACTAAGATAAAATACATTTAGAATGAATATTTTATTTATCTTAAATTAAGTCAAACAAAAATTACCGAAAGAAAGATAAATGAATAATATTATATAGTTAGATAAAACATAAAGTAATAAATATGAATTACACATTTTATAACATTTACACATATTTTAAATACCTAAATAATTAGAAATTAATTATACACAAAACTTTAAGTTTCATGACACATAAGATTCTTTTATAAAAAGAACCAAATAGAAAAATGACATGTGTACTCAAATTTCTCATTTAATGATACATAGGTTGAATTAACATGAAGTAGACACATCATGAAAAAAAAACTCCAAATTAGTATATAGAGGGATTCATGAGGTTATTAGTACGTATATGCACGATCTTGCTGGATATTCGCGTGTTTGCGCATATTAAACTTTAAAAATATATTTTAAGATTTATTTAGATATAGTCAAGTGTTGATAGCTCAAGTGGTTAAAGTTGAGACCCCGAGGTCTCGGGTTCGAGACACTGAAGGGGAATATTTATTCTCTCTTGTGGTGGTCCCCCTCTTGTGGGTTGCGATTTCGAGTTGCAATTTTGGGTGAGGTCTCTCTTAGACAACCTGTATCAACAAACACCCACAACCCAATATTCTAATAAATAATTTTATTCTCTCTCCTCCATATATACAACCTACAACTCAACCAATCTTCATCTTTTTTCATACTTTATCAACAAACACCCACAACTCAATCTCTTAATAAAATAATCTTTCTTTTTTACTATTTAATAATTATATTTATCTATAATCAATTTTTATTATATTAATAAGATGATATATTAAATTATTTGATATTAAAAATGTGTAACTATAATAAAAAAATTACCATACACTTAAATTATTTTATGATGTTTGGACATTTTCAAAGCTAAAAAATTGATTCAAATTCGGAGAAAATTGAGTATTGGGAGCTTTGATAATCTTCCGGATTAAAGAAAGATTGAAAATTTGGATAATTTTGGGAGTTAGAAAAATAATTTGGATGATTTTTTGGATTCATGATAACAATGATAGAAATTAGAAGAGAAAATGAAGAATATGAGATTATGATTCAAAATGTATCAATATTGGTCTCTATTTATAGATAATTTTTTTTTATGAATTTTGATTTTTTTATTTTTTTTACAGATAATATATTAAAATATAAAATCTAATAATTATCTAATAAATATTATATGGTGCAATTAAAATGTGACATGTGACAAATTTTATCAGTCAAAATTATTGAGAACCGCGCCTTCAATTGGTTCGCCATGGAGAACGGTTCATGCGAAATTGTATCAATTTTGATTTTTTTTTTTACTTTTTTTTTGTCTTTTTCCTCACAAGTTCACGTGAACTAGCCCGATAAAGATAGTCTTATGATGGTTGCGATTTCGGTCTACAACGAGATAAAATAACGTTGTCATGACCCTTTAGTAGAAAAAATTATTGTAATTGAATTAGATATGATAGTCGGATTTAAAAGTAACAAAATTTATATAGAAACCATGATGCAAACATTTATATTTTCTTTTATTTTCTCAATTTCATCGTGAGATCATACTTGCATGAGATGAGACCGTCTTATAATGAGGCAATTTAATTTGGACATTAACGCTTTAATATTTTGGGAGGATGAGTATTGATTGTCTTCATTATCTTATACCTTCAGCAACTTAGGTAATTTCTAGTGAATTTAAGATTTTAAATAACGTACATTCTTGTTTTTCGTTTATTTGAGAAATTTGGATATTTGTTTTATATTAAAAGTTTAGGATGTAATAGAAATATTATTTTATTGAATTATTTGATGTTGATGTATAGAAATATTATTTCTTATAAAAACTTATCTTTTTAAAATAAAAAAAATGAAAATTGTGAGAGGCTTTAAATACTAATTGTTTAGTTGTTTGCAACTTGCATGCATCCCTATTTCATTCCTACTTTAGTATTATTATAATTTTTTTTGACAGAAATATTAATATAAATTTAAACTACATGTATAATTCAATTATTTGCAATGGTTTTCATCAAAGTCTTTTCAATTTATAAATACCCAGTCTCATACGAGTTTTTTCAATTAAAAAAAATAAATATATATATATATATATGATATGACATAAAAATGAGAATTAATTATGAATTCACTGTGCCAACAAATGGTAGCTAGGGTAGGGTTGTGGTTGATGTTTCAAATTAATTAAAATTCAAATAGGAGGTTTTTATCGTATAAGATAGAAAGTTTGTGATTGGTGTTTCATGAGCTGCGATATCTAAAAGCTAAATGTAAGCCACCCAATATTTTTGGAGCTCTCTCTCACTTTTTCGTAATAGACACCTAATTTGTAAGTACAATCACTTACATACAGCCGTAAACAAAATTCAGATGCAAACAAAAATACTCGCCCCCCCACCCCACCTTTTTTTTCGATATTTTAATTAAAAAATAATAGTAAAATAATAAAAATGAAGAGTAATTTTGACATTTTGGGTATTAAAAGAAGAGAAAAATGTATGTGGAATAATGAATGAAATAGTGAACATAACGAGTGAAAAAGTGAGCGATATTTTTTGTAATATTATGTAAAAAGTAGGGATAAAAATTATTGGTAATAGAGTTACTTTTTTCATTTATGAAATGAGAAATTTATAGTGGAAAAGGTGGACGAGATATCATGTAATACAATAGTGTAACATTTTATTTAACATCAGTTAAATTTTGACACGTATAATATAAGAGAGATTATTTTTTCTTAATTAAATTACCTTAACCAAAATTACCAAAATAACTCCAAAAAAAATCTTATTTTTTTTCAATTAATTTAAATCCAATAATCTCAATCTCTCTCCATCTTTGTCATAGCGCCATATTAGCATAAACACATTAGAAACACATCGTGTTACAGGGAGTATTAGATTGATAGGGTATTATAATCATTTAAAATTAATTGAGATTTCATTTCGTGAATTTAAATTTATAGGTCACGGGCCGTCTTGTAAAGGCCTTCATATTCTTTATAACTTTAATTGAATTTTCTCTCCGTTGTACCTTTAATTAATTGTTTATGCCTCAGGACGTTTGAAAAGGCCGCTTGTACCAATTAATATACACTCCGTCCCTACTATTTTTTAAGAAACTCTTACTGTTCATAAATATTTATAGGATTAGTGATAAAGTATTAAAAGTAGAAATATTTATTTTATTTTATGTGATAAAGTGATTAATAGTTGAAGGTAGAAAAAATTATTTATTAATATTTTATGTGATAAAGTAAGTATTTCCATTTTAGGAAATATTCTTTAAAGATTGGGACAAAAAAAATGAAAAGAGTTCCTTAAGGTATGTTTATTTCGCGACTATCCCGGATGGACTTTGGACTTTACAATCTCAAACCTCACTTTGTTTTGAAACTTAAAGTAAGAATTTTGAATTCCTATTAACCCTACTATATTTCATCACCTACTACTACTCTACTTTTTATTCTCTCTATACACTCACATTATCTACTTTTATATTCTCCCAATACATTCAAAATAATATAATAATATCACATCAATCAACTTTTTTTTCATCATCTTACCCTATTAAATCCTACAATAAACATACATTTTAACTATTCACCAAAATTTTGAAATTTTAGGACTTCAAAGTCTGAGATTTTACACGCGCACTATAAACTCAAAACAAATATACCATTAAAGATTGATGATGGAGAGTATTTTTTTTCAAAAAAAAAAAAAAAAGGATGTTTGAAAACGGTTTTCATCAATCTGATTGGAGATAGTTTTTTTTCCTAATGCAATCTATAATACTAATATATTTTAATTGCCATCATAATAATTAAACCATATTCTCTCACCAATTAAAAGGAGAAATTTGTCCAATAGTAACAAATGGTGCCTTCACCCGTCAAAAAAAAAAAAAAAAAAAAAAATGGTGCCTTCAGCCTTCTTTTTAATTTTCAAATCAATAATTTTCCACAATATAATAATAATGTACTAATTAACATTCATTTTTTCTTAACGCGACATCAGTCATCACAACAAAATCCTCCCACATTCAAAATAAGCATTATTTTGTGTTTGATGTTGTGCATTATTACATGTGATAACATAGCAAATGAAAATTCTATCCCTAATCCAATTTAAAAAATGAAAACTTAAAGGTATAGTAGTAAATTGGGGTTATTTCCATGCTACACTACTGGGCAGTGCCCAACAGTGCTTTAGTATGTTGTATCACGTATATTGACGTGTTGTACTGTACAATACATTAAGCATGTGTTACAACATACTAATGCACTGTTGGGCATTGCCCATCAGTGTAGCATAGAAAAAATCGTAAATTGGGGGTGATGTGCATACGTTTGAAGGAAAATGAAGAAGACTCATGGAAATGCAAGACATCCCCAGATGACCATTTCAAGACGAAGAAGGCATACAACTTGTTGAGCAATCCTAAAAATCCGCCCGTAGAGACAAAAGCTGCTTGTGCGCTTCTTAATCGGAGTTGGAGCAAAATATCTCCAATCAAAGTCTCGGCAATGGCATGACGACTTTTACAAGACCGGTTACCTACGAGGATGAACCTCTCAATGAGGACCATCTTGCCCCAAAACTGCAATGCAAACTACCCGTTATGCAACCATCAACCGGAAACAACCTCCCATCTTTTCTTTGAGTGCAATGCTTCGTCCAAAATTTGGTATGCTTGTCATAATTGATTGGGTGTATCAGGGGTTGGGCATTATCAAATTTCTAGGCACTTCTTATCTCATGCTGGGATGCTTCTTGGTAAGAAAGGAGATATGTTTGCTTCAAGCTTGTGAAATTGTATCGTGTGGAATATTTGGAAGGGCAGGAACAAACTGATTTTTGAAGGAAAGAATTTTGATTCGAATAAGGTGATAGAGGAAATTAAAATATCCACTCTTTTGTAATTTTTTTTTTTGATTGGTTAGAGAATCCTAGAAAAATTCTAGATTGTTAATGAAGTTGTAAAGCTGTAAATTCGCATACTGGACTCTGTTAGTTCAAACAAGACAGATCGAATAACACACAATTAAACCACGCTCAAACCCACAATCAAAACGAATCAGCAGAAAAATTGCAGAAAACGAAGAACACAGGATTTTACGTGGTTCGGTTTTGAAAACCTACATCCACGGGATCAGGACACTCACTCCACTAATCACAACGAAGCAGTTTACAGATTACACCGATCTCTTTCAAGATTGAATCTATCCGAGCTCTATCAATGGTGATTATGTCTCTAGGAAGAAGATAACAATGAGAATCTCTCAACTAACTCTGAAAACAAGTAACTCAGCTAACTACCTAATGAATTGAACGTCCAACTTGAGTCATGAAGATGTTATCAACTGAATTCGGTTACATTCTCCACTTGTTATGCATGTGCGCAGCATGTGAGCATATGCATGTGACTTATGAAGCATGCACGCGACCTCAACGTTAATTACCACTCCAAAATGACTTAAGCACGATCCAAAACATATAGCATGAACTTTCCCCTGCAAATGGCATCCAAAATTTCTCTGAGAACCTAACAGTATCAATTCTTCCAACATAAAGTATTAGTTCCCCAACTGAACAATATTAGTTGGCAAAACTAAACTTAAACTTTCCAGCTGAACTTACAAATCTCCACCTCAGCTGCAAAGTACTCTGAGTGTCCTTCATTTCCAATTGTGCACTGCATTCACCAATGCACATCCCAAGACTCTACCTTCACCAACTCATTGCACAATCTGAATTTTGAACTTGGTAATGCCTTGGTGAACATATCAACTGCATTATCATCTGTGTGAATCTTCTGAACTTTCACAGTTCCCTTTTCAATGATATCTCTAACAAAATGCAGCTTCACATCAATGTGTTTGGATCTCTCATTGAACACTTGATGCTTCACAAGGTGAATGGTGTTTTGATTGTCACAATGAACCACAACAGACTTCTGCACAACTCCAAAGTCCTTAAGAATTCCCTTAAGCCACATGGCTTCCTTCACTACTTCAGTCATGGCTATGTATTCTGCCTCAGTTGTAGCTAAAGCCACAACTGATTGTAACACAGATCTCCAACTAATTGTTGTCCCATACAATGTAAAAACATATCCTGTCAAAGATTTCATGGAATCTAAGTTTGCTGCATAATCTGAATCCATCCTTGTAGTGGTTCTCTGACTTGTGTTGATCTTTCAAACAACAATCCCAGATTAACAGTTCCTTTCATGTATCTCATAATCCACTTAAGAGCCTCCCAATGCATTCTTCCTGGATCTTCCATATATCTGCTCACCATGCTCATTGAGTGAGCTAAATCAGGCCTATTGCAGACCATGACATACATCAAGCTTCCAACTCCACTAACATATGGTACTGAGCTCATATCTTTCTTCTCTGAATCTGTCTTTGGAGCTTGATTCTTTGACAGCTTAAACTGTTGCCCAAATGGAGTTATCATAGGCTTGCACTCATGCATTTTGAACCTCTGCAGGACCTTCTCAATATAGTTTTTCTGAGATAAAAACAGTCTACCAACCTTTCTATCTCTGAGAATATCCATTCCAAGAATCCTCTTTGCATTTCCCAAGTCTTTCATTTCAAAGTTGCTATTCAGTTTCTTCTTGAGACTTTGAATCCTACTGTTGCTCTTACTAGCTATGAGCATGTCATCAACATAGAGTAATAAGTAGGTTTCAATGTTGCTTCCTTGTCTTTCCAAGTAAACACAATTGTCATACTTGCATCTAGAGAATCCAATGGAAATCATGAAGTGATCAAACTTCCTATACCACTGTCTTGGGCTTTGCTTGAGACCATACAGTGATTTCTTCAACAAACACACTCTGGTATCACTATCTCCCTTTGAGAATCCCTCTGGTTGTTGCATGTAAATGGTCTCCTCCAGATATCCATGCAAGAAGGCAGTCTTCACATCAAGTTGTTGCATCTCTAAGTTGTCTTGAGTAACTTTTGAGAGTAACGACCTGATAGAACAATGTTTGACCACAGGTGATAAAACTTCATTATAGTCTATACCCTCTCTCTGTGTAAAACCCCTTGCAACTAGTCTGACTTTGTATCTGATGTGTTCAGATATTCCAACTTCAAGCTTTCTCTTGAAAATCCACTTACAGCTGACTATCTTTGTTTGTTAGGCTTCTCCACCAGAATCCATGTGTGATTCTTCTCTAGGGACTGAATTTCCTCAGTCATAGCAGTGATCCAATGTCCTTTCTCATCACTTGAAATGGCTTCTCTGTAAGTCTTAGGCTCACTATGCTCAAGCTGATCAGCAGTAACAAGAGCATATGACACCATATCAGCTTGGCCAAATCTGATAGGAGGATGGATTTGCCTCCTAACTCTATCCCTGGTTAAGTTGTAATCAGTTAGATCTTCATGATCAGACTCAACTTATGCCTCACCATTCTGATCAGCATCTTGATCAGAATCATTCTTGTGAGTTTCCACCTCAACTTCAGTGACTTCTTCACTAATATCACCATCCAAGTCTTGAGGCTTCTCACTTGACTTGTATCCCATGACCTGCTCATTGAAGACAACATCCCTACTCACAAAGCATCTGTGACCTCCAGGTTCTACACACCAAAGTGTTGGGGTTATACTGAAAAATATGCTTTTACTTTGTATAACCAAACTGAAGTTTCTTATTTATTTACTGAAATAAATTATTTAATCACATTTGCATTAAATATGAATGAATGTTATATATGTTTATTGCAAACCCGTTCAATAAGATAGTACATATTACGTTGTAGTTAATTTGGTGATACCCGATCACTGAAGATCAAATTAACAGCCCTCGTAATTAAGCACAAATTCACAACCCAGATGGAAATGAATGAACCATCATGAACGGTTGAAGTGTGAGACCCAGATTGGCTTGTCTTGACCAAGGGATCACACTAGCGCATTCAGGTGCGTTGAATGAGGACCTACAGGAGGACAAATTCTTAGGTACTGAATATACAAGAATTAGACCTCAGTGGTGCGTTATTTCTTAATCTCCGTCCCTTAAATAGGATCGTGTGAAATTAATAACTATTGCTTTGATTTATGATGGGAAGAGAGTCAATGCGATTCGATACCTTATATCTTGGGCAATATTATTGATTACATGACGATTGCTGACATTTAATACGGAGAATCGTGTGCAAGTACGTCTTGCTTGATTTGTCCCCTTGGTGGGCTCAGAACCTTTATCATACCAAATCTTGCAAGTGGAAATTTATTTCCGGTATGGATAATAATGTTGAGTTGTCTTTACTCCAAGGACAAAGATAATAATTAATATAATATTTGTTCAGTGGCTTAATTAATTAATGGACTAATATAATCTTAAACGCGGGAAATAATGACCGGGAGCCATGTTATATGTGAAATCGTAATATGGGTTAAGATGGATAGTTCAATATTAATTTTATAGTGAAGTAAATTAATATTAATGGACTTGAATAATATTTGGCCCAATATTAGAGCTTCATAGTCCATTGAAGGTCCATTCTTAATTCTCCTAAAGGCCCCTCAAATAGCCCAAAATAAAGTCCAATTAATGAAAGAGAGAAGAAAATATTCTTGCTATATTTCCATGTCTATTTTTTGAAAATTTGTTGATAAAAAGGAAGAAAAGATTGTCTTGATTTTTTTGTAGATGTTTTATGGAAAGAGATAATTATTGTAGGAATACATAATTATCCCATAAATTCAAGAAGTCAAATCTTGACTCCTTTTTGCCTTGTAATTTTTGAAAATAATGGGTAGAAGAGGGGAAGAGATTTTTATGAAAAATTTAATTAAGGAGAAAAGAATATAGAAGATATATTCAAGATTTCTTGGGGACCAAGAAAAGATTTTCTTCCTTATTTTCCTAACCCTAAAATTTCGAACCCCTCCTCCCTATTTATAGGGGATGAGCTCTTCATTCCCAAGTGCAATTCTATGTGTTGGAAATATTAGAAATCCACAAAGGTGGTAGCAAAATATTTTATTTCTCTCCATTAAAATCGTTTGTGCGAATCCTCCCACCGGATTACGTTCGTGGACTTGGGGATATATTTGGGAAGGCTCTTGGGTTGATCCATCGTCTCAAAGCTTATCTCTACAAGAGGTTAGTAATTCTGTAACTCCTAGTTCCGCATGTTTAGGATTTACGTGAATTATGTGTACGCATGTTGTTTAATTATTATGTTGAATTAATTTATGATTAATTCATGTTAGTAATTATTTGTTTAATTTAAATATGTATTTAAAAATCATCTCGAATAGATCCGGTGTTGGGGAATTAATTGTCCGGATCTATTAGGGATGAATATTTAAATACAAATTTAATTCTAACAATTATTACTAGCATGAATTAATCCTATATTAATTCAAATAATAATTCAACAACAAATCATGCATATAAACATTTCACATAAATACTACGCATGCAGAATTGCTACGGGTTTACGTGAACTAACCTTTTGGAGTGACAATCGTTGAGAAGATGGACTTCGTTGACACGAACACACCAAAAGACCTTCCCAAGTATTACCAAGTCCTTGCTCGTCAATCCGGTGGTAGGATCCTCACGAACAATTAACAAATGGGAAAAATTAATTATATGTTGCACCACCTTTGTGGATTTCAAATTTTTCCAACACATGGAATTGCATTTGGGGATGAAAAAATCATCCCCTATTTATAAGAGGTAGTGGCTGATTTTTTCTTAGGAGAAAGGGAGATAAAATATCTTTCTTGATCTCCAAGAAATCTTGAATATATATCCAATATATTCTTTTCTCCATAATTAAAATATTCCATAAAATTCCACTCTCTTATTGTTATGGAATTTTGAAAAAATGAGGATAAAGATTCCAAGATTTGGATCTTCTTGAATTTATGAGATATACTTGTATTTCAAGAATACATATCTTCCATAATATCTTTTCAAGAAAATCAAGAAAATCTTTCTTTTCCTTCTTTTTTTCTTTAATTTCAAAAATCCCCATATAAATAACCAAGTGGGAGATTTCTTGAATTTAATGAGATAATCTTGTATTCCAAGAATACATATCTTCATTCCATAACAAAATTCAAAGAAAGTTTTTCTCCCCTTTTATTTATAATTTTCAAAAATTTTGAAAAATTAAGCAACCATAATTTATTTTATTTTAAACACCTTTTCAGTTATTGGACATTATGTTTGGGCTACTTGAGGGGCCTTTAGGAGAATTAAGATTGGACCTTCCAATGGATCTTGAATTTCCAATATTGAGCCACAATATTATTCAAGCCCATAAATATTAATTAATCCCACAACATAATTAATATTGCACTATCCATCTTAACCCATATTACTGTTAATATGTCTCCCGGTTATTATTTCCCGTGTTTAAGATTATCTAGCTCATTAATTAATTCAAGCCACTGAAATAGCTTTCCATTAATTAATATATTTTTGTCCTTGGTCAAGGAACGGTTCAACATTATTATCCATACCGGAAACTAATTCCACTTGCAAGATTTGGTATGATAAATCTTATGAACCTCCCAAGGGGGAAAATCGAACAAGCGTACTTGCACACGATTCTTCGTATTAAATCTTAGCAATCGCATGTGACCAATAATATTGCCCAAGATATAAGTTTTGAATCTCATTGATTCTCTACCCGTCATAAGTCAAAGCAATAATTATTAACCACACACAATCCTATTTAAGGGATGAAGATTAAGAAATAATGAACCACTGAGGTCTAATTCTTCCTAGTTCAGTGCTGAAGAATTTATCCTCCTGTATGTCCTATTCAGTGCATCAGTCATGCACTAGTATAATCTCTTGGTCAAGACAAGCCAACCTGAGCCTTAGACTTCAACCTTTCACGATGGATTGTTCATTTCCATCTAGGTCGTGAACGGTGTACTTTTAGTTACAATGGACTGTTAATTTAATCTTCCGTGGTCTGGTATCACTAAATTAACTACAATGTAACACGTACTATTTATTGAACAATTATGCAGTAAATATATGTAACATTCAATGATATTTAAAGCATCAGTGATAAATAATTTATTTCAGTAAATAAGACAGAAATTCAGTTTGGTTATACAAAGTAAAAACATACTTTCTAGTATAACCCCAACATCCGGGCACCCTATTTTCCCAACACAAAGCCTATAGCCTTTTACACCCTTTGGATAGCCTATGAAAATGCATTTTAAGGCTCTAGGATCAAGTTTGTCTTGTTTAACATGATCATAGGCCTCACAGCCAAACACTCTCAGATTTGAGTAATCTGGTAGCTTTCCATACCACAACTCATCTGGGGTTTTGAAACCAATAGCAGATGATGGAGTCCTATTGATAAGATAACAAGTTATATTAACAGCCTCCCCCCAAAACACCTTTGGTAGCCCTGCATCAGACAACATACACCTCACTCTTTCAAGAATGGTCCTATTCATCCTTTCTGCAAGGCCATTCTGCTGTGGATTTGCTGGTACAGTCCTATGTCTGATGATGCCTTTAGCTTTACAGAAGTTTTGAAATTCTTCAGATAAGTATTCCAATCCATTATCAGTTCTAAAGTGCTTGATTCCCTTTCCTCTCTTGTTTTCAAGTTCAGCAAGCCACTCTTTGAATTTCAGGAAAACATCATTCTTATGCTTCATGATGTACACCAACACTTTCCTGGTATAGTCATCTATTAGAGTTAGGAAATAGCTGTCTCCACCATGAGTTGAGACTCTAGAAGGCCCCCATACATCTGAATGAATGTAATCAAGAGCCTCATTGATTGTATGCTTCCCTTTCTGAAATGATTTCTTCTTGGCCTTACCAAGAACACAATTCTGACAGAATTCCAGCTTCCTTATGTTTCCACAAGATATAGCTCCCTTCTTTGATAGCTCCATCAGACCTTTTTCACCCACATGTCCCATTCTCTTATGCCATAGCATGACATCAACTTCACTCATGGAAACATCAGTGGTTCCTTCCATTGTTTCTCCTATCAGAGAGTACAGACCATTGACTTTCTTTCCTTTCATCATCACTTTCTCACTCTTTGTTACAAGAAGTGAACCTTTCTCAGTGTGAAACTCAAACCCCAGAGCATTCAAAGAACCTAGTGATATGAGGTTTCTTTTAAGTTCAGGAACATACCTCACATTTGACAGGATTCTAACCTTATCATCAAACATCTTGATCCTAATAGAACCATCACCTCTCACTCTACAGCTCTCATCATTACCAAGAAGCACTAGTCCCCCATCATATTTCTTAAGATCTTGAAACCAATGTTCAATGGGACACATATGAAAAGTACAGCCTGAATCTAAAACCCATTCATTGTAGAGTTTAGAGCTGCTTACCATGCAAACATCTGCACTCTCATAGCCTTCTTCAGCAACAGTTGCATCTGCTTTCTTATCATCCTTAATTTCATCTTGGTTCTTCTTCTTCTCAGGGCAATTCTTCTTCAAATGGCCAGTCTATGACAGGAATAACACTTTCTTCTCTCAACAAAATCAGAGCCTGACTTCTTCTCAAATTTTGACTTGTCATCTCCCTTCTTCTTATTCTAGAAACTCTTCTTTCCTTTCTTGAATTTCAGATTGAGACTTTCCCCCTGAGATGTAGCCTTCTTCTCCCCCTTAACTTGAAGAAACTTTGTTTTGATATCAGTTTGAATGTCATCAAAACTCAACTGATCTTTTCTTCCAAACAATAGTGTATCCTTGAAGCTTTCAAAAGATTTAGTCAGAGAGTTCAGAAGTATTAATGCCTTGTCATCATCATCTAATTTCACATCCAAACTCTCAACATCTACAGATCTATTGAATTCATCAAGTTGCTCAAGAAGATTCTTCTCATCTGACATCTTGAATGCCAATAGCTTCTGTTTCATATAGAGTTTATTTGAAACAGACTTTGTTTGATAAAGGCTTTCAAGCTTCTTCCATAGATCCATGGCGGTTTTCTCCTTTGAAACCTCCCTCAAAGGCTTATCTCACAAGCACAATATGATTTCACTATGAGTTTTCTCCAGAATCTCATTCTTCTTCGTCTGATCCATTGCAGATGAACCAGAGGGCCACTGATCCATCGACTTCAGAGCATTTGCTAAACCGTTGTGAACCAGAAGTGCATTCATCTTGATCTTCCACAACCCGAAGTCATTTTTCCAGGTGAATTTCTCAACATCCAATTTCATTGTTGTCATATCCTCGATCCAATTCCCACAGACGGTGCCACTTGTTAGTTCAAACAAGACAGATCGAATAACACACAATTAAACCATGCTCAAACCCACAATCAAAATGAATCAGCAGAAAAATTGCAGAAAACGAAGAACACAGGATTTTACGTGGTTCGGTTATGAAAACCTACATCCACGGGATCAGGACACTCACTCCACTAATCACAAGGCATCATTTCATTAGAGACCATGTAGAGAAGAAAGACATCAGGATGGAGAAAATTCATACTGATAAACAGAAAGTTGATATTCTTACTAAGCCATTGGTTGAGTCAAGATTTCAGGAACTATCAGTAGAATTAGGGATGTTGGATCCAGGTGAGTAATTTATCCTGAAGGGGGAAGCTCTTCAGATGCATGAGGTTTTTCAGTAAGAAAAACTCAGGACAAAAATTTCTGAGGATGGAAACTGAGAATCAGGATGGTTTTTGTCAATGTCAGTTTTCAGTAAGGATTAAGTATTCAATTAATCTTGAAGGACACTAGACACATGCATTTACTCACAAGCATTTATTTCAATCAGTAATCATTTGAAATAAATGATAAAAGACCTGAATTTTAAGCTGGAATGATTGAAGGATTTCTATTGGTTAACATTTTGGCAGGACACCAAAGGGTTACCTCGTTTAGAGTGAAACATCATTTTGTCACCCTAATTGTTGTCATTTACTCTGCATATCTGATTATTTGCTATTAATAGCAAATAAACATTGAGATTATATCAATCAAAGATTAAATGACAACCGTTTATTCAGATTTAATCTTAGCCCTTGATCGATTTCTTCAAATCATATATATACCCCAAATATTCCGAGATCATAACACTTTTACACTCTGATTTTCTACAAACCTCCAGATTATCAAACCCTTCATTTCTTCAAAATCCAAAACCTACAATGGAGTTTCCCAGTTATACTATGATTAAAAACCTCGCAGAAACGGAAAAACCATATTTTGAGAATGTTGTTGTGATGATCGACAACAAAACGTCCTTGATTGAAGAAGGAGCGTTGAACATGCTTCGAATGGCACGGTTGGATAAACTGGTTAGCAATATTGCCAGAGTCAGAATTGCCACAAGAAGTTTTGAAGTTCGTGGTCAATCTCAAAGAAGGAGGAGATAGCTCTCTGGTCTCACAGCTATGTTTCGGCACTCACGCAAAATCTAAGGCCGAGGTAGTCTGTACGAAAGAGGTATGCCTATCGCTTCAAAGTATTAATGTCGTTTTTGAGTTAAATGATAAAGGGGATGATGAATCTATCCGAGCTCTATCAATGGTGATTATGAACCCTAATTCTCTCTAGGAAGAAGATAACAATGAGAATCTCTCAACTAACTCTGAAAACAAGTAACTCAGCTAACTACCCAATGAATTGAACGTCCAACTTGAGTCATGAAGCTGTTTTCAACTGAATTCGGTTACATTCTCCACTTGTTATGCATGTGCGCAACATGTGAGCATATGCATGTGACTTATGAAGCATGCACGCGACCCTAACGCTAATTACCACTCCAAAATGACTTAAGCACGATCCAAAACATATAGCATGAACTTTCCCCTGCAAATGGCATCCAAAATTTCTCTGAGAACCTAACAGTATCAGTTCTTCCAGCATAAAGTATTAGTTCCCCAACTGAACAATATTAGTTGGCAAAATTAAACTTAAACTTTCCAGATGAACTTACAGACTCTTTGTCCTCTATTTCTTTTAGAAATAAAAGTTCTTTTACCTAAAAAAAATAGTAAATTGGGGGTGATATGCATGAGAGATGAAATAATAGTATAATACCATGGGGTGAGATGGGTAATACTTTTAATACAAGATAGAGAAAAAGAAGACGCCCATGAGTCCTTAAATATAAAATTCCAAACTTCTCCCGGCCCCACTTAAATGTGAAACCTGGCTTGAAGAACAAGAAAAGGGACAAATATGTCAATTTAGGTTCATAATCTATGTTTCTTATTAGAGAGTGAGGAAAACGTGATTTAAGAAATAGGGACGAGTCAATGTCTATGGACTGGAACTTGAGTTGTCAGGTTTCAGAATACATTTACTATGTTATTTCTATAATATATTGACATATAAATATATTTATATATATAGTTAGGTAAAAGATACAAATGCGTTGAGATTTCAGTAATCCCATTAAAACTAATCAAACGCAAATCAGTATGCCAAATAGTTGCTTAGTCACTTCCTGCTTGTTGGGTCAATTCAAACCACTATTGTATAAATAAGTTACACCATAATCATTATATCATTGAAAGAATATATTTCATCTAAAAGTTTGAACTTATAAAAAGGGGAATAATTAGTTTTTTTTTTATATAATTCCCTAATACTTTCATTCACTTGTGAGTTAGGTTGTCATTTGGGCTGTCAATTCCATAATTGGGAGGAAGAGGGGTCCAATAAGTGTATAATTTAATGTAGGTAGAATTTTGTTGTCTGCGGGGTTTGAACCAGGGACGAGTGTGAGATTATGCACTCTGATACCAAGAAAGAATTACGTCTCATTTAAAAGTTTGAATTTGTTGAGATGTTGTGAGATATAATTTCGAAAGACTACTCTAATTCATAATTATATTTTCAATTAAGTTGTCAATCACTAAGGTAGTCGTTAAATAGCATCATAACACCTCAATTGAGATTTTGAGTCATCTGAGGTTCAATTAGTTGCAATTTAGATTAGATTTTCAGTTTGTTTACACTTTAGGTGGTGTGCAAATCTCAATTGAGCACAATTGATCAACGAGATCGTTTTGTTAAGAACATGATAGTTAAATTCATTAGTAAGGTCGAGATAAATGTATTAAATTTTGCCTTGAAGGTTAAAATAATAAATTAATCATTAATAATGTATATTGAATAAAAGTATATTAGCAAATGAGCTAAATAAAAACTACTTTACCTAGAAGCTAAACTATATATACAAATTTGAGATATTTAAACAAGAAAAAAAAAAGCAAATCCATGCCAAGTAAAAAATTACGAGCTAGGCCAAGAGCTACACCTACACTTCTTCGTCCTTTTACACTATTCTAAAAACATTCTTTAAAAAAAAAACACTAAAAACAACCTTATAGATACATCATGGAAAGGAAATATATTCTAGGAACGTGACATTTGACAATTACATATCCATAATGTGTAAAAGTAGATTTTTTGGAAGCAAGAAATATTGAAAAGAAATATCACTAAAAAAAAAAGGTTGGATATGAAAAAGAAGGGATGAAGTGAAAGTAGATACTAGTGGGGCCGTATTGGGGCTTATCTACCACCAATTCTAATTGTGACCAAACAAAGGAATCCAGACAAGAAGCCCACTCCACATTCGAATATGCTATTTTGACGGTGCAAAAACTCTTTTCTTCTCCACCATCCTTTCCTTTATTTCCCTTTTTATTCTTATTTTTCTTTGTTTTTTTAAAAATATTATTATATCAGGACCTTTCACACGGCAAGTTGGAATTGAGTTGGTTTTATCTTACTTAAGACACTAATTAAAGTTATCTTACTGCAAATGGTATTCATGTTATATTGTATGTTTTTAATTGGTAATAAAGTATTATTTGAGACAGAGATCTTTTGCAGGCGTTACGTAAAAAAATATGTGTTCATGCTAAAAAATATAGAGTTGGTCTCACTTTACCAGGATTATGCTATTAACTTAAATTATTTGACTAATTATATTTATTTTAAATATATTTTTTAAAATTATTAAACTTGACCCATATTATATTCTGAGTAGAGTCAAATATCATAAATTAAAAATAAAATTCATAACATGAATCATGTCTATACAAGTTTTTATTAAAAATGTATAGGAGGATAAATTACAACCGTATATGTCACTCTTAAGCAATTATGCACATTTAAAATCCGAGAGGAACTTTCCTAATATAAAATCTTAGAGGAATTATATGGTGGTGTCGCACCACTATTATCTTTTTTTACCATCTTCTTTATTTTTCGTGCCAAATGTCATTCACCTATTGGGTAGGTTTTCTTTTTGTTGTCAGATTAAGGGATTGAGATTGGAGATAGAGTTTTATTTATATATTTATATGGGAGGATTGGGATAACATATTCCTTTTTAAGGAAGATAATGTATTTTATTTGCTAATACATACCCACTCCTATCCTAAATAGTTAATGTTTTAGACTAATTAGCTTATTTTTATTTAACAGATGTTTTAGATATTTTTCTAATTTATTTTTTCTTTTATCCAGATCAATCTACAAATTTCTAATAATTTTCACATTATTTTAATTAGTTAATAAAAATATACATGTCATTGTGCAATTATTCTTAATTTTGAGTGACACCTCTATAAACCAAATTTATATATTAATTATATCATTATTATGCATAAAGTATATCGCTATTATGGTCCTGAGCTAAATATCGAGGTATCAAAAAATGTGTTCATTACTAAATTTATACTTCATTCATCCCGTGATAATTGTAACACTTGTCTTATTTGGATATCCCAACTGCAACACTCCCAAAATACAAATAACACACATTACTAACACCCACACAACATCACTTTATTTTTAAAATTTCCACTCAAATCTTTTATTTATTTCAACTCAAACTCACTAAAAATCAACATCTCCACATTGAATTACCCATAATACCCATTTTTTATTACACTCAAATTCACTTTTCACTTTTCTCTTTGATTTGCGTGTTGTTTTCGGTGTTGCAGTCCTTTTGGGACGGAGGGAGCATTAAAAGTGTTTTATCGTATTATATAATTATTAATTATTGTTTTGAAAACATATCATATAAGTAATTATTAATTATTTTTTTGAAAACATATCATATAATTATTATAAAGAAACAAAATAATTGCAAGAAAAGATATAAAAGAGTTGGTAGGGTACAATGCAATATGTTTTTTGTGGAGGGCATCACATAGAAGATGATATTCAAGACCCAGTGCACCAGCGACGCAGCAGAATATTTCCCGGCAATTGATTTTCAGTATACAGCAAAATCATCTCTTATTAAACAATAAACAAACAAAACCCTCATTACTACGTAAACTCACACTCTAACCACACCTTATAACTTCTCCATCCTCCATCTTCAAAAACGAAATTTCCATTTTCTCTCTTTTGTAAATGGCCTGAGCCTGCATTTGTACGGAGGAGAAGGCCGAATCAAGCTTATTCGATGGCGGCGATGCACTCGGATCACGACGATGGTCAGAGCTCGGAGGTCAGCGGCGAATTCTCCGGCGGGAAAGGGTTTATGCTCTTCGGAGTTAGGGTTATGATGGAAGGATCCTTCAGGAAGAGTGCTAGTATGAATAATTTGGCTCAATTTGATCAATTGCCCCCTGAATCAACCAACGACGTCGCCGCTGGATATGCTTCGGACGACGTCGTTCACCCCTCCGGCAGAAGCCGTGAGCGCAAAAGAGGTATTAATTAAGCTTCCGTATTTTCTAATTTCTGCAAAAGGAATAGGGAAAAGTAGTTATTGAAGTTTGGAATGATCGGACCCCTGATTTTGCATGTGGATTGAATAAACGGTTCAGCTAATTTGCGTTCTGAATATGCAAATCTTAGATTTGGTTATTTAATTAAAATTGACTTTGTAGTACTCTGAGATTTAGATGATTAATTGGTTAGTTCTAATGAATGAATAGGGGTACCATGGAGTGAAGAAGAGCACAGGCTATTCTTGTTGGGATTGCAGAAAGTTGGGAAAGGAGATTGGAGAGGAATTTCAAGGAACTATGTGAAAACAAGGACACCTACTCAAGTTGCAAGCCATGCTCAGAAGTATTTCCTCCGCCGGAACAACCACAACAGGAGGCGCCGCCGATCAAGTCTTTTCGATATCACAACCGAGGCATTATTCTCTCACACTCGAATCTTTATATTTTAGTCACAGTTCTTTGAAATATTTACTTGTATTGGATATTTGGTGGCTATTTGCTCATCTATTTATTGCATAATGATTTGTTCAATTTGATTATTATAAATTTGCTCCATGGTTTAGGTTCAAATGGGGAAATCCTCAGGTAATAACTATGCCAATATGGATCTGTGCTTATACTGTTCTATGTGAATAATTGCATAGCATCTAGCCTTCATTTTGACTTAATCAGCTCTCTTGTTTTATTGGTGGATCCAATACCTAGCTAGTTTTTAGGTTAATATCTCATTACAACAATGATAAAATGATAGCCAATAATTTCTGTCACTTGCAATTGAATTGATTATCTTTTATTATTTCTGGCCTCAAGTCCTCCTTGGTTGATATTTTTTTCATTTTCTTGACTGTTTTGTTTTGTCTTTAACAGGTTGTGGGCTCTGCAATTGAAGACCAAATGCATCAAGAAATTTCATCTCAACCTCCAACAACACAACAAAGCATAACCATAAATTCTGAGAAATTTCCAATGTCAAAATTTCCTGTTTCCATCACCCCTGTAGTGGTACCAATTACAGCTGAAAATCCCATAGAAAATCTCTCACTTGGGCAGGTCAATCAGCTGACCAATTCACCCAAGCCCATCAGGCCAATTCCCATTTTACCCATCCCACCATCTTCCAAAATGGCCAATCTGAACCTGAACAAGACAACAGGCCCCGTCGAGCCTCCGTCTCTGTCACTTAACTTGTCTATATCGTCCCAATCACCGCCACCTCCGTCAAGCCAAGAAACACCGTTTTCCAATCAGCAGTCGCCACGTGTTGTACACTCGTCGGCTTTCCAAACAGTGCCTACTGCTGGCTTTAATGGAAGTGGTGGGGATAGTATGATTAGTGTTGCTTGATGTGAACATAATGATAATATTTGTAGTGATCTATGTGCTGTAAAGTATGGGGAATATGTTGTGCTACTTTAAGTAATGTTAACTTTCCTTTCCACTATTCAAGAAAAAAAAACAAAGATCAAAGTTGGATTAGTTAATAGTTAGCTTGGATTAGATATCTAAGGATTAGGTTATTTATTCTGGTGGACTTATTGTACAGGGTAGGGAGATTATGGAAGTAGTTTTCACTATCAGTAGTTGGGGTTTCCTGCTCTGTTATTGTCTCTAGTTATATAATATTACTGAATGTTCACTTATGTGGTGATATAGATTATTTAAGGTTTTATCTTCCAGTACCCTTGAGTTTCTGTCCTTGTCTCTGCATATTGAAATTAAATGATTTCCTAAAAGATTTTTGGCCCACTTTCTTTTGTCAGTTTAGTTGAAATACTATTTCTTTTTTGTACTTATTACGTTTCCATATAGCTTAGCAACCTGTGTCTCTGTGCAGTTTGCCTCCCTATTTTTGTCTGCATCTCGTGTGCTTTTCAATTATGCAAGTTGTTGCATTGTGTGTGACAATTTTCAATTCAACAACTCATTCTAAAACTATATTTTTTTCAGTCAACTGTGAGATTTGATGACAGTGAGTTAGATTGAATTCAATAAGTTGCAATTATCAACGTTGGATTACTGTAATGACACCCTTTTTTCAATTACAGTTGAGTAAAAGGACTGAATGAAACATATATGATCAAGGATAAATTCTCTAAAAATTGAAAAGGGGTATTGCAAGCATAAATTTAACTCGTGGCTTGGATTTCACTTGTTGATAGATGGTGGTGGGGGAGGCAAAAGCAGAGGCAAACTAGTGGGTGCAGCCAAGGAATAGTGACGAGAGTTTTTTTGATGAAACTTTTTAATATAAGCACCAGCTTTTGCATCTGTATTATTCACCTCTTCATCATTCTTGGTCTTCTTATGGAACCTTTTGATGTAATCTGAGAAATGATCACCTGCTGCAGCTTCCTCCATTAAATAAGATTTACTCAATGGAGCCTCTGATCTCTTGCTTTTGTTCCTCTCGGATTTGGTCCCGTCCTTGGCCTTGTGTTTTTCGCTTAAATTCATAGTTGCTAATGAAAATGAAGAGAGTTTGATGATATTCATCATTAGCTGCATCGATTTCTCACACACGGACTCCTTTTCTTGCCTCCTTCCGTCTATCATATTGTATGTTGTTAATTATATCGACAACAAATTTGGTGTGTATATATATATACAGATGGATATGGAAATTTCAAGTACAAGTGTAGTATCAGTATGAATGTAAGAAGAATTGAACTCAAATTGAAAGAATCTATCTTTTCTCAGAAAGCTAACATGAGAGACACATGTAGAATATATTAACTTGAATCTATCCTTCAAATTAATACAAATTTCACGAGTATACATTACACATCCGTGCAAATATGTGATTGTGAAGGTGCTATGTTACACGTTTACACTATCTAATATATAGAATCTACCAAAATTAATTAATTTACTCATGATTAGAAATATTATTGATAAAAAAAAGGAAGCTCAGAAGCGCTGGTTTTCAACTGTACAACAGTGAAGCCGGTGGACCCAACCATCGGTTTAGCGCGGGACTCATCACTGCAACCAAATGCATCAGCCGGGAATCGAACCCGGGTCTGTACCGTGGCAGGGTACTATTCTAGCACTACACCACTGGTGCTTCTTGTTTATACATGCTCATATTTAGGTATCTATCTTATTATGGTTGTAGTTATATTTTCTAAATATGTGATATATTGTATTGTATTGAAAATACCAATGTATACCGTATTAAAATTTTCTATGTATCGAAATTCGACATATCGATAAATGAAAAATACTTATCGTTACCATATCGAATTTTTGAACAACATCGGTGTATACCGTCTCATACCGAACTTTTTATATACTATTTCATATAGAAATTTTTGGATACCAATTTTTTCGATATATCGAAATCTTAAAATGTGCATAGACGTTGCCGTATCAAATTTTTATGGTATGACACCATACCATACAGAAATTCACGGTATACGTAAAAATTCGACATTTTCTATACTTTTTGGTTCAATAAGTGTGATATACCGAAATTTTTGGTAGTTTTTCTAACCCCTAGCATATAATTAAGATATAGATAAATTCTCGAAGAGAATTATTATAAACTTTTTATAATAATGTAAGAGTAACACTCCTATGAATTTGATTTATACATGAATTTTATGAATGTTATGTGCAAAAACTATCACTATTATGTACAAAAAAATTTATTGTTTAAAAATATAAAGCATGTTTTAAACATTGATAATTTTTTTGCATAACCGTGATAGTTATACACATAACATTGATATTAAAAAAATTAAGTTCACGGTGAATTCAAGTTCACACAAATTTTTATCATAATATAAAGACAAAAGAATGACATTTTTTGTTAATTGAATAAAATAGAGAGTTAAATCGAATGAGTGACATTCCTGTGAACCAGGTTCACAGTGTGAACTCTAATTCAATGTGACCCTATCAAGTAATTGCAGCGGTGTCGGCGTCATCGTCGTCATCCAGGAGGTCTTCGTCTTCGTTGAAGATTGCAGCGGCGTCGATGGGGTTGCCGGTGGAGGCCATCGAATTAATATGTAGGATTAATGTGAGGGCTTCACACGCTCAATCATCTCTCTTGCTATGTAAAACTCTCACTGTTGCAAAGTAAAACTCTCACTGTTGCAAAGTAAAACTCTCTCTGTTGCTATGTAAAATTCTCACTGTTACTAAGTAAAACTCTCACTTTTGTTCACAAAAACTCTCACTGTTATTAACTCTCACTTTTGTTCACAAAAACTCTCACTGCTGCTATGTAAAATTCTCACTGTTATTAAGTAAACCTCTCATTGTTGCTAAGTAAAACTCTCACTATTGTTATGTAAAACTCTAATTGTTATTAATTAAAACTCTCACTGTTACTAAGTAAAACTCTCATTTTTGTTCACAAAAACTCTCACTGTTTCAAAAAGAAAAAAGATAAAAACGAACCGTCGTCATGGAGGCGTCGTCTTCGTCGCAGAGGAATCACCGTCTCTATCGCAGTTGCGTGAGGAGTCGCCGTCACCATCCTTCTCCATCGCCGTCGCATGAGGACTAGCCATCTCCATCACCGTCGCGTGCGGTTTCGCGTGTGTGGGTGAGAATGCGAAACTTCTCCTGTAGGCGGAAGAAATGGTGAAATCGATGGTTGTTAATCTGATTGTAGGATCGTCATGTTGCTCGTGGCTCGGGACTTCGTTGAGCTCGTCTCCGGCGACGGAGGGTAAGGTGGCGGCGACGGAGGAAGGAGGGGGGAAGACGCTTAGATCCATTTTTTATTTTGATACGTTTTGATCTATTTTGATACAAAGAATGAGCTGAAAATGGTATATATTTGACCCGTTCGTGTATATGGGTAAGGTTTGACCCGAGTTCATAGCATGAACCAGGTCTATACAAGTTTTTGTCAAATCGAATTATGAATTACGATATTGAAAAACAGTGGAAACGAGGATGAAGTTTAACACTTTGACACTTTGCATAACAACACTCGTGTTACATGTAAAATCAGATAAATCCTCCGTTCCGAAATCAATTGAACATTTATTGTTTGAACGGTCTTTTGACAAATATTCAATTAAATCCAGAAGGGGGTGAATATGAAATAAATAATAGTGTAGTGATTTTTGACTTAATTTTCTTTAACAATATTAGAAGCCCTAATTCAATTAAACATTTTCTATGGTAGGAGCATGATGCCTCCATATCTCGAGATTATTTTAATGGTCAGCACTAACTCTTTAAATTCAAATTTTAAATCTGCAAACTGAAGGTGTAGCTAGCGATGAAATGCAAGTATATATCTATAAATAACAATATTTGTATTCATCTTTCATTAGTTTTACGTTCACAAATCGCTACTCCTATTATCTTTTTTGCAGAAAACAAGGTCATGTTTCGAAATCGAATGTGGCTTCATATTTTATTCCGTTGTGTGTTAGAAGACATTACAACTATAAAACAAGAGAGAATACCAACCTACGGAGTTTGAATAGTTTTGTTCGTTGTGTGTTAGAAGACATTACTTAGAGTCTACAAACTTTTTTTTTACGTTTATTGTAGTGTTATATATAGCAGAAAACCATAGAAAGAGATATTCAACTTACTTGACCGAAATATATCAAATGTTTCAGATGCATTGATAAAGAAGGCTTTTTTTTTTGACAAAGTTGCAGAAGACGTTTGGAGGATGATTGGAGGGTGAAAATGAATTGATTATGTTCATAAATAATGGATACATTTTTATATAAGAGAAGGAAGCATATTTTTCATAAATGAAAGGACTATTATATTCACCGTGCATTGCATTTAACGGGAGAAATACTAGTTTTCTTTAACATTAGAAGCCCTAATTCAATTTAACATTTTCTGTGGTAGGAGCATGACGCGATTACCGAAAGCTGAAGGGGCCAAAATCGAATAAGCAGATTCACTTGGGACCGGATATATAATATTTCTTAATTCGAGAGGGAGATCTAAGAAACCCAAGATTTCACAGCAGCGAAGAAGAAAAATGGCGAAAATGCTCTATTCGATCAAGCCATTTATGCTAACACTGCTCTTCTTTCTAATTTTGTTCGTCTCCCCACATCTCTCGCTTAATCATAATTCGTAAGTGTATTTCCTTCTTGCTTACTCTTCTCTTTATGTATAATTTCGATTTTTATGTGGTAGAAATTCTGTTCATGTTTGTGAAATTTAGGTTTTTCTGAATTGATGATTGGTAAATATTGCAGAGATTTAACCTTAAAGAAAGGGAGAACCCTAATGGGTTTTAAAGAAACTCCAGATGGAGGAAATGTTACTTTTGATTGTTCTCCTTCAGGCCCTTGCATACCGTGCTCTCGCTCTGAGAAGGTACTCTTTTAATAACTTAATAATCATGTTTCAATTTTATTTTCGTATGTATTTGCCATGATTTCTACTTTTGATGATTGGTTTCTAGGATGTTGTTCATTAAAGAAAATGAGAAATTGTTGTATATGTTTATGATGTTGTAAACTCAAATTGGTCAGATTATTTAGATACTTAGCTGATTGGAGATAGATTGATGCTCATTATGTGCTATACATACAATTTTTGGCCAGAATTCTCCAATTTAGGTGCTAGTTCGAGCGAATTAAGATTGTCTCAGATTACTCTATTAATCAGAGTGATTTTTTGTTCGTGGTGAACTTTTCAAATCATGATGCAGTTTATCTGTTCTCTTCTCTGTTTTCTTTGTAGCATGCATATTGCTTTTATGTTGCCTTTCTTGTTTTGTGTTTAAATATCCATTGTCATCATTAGGTAAATACCAGAATATAGTTGTTGTTGGACCAATATGTTAAATCATGAGTACAGTTTATATCTTTAAATTTTTATGCAAGGGATCGATACCGAGTCAGGAAGTTGAAATTATGAGTCTTCTGCCAATAACGTGTCCATTGACACCATTTCGATATTATGATCCTGTATTTGTCATCTTTATCAGAAGCCTGGTCTGTTATGCTTAAGAATGTTATCTAATTTAGGCTTCAGTTATAAAATTTATTTGTGTGATCCGCTGAGTTGTTAGATTAAGAAGAAAATGTGTTGTGTTATTTAATTTAGTTTTCAAGTAGATAATTTTCTAAAGCAATAAAGTGATGTTGTTTCTTAGAGTGAAGAGAAATATCGATGTGGTGAGACTGGATATCGCATTCGTTTGAAATGTGCACCCTCTGGATCTGGATCAAACAATCCAAAAAGTATAAAAAAGCAGGAGAAACGATCTACTCTTGAGGTTACAATTAATCAGCATGATGTGGAGCTAACAATGTCTCCAACGAGACACAAAAGATTGCTCGCTGATTCATCCAAATCAGGTGGTGGAACCGGTGCTTATGTCACTTATAGAAGCTGTATACCTGCAATCAATGAAGAAAAGTTGTCAGTACTAGGTTTCGAGGTAATTGCTCTCAATTTTATGCCTTTCAAAGTAAAAAAATCTCCTTATTTTTGTATATTATCGGATTAACAAAGTCATGAGGATAGGTTTTGATATGGTCTTTGAGCTGATAGGATAGGATAGTGACCAAGAAAGAACTTATGCTTTCAACTGCGTCAAATAATGATTTTGGGATTATGTACGGTATTTTTTTCAATTACTTTCATTGCATAGATTAGATTGTTTATTTTTATTAATCAAGTTCATGCTTAAGTATTGTTTGCCCCGGAACATTTCTCTGCAGGCTCTTATGTTGGCGCTGCTGATAAGCAGTGGTTCGTTTATATACTTCAGACGAAAACGGAGTACTGCTGCGGCTGGTGGCGCTCCAATGAGGCTCCCAACTAATTCTAGGTTTTAAGTACCACATACAGAAACAATTTTTATTTTTCATCAAAGATTTTTTTGTAAGCTGTGGCTAATATTCGAAATTATACGTTACTTGGTATTTTTGGTTTGTAATCAAGAATAGGGTGTAGCTATTGGCACTACACAGGTACTCTATACACCCACGATATAGCTTTATTTGATTGTATGGAAAATTTAAAAAAACATTGTACATGTGGGTGTACTTAACAATATTCTGAGTATAAATAGTAATATGTCCCTTCTGTAATTAATATACATTATTTGTGCAATCACTTTGTCACGAAAAAAAAAACAGCATGTTAAAAAAGTTGAGGTGTCCAATCTTGGGGGAAACGAACAGCCTGTCCTTTAGCTTCTTCTGCTTCTGAAAAGTGATTCTAAGCATAATATGGTAGTATTTTGAACCTCTCTCTAGAAGCACGTTTTTTTGTGTGAAATTGGGTCACGCCCACTTCAAAAAAAAGTGCTTCTGCACTATTCTCTAATGGTTCAAAATAGGGCCGAAGAGTTTTTAACACCCTTCATACTCTCTGTATGAGAAAATTCGATCTTCAAAAGGAAAAAAGATTTGGTTTATGCAAAAGTGATTTTAGCATTGCAAGTTGGAGGAAAAGCTCATTCACAGTCATGCAATGTGACTAGTGTTAAAGATAGTTATACAAGCGAATGAGGAGCATGTAAGTTATAGAAAGAAAATAATATGAGCATTGGTTTTGTGTTGGAAGAAAAATATACAAATTTGAAAAAAGAAGTCCATGCCAGCGCCAACAACTCTCCATCAAATATGTTGAACACATAACCAAAAAGAGAATAGAAGTAGGGCAAAAGAAAAGAATGATGTCGAAAATTATAATAATAATAATTCTCAAATAACAATACTCTTCTTCTTCTTCTCTCAAGACACATCTACAGTAACATAACTGCAAGCATGTACTACCAGCAGCACCTGCTGAGTTCACAAAAAATAATCTGGAGTCTTGCGAGTAGTATCCGGTTCAATCTGCCGAGGGGCTGGGTCAAACTGAAGGAAATTCTGCTCCATATTCTCCCCAATTTCCAGGATTGCAGCCATGTTACCACACCGGTAACAATAGTTTGGAGCGCTAAAAACGGTCACCACGTTCTTTTCCTACAAATCGGGTGGAAGCAAGCATAAATATGAATTGTTTGGAAACTATGCAGTTTTAATACGCGTGATGAGATCCTCCTGTATCGCGCATGTGTCTACTTCTAAAACTACGCAGTTTTAAAAGGTGTGACTACGGATCTTGTCTGTTAATTATAAGGTTAATTGTATGAACAATCAAGACATTTTCACATTTTTTTCAATTACAAATATTTTTAAAATTCGCAACTCTATAACATCCTTTTAAAATTTTGCAATTGTATTATTTGACTATTTTCAGGCAAGTTATGCTGATGCGGCAACCTGGACATATTTTAAGAAATTGCAAATAAATTCACTTTCTTGCAAATAAATTCACGGCCTTTTGTTATTATTTCAATTTAATCACAACCCTATTAATTTTTTATGTAATTCCATACACTGCCACATCAATAGAACTTGCTAGAATATAGCTATGTGACAGAATTGCAACAATTTGAAAGGTTGGGTATCAAATTGCAAAACATATGTTGTAATTGAAAAAACGTGAACATGTCGCAGTTTATTTTGCCATTATAAAACCATGTAGCTATAACAATGGGAGAGTGGGACAAGGAGAAGGGGCCAAAGGATCTCATCTAGGGCAATGATAAGCTCAAATATTTTAGATTATAGACACACCTGACACCAATTGTAACCATCCATGACAAGCTGGTGCGCTCTTGAGATTAGAGTAAGGCCATTGGTGTGGTTGAACTGGGCAGCTATATCCTGCCCGAAAGTATATCCTGCCCCACGAGGTGATATGCCCCAACCGCAACGGTCATCCGGATCAGACCACAAGAGATCACACATTGGTCCTTCGTGTGGGACCTATCGGTACAAATACATGCATAAATGATTGTCTAGGGAAAATATAACATGAAATTTCGTGTAAAACCAGAAGAGTTGAAGACTTTAGAATCGCAAAGCATAGACTATTAAAGTAACATAACATTCAAAACAAAATAAACATATGTTATGCTCAGGCTCTCAGCTACTTTTTTCATTGTTGACAAAGAAACCGATATAGACATTTAATTATACATGATTAAAAAGAATGTGGCACTCAAAGTATACAGCGTTCATGTAAAAGAATTTAGTTTTTACCTCCTGTATGCGATCTAAAGCTCGAATGTTGTCTAGGGTATCAAGTGATGGTGAAAGACCCCCATGTAAACAGAAGACCTACAAAATAAAGTGTAGCTGTGTAAGAAATTATATACAAAAAAAATGCGTTATTAAAAAGGGGTTTTGTATTAATCAAGCAAACCTGGCTTTCAATAAGTGCAGTCAAAGGCAAATAATCAAAAAGGTCGGTGAAATACTTCCACACGTTGGCATTGCCATACTTCCTCAAGCATTCATCATAAAACCCATACCTGGCATGAAATTAATTACATAAATATGTTGATCGCAACAAATCTTAAGCCATATAACATTTGGAAACTGAGAATTACGAAAAACAAGGCTAGGATGGTAAAAGTATGTATAGAACTTTACCTTTAGCAGTCATTTTATACGAGTTAAATGCTATTTTCTGTTGTAAAGATCAATTTATCAACACAACCAAAAATGATATCCAGCCTTACCAGAAGAACAGCATGGGATGTTAATGAATTCCAGTTCATTAAAATCATGAGAATAAACTCTCTATTTCAGCATGCTGACTCCTTCCTTTCATATTTCTTTAACCATGTGTAAACCAATCTAATCATCCCTCCTTGCAAAGAACTAAAATCTCATTTGCGACTGTGTACGCTTGAGAGGAACAATGTTCAGCACTTTCATCTTGATTACATAAATTTTATAAATACTGACAAAATGTGATGACCACAATCAGTGAACTAACATTTTGATCCTGCTATTGAAGTTCAAAGTAGAAAGTCTAAGTTTGGGTACAGTTTTACTAATCAACTAAACCTATACGGATATATCCAAAATAAAAGTAACCTTGGCCAATAGAAGCTATCAGTTGATCATTTTCAGTTAAAAATTGGTATCCTACTAGACCCATGCATTCTAATAAGTTTCATGGAGGATGATCATCGGTAAACTTCAAGCCCATGAAAAGGGAGGCAATTAATAAATAGTGAACCAAGCACAGAGGAGCTACAACATATCGAACAATCAGCAAAACTCCAGGGAATCACCATATCACATGCTTACAATATTGTAGCCTTTTCTTGATCAGGTTATCACAAGTGGGAAATAAAAAACCTAGGGAGGTGGGAGACGTCAAACTGACCTTTCCTTTTTTTTACACGAATTTACTTGTATGTAAACCAACAAACTTTCACCAAATGTAGAGAGTCGAAATTATGACTCAGCCATTTGCAAGACCCTAAAACTCTGAAGTATTACGAGTAATGTGGGATAAAATACAACTTGCATTTGGACCGCAGCATTCATGTTTCACAGTAATAGTGAATTTGAAAATTGACACACAACTTAATCATGCCATAGCTGCTAATGGCAGAACAGACAACATGAAGGTGGATGTTTTCCCAAAACAAAGCACAGAGCCTACTGAAGGCAGGTGGTGCACACATAGGCACATATTTCAAGTGTTTTATATGAAAAGTTTTGTTTCACCATGTATGCATTGAAGGCAGTCAAACAAAACGAACGCTGTACATGAAACTCTAGGTGTACATTTTTTGTCCCACTTGATTAAGCCATTTCTGAACCAATCTCTTGAAAAGGAAAAACAATTAGTCTCATCCTCCTTTCCTTTCTGGATTTTGGTATGGTCAAATCATTAGCTCATTAATGTTTTCTTTTTTCGCATGGAGAGGGAAACAAACACTGTGATTTATTTTTGTGCTGAAATTTCTCAATTATCATGAATAGTGGCTGAAATATTTGAATGTGCTGAAATGAACGATAATTTGACCAAAGCCTTCCTCTACTATCTTCGTACTGTCTCATATTTATAACATATTTTTTACTATCTGACTAGCGTTGTTAGCTCTTAATAAGAAAAATGCAATTCTGTGCTTCAGGGACACTTTTGCAGCTTGAGCTAAAAATCAAGCATATAAAGGGGGTGTTATGAAAAATTATAAGTGACTATAATCAATTAGAATTGTTCGCAGAAGTAATTTGGAGTGTTTTGTGGCTCTTTTTTTAGATTAAATAAGCTGTCAAAACTCAAAAGCTATAAGCTAAAAGGGGATGCTTTTGGTAGCTTATGAAACTTTTTTAAATACTATTAACATTTTTTTGCACACACTATGAACTTTTCTTTGAATTTTTTTTTAAACACTATCAACTTCTACTATAATCAATTTTCCCATAATCACTAATTTTAATCAATTCTTCAGAAATATAATTTTTTGCAAACTCCTCCAAAACCAGAGAAGACAGAGGTCTTACACTTGAGTGATCTGTCGACTTTCATGATTCCCCCTAAGAATTGTGATTCTATCTCTGTATCGAACTTTCAGAGCCACTAATAGTGAGACAGTCTCCACTGAGTAGTACCCACGATCTGCATCAAATGAGTACTTTGTTAATGGTATGTAACTGCATACTTGATTTTGATGGCAAGAGAAAATCTTACAATAACAACTAAGCCTATATTCCACTATATGGGATCAGCTAAATGAATGATTGAGCATAAATGTTCAGTCAAAACACATTTCAGTTAAATTTGTATGTCATCATATTTTGTCATTGTGCGCGGGATCATATTCCAATTCTTAAAAGTATTCTCTTTCTCTTCCAATATGAGTAAATGATTATCTAATTTGTACACGCTATATTCAGGCATCTAGAGATTTTTACATGTTCTCCTCAATTCATATATATCCCCCCCAATTTCTTAGTGCATTCATAATTTATGTTATAGGTGTCCACCATGGGTGCAGAAGTCGGAAATCACTAGGCGGACGGATTCTGGCAGCTTAGCACCGCCTAGGCGGGCCTACTTTTTTTTTTTAATTACAAAATAAATTAACATAAATCCGCCTAGGCGCCGCCTGGCACCGAAAACAATTTTTCTGGCCGATTTGGCAAAATCGGATCAGTCGGAGGCTGCCTAGAACCTAGGCGGCGCCTAGGCCGATTTTTACATCCACGGTGTCCACATATCCATATCAGTGTTTTCCTTTTTTTACATCCCATTTTCTGCCCATGTTCATATTTAGTCATGCAACACTATCATCAATTATTTATCCTGGTCTTGTTGGTGTCTTGTAATTTTTATTTTATTTTTCAACATCAGCAGCAGTTATACAATAAAATATAGAGAATGCATTGTCCATTAAATCTACATTTATTCCAATCTGCTTGAACCTATGTGTATAATATTATCAATTCATTCATTTTCTTTCGTGATAGATTATTACTCCCTCCGTCCAAACTCAATTGCCCATTTACTATTTGCACGGGATTTAATGTAAAAATTGTTTTTAGTATTTGAGGGGATAGAGTGACTTTTGAATGAGGGTACTTCAGTCAATTTAATAGAATGAGACAAAAGAAAGATGCTTTTGCGTGTAAATTATTAGTGACATGAGATGTAAATTTTGAGATGTTGGGAGGGTATTAGGGGGCATGAGATGTAATTATTAGTGTGGTTACTTTATTACTATTGTTGGGATGGGTAATCTAGTATGGGACAGACCTTTTTGGCAAATGGGCCATTGAGTATGGGACGGAGGGAGTAATTGATAAAAGAAACTTATAGATGCATTTAATTCATGTCTGTCAATCTTCACATATATCCTATTACTACAAAATTTATTAGAGTTACTAACAATAGAAGTTCCAACATGAAAACATCACAAATCTAACAAAGAAGCAATTAACTCAGAATTACAAATGTTACTAAAAAGCACAAAACTTGATTCAGTTCTTCAGGAGAAAACATGATCCCATGTTTTTCGCAAAGAAAATGCCATCTAAGTCCAACGTATCAAGATGAATTTTAAAAAGAATAGGAACCACAAGGCAAGACTTTAAAGAGACTTGTGGAAAAGGTGGAATTCAATCCTAAATTACGCATAGTTGAGAAAATACAAACAAATGTAACCATAATTAATGACACGCGTTAAGCCAAAATTTCATCAATCTCCACCTACCATTTGCGTCATTCGATGTGCATAACAGCTGTTTTTCAGCATTTGACGTCAGACACCAAATTAATAAAAAAATATTACAGTAATTGAGTCGAATCATAATCACCCCAAAACTTTTGGAATATTTTGCTCTCATCATGTCCAATGGTTTGTCCAATTCCTTAAAAATAAATCAGTAGGGTGTAAGCATTATTTATCACTATTGTCGATTTCAAACGGTACTCAGCTCACCAGCACAGGACAGCAGGAAGCTTGACAAGTGATAACTAATCTCAATCTCCACCACATCAAACTAAACAATAAGATGATCAGTAGGGTTCCTGGTCCTTTTCCATTTTAAATAAACCAGATTAATCAATCTACAAAAATCAGCTTTCATGGGCATTCTTCTATTCTCTTTCAATATTATAAACAAGTAATGCAGCTTCTAACAAAAGACAACTGTCCCAATGTCTAATTCTGAAACTGATTATACACATTTTTTACATTAAAATAACTTCATCCTCATCATTCACCAAAATCAATCACAGCCAAGAGCAAAGCCACAATTTATCTAAGTATAAACAGCTACCATACATAAACATGCCCAACTCATGCACCCACACCAATACATATCAGGAAACAGCTTTCTAATTAAATTCACCAAAATTTAAAAGAAAAGGTGAAAACTAACCAACGTAGTCTCCCATGAAAAGGTAATTCGTATCTGGAGCATTGCCTCCAATCCGAAAAAGCTCGATCAGGTCGTAGAACTGCCCATGGATATCGCCGCACACAGTAACGGGGCATTTCACCGGCTGCACATTCCATTCCTCCACCAAAATTGCCCGCGCTTTATCGCACAAAATCTTCACCTCCGCCTCCGACAACGGCTTGCATTCCATCAATTGATCTATTTGCCTATCCAAATCTCCATGCCCCGGCATTTTCTCAACCGAAAAACAAAACCACCCACTCCTTTCAGGTCTTAGGATTTCAGCACCTCGATGATATTTGATCCAGGATTCAAATCTGAATTGCAGAAAGTAAGAAATTCTGTGGCCGCCGTATCACTTGAGATCTAGATTTGAAAATTATCAGTAAAAAGAAAAAAGTGTAGGATTATTCACGATTTTTCTATTTCTAAGATCTGCTCCCATTTTTGCACGAATCTAAATTTCAGAAAATTTTTAGAAAATATTTTCTAATCATTTGTTTGAAGGCGAACCTAGACACGGAAGAGGTGTTCTATGTGTAGATTTGTGTGTGTGTGTGTTTGAAGTTGCAAGTAAAGGTGGAATGCAAATTGCAACTAAAATGAACTCGAAATGACATCGAAATTGGAAATGCAAGTCTGTTGAAAAAGATAAATTAAACAAAAACCTCATCTGTATATTTTTTCATCCCTATATTTCAAATATATGTTATATTTCTTCTGATATGCTTATTAAAAATATATTTATTTAGATTTGAAGAAAATTTATGGATTTTTTGGAGCCTCCAAGACACAGATTGAAGTTATATAAATTTCATTCACTATATATGAGAAAAAGAATTAAAGAAAATATATATCTGATTAAATAAAAGCAGGATGCTTTAAATTACAACAATAGCATATCCAGATTAATGTAGTTGGAGGCCCAATTGGAAATGGTAAAATAAAATCATACATATAGCTGGTTTTATAAATAAATATATATATAAACTAACCGTTATGATATGGAGCCTAATAGTTTATGTGACATTCTCAAACTAAGCCCTAAACCATAAATCGTAAACCCTAAACCATCAACCGTTCGAACCGGGTGAACCATGAACCACTTGGGCCGGTTTTGAATCGGGTTGAGTTGGGTTCGGATCGGGTAAAAAATCTATTAGGCTCCATAAGAAGCCCAATATTAGACTTCATATCAAAATCATATAAACTAATTCAATATTTTAAAAATTACGCGATTATATTTATATCACATTCTTCGTAACTTCAATTTGCCATCATTTTTTTTTATAAGTATAACTCTTTTTTATTAATGATACAAAAAAATAAAAATACACATTCAACACACTAATGAAAAAATAATTATAGTATAACCCTAATTATACACATAATCAGTCACGTAGTATAATATAACACGTAAGTTAAATTTTTAATTTTCACATTATTCTTTTCTGGTAAAAACTACCAAAACTGATAATCAAATTAAACCTAGTAGAAAAAGTAAACTGTATTATCGCAAATCTTAAAAATTCACTTTTAAATTCTTGAAATTTTAACATTTTTAGTGAAAAATCGTGACATTGATAAAATGAACCTCGAACGTCGAAAAATATATCAAAATATGCACCTTTTTATATAATTAAATATAAAGTATCAATACCTATATAAATATGAAAAGTGGGGCAAATACTTTCTTTGACTCCATGTAGGTCGTCCATAACTATAATATTTACGAAATAAACAATGTATTATCTACTTTATACTTATTATTTTTGTTGACATCACCGGTGGTTGATATTCGTGGATGCATTACAAAGTGCTAAAAGTAGTATTTTTTTATACTTTATATTTTAGTTTTTCTTTTCCTATTTTATATATGACTTGTTGAGTAATTAATTATTGTAATTTGAATGACAAGAATATTTTGTTTTAATGTGAAGAAGTAAACATAGGCTAATATTTGATTGAACTCAAATCATATCCACCTAACAAGAAAATTAAGTAAATAGTTATAAATTGGCATGTTACAATCATCTCAAACTTGACAAAATTTCTGGAAACTAACACTTTGTTTAGTTAAGAGTGGATAGCTCAAGTGGTTAGAGTTCCACCACCAGAGATGTTGAGGTCCCGGATTCGAGATACGGAGAGAGAATATTATTCCCTCTTATGGTGGTCCCCCTGTTGTGGGGTAGTGGTGGTCCCCCTGTTGTTGGCAGGGGCGGAACCACGTTGATGGTGAGGGTGGCCCTGATCCCTCCCATTTTTTTAACTTCTTTTACTATATATAGTGTTTACCACTTATCAATAATATTTAGGGGAAAAAAAGCTTTAAGGTACAAAAAATAGAAAGCAGTGACTTTAAGGTAAAAATGCAACTTTTTTTGTTACTCTCAAGTATAAAGTGCAATTTTTTTTTCAAACAAAGTGTAATTTTTTTGTACCTTAAAGTCACTAAAAATTGCATTTGTACCTTAAAGTCACTACTTCTTATTTATAGTACCTATTTTCCTCTAATTAACTATATAATCGATTGGGCAGAAATTAAAATGAAGATGCTTGATTTGGGTGGGCTTTTAGAAGTTATCATTTATCACTGTTATTGATTGGGCTTGTGAAGAATACAAGCTAGTAACATTGCAAATAATTCCAAATTGTGATCAAATTAATTCTATATTCCAAATTTCCAATTTGCTGGCAATACAAGCAGGTACACATGTTCACACAAGCAGGTAACATTGCAAATAATTCATCAAAATTGTGTAATTCCTTTTCTATTTTCCTCTTAAATTATAATTTATTATTTAATGGAAGTTATTATTTGACTTGAAAAATATTGCATCATAATTATGCATTTCAAAATATTTAACGATTAATTAATATGGATATACTTAATTAAAAAAAATCATATCAAATTTAAGAAACTGTTAAACTCAGCCCCCTCCACCTAAATTTCTGGTTTCGCCCCTGGTTGTTGGATTGCGATTCCGATTGCGGTTGCGGTTGCGGGTGGTCCCCCTCTTGTGGTGATTGCGGTTCCGGTTTACAGTGAGATGAAGTGATATTGCCATGTGCCCAATGGTAGAAAGAATTATTATAATTGATTGTGTTAAAAAACTATTGTAATTGATTGTCTTAAAAAAACACTTTGTTTATCCAAGCTTTGATGTGTGAGGACTGCTTGACTTGCAATTTTAAATTATGTACTCTTCTGGGCTTATTCAACGGGCCCAATATATTTTTTTTCACGGGGGCCCAATACATTTTCAGTATGCTTATAAGTTCGAGTTGCGTAGGGAACATGGGGAAGGGGTTGGGAAAACAATCCGATCATAAAGATCAAAATGTTTTTTGTTAGCTTAATCTTTTTACCAAACTGACCTCGAGAAAATATTGTTCATTTGAAATGTAAATGTTTATTTTATTTTATTTTTTGATCGGGAAATGTATATGTTTATTAACTTGTTTACTAAACTAAACATGCAACTTCTATGTTGTTCTAAGTTGGTACGGATGATTTGGGATTTTTGGTGGGGGGAGACGATGAGAAAAGAGAGCACAAGAAAAAAAAGAAAATTCATAATTTATGTAAATATTTAACATAAGGACTTTTTGATTAAAAATTGAGGTATGTATAATAATTTGGATGTTTATTTAGCTGCGGCCTAAAATTTTCATATTGTAGTATAATTTAAATTTCAATCTGAATTGAAAGATAACTTAGCATTTTTCAGACTTATTTTATATGTATTAAAAATGACTAGATAATAGCATCAGATTTTTAAGCGTACTCATGTAGCCCAAGCCCACTAAAACTCACCCGAAACCCCAAACCCGTCAAGAACATATATGAACGTTAAATACAATTTTATTTATTTTGAAGTTAGAACTATTTTTTGAAAATCCAAAAAATAAAAAATCGAACAGAATCAAATGAATATCAATATTTTAACCCCACTTTCATATTGCCCGAACAAATTCGACGGGACAGCCACGACAATAGGAACCAATTACTATAGTCTTGATATTTATTTTATGTAAAGAAGTAATCATTGAACAAAAATCGGCTTTATTGGCCTTTAATGATGCGGCCCAAACTTATCTGATATAAGCCCACACTTGTAACCCAAAAGCTGGCCCATTCCCTTCGTAGTATCTTTTTCCCACATCGTAAAATTATTCATTTGCCCAATGCTATTTGAAATTCCACGTCCCTTCGGGGACATCCGATAAAATTGGAACGATACCGAGAAGATTAGCATGACTCCTGCGCAAGGATGACACGCATAAATCGAGAAATGGTTCAAAAAAAAATTTCCCTTTTTTGCGCGACAACGATAGATTCAAATGTTTTCTTCTGAAGTTTTGATCAACTAAAATGTGCTTCTTGTGAAATTTCATCTTTTTAAGGGACAAAATCGACTTGTGCTTAAGATATAAAGTTGTGTCAGCATATCGTTAGGATGGTTCGATTATGGGTTTTGTTCATTTTCAGGTTATTTCTACTTTATAAGATTTAATTAGTTATTTACTTAAATTTGAGGTTATTTACTTTAAGCAGGAGGGACTTGTGTTTAAGATATAAAGTTGTGTCAGCTTATCGTTAGGATGGTTCGATTATGGGTTTTGTTCATTTTCAGATTATTTCTACTTTATAAGATTTAATTAGTTATTTACTTAAATCTCCGACCCAAAAAAAATAAATTATTTACTTAAATTTGAGGTTATTTACTTTAAGCAGGAGGGTTGTGCTCCAAATCAATTTTGAAACACTTCAAAACTAATGTCTAAAAGTGGTTGAATTGACTTTGATCCTAAATTTTTTTGTGGTCATGCTTAATTAGAAATGTAAATAAGGATCTTGATTGTTGTGCTTCAAATTAGTTTCCAGACACTTCAAAATATATACATAAAAGGTGGTTAAAGTTCGACTTCTGATCCTCATTTTCTTTGGTCAACTTCACTTAGAAACGTAGTTCAAAAATCATACCTCAAAAGTGGTTTAAAATCTACCTTTAAGAGAGAAAAATTTAATGCATGGACGACCCTCTTTCATGGACACAATTAGAGGCCAAATGAGTGATCCTGAAATCAAGGTCTCCACTTCTTTTGCCAAATATTTTTGAAGCCAAGAATTTAGCAAATGATATCCCTGAAAATACTAACTTCCAATTCTTGATTTACCATTATCCTACATTGCTTGTGACAAACTTTCACCCCCTTTCTCTTGGAAAAAATCCCCCTTCCCCCAGCCATCATCATCTTTCCTGGCATTATCAATGGACGAGAACGTGTCTCCTCCACGTAGAGATTCGTACAACAGGCTGAGCACCTTAGAAGTCGAAGGACCCGGCCATCCCATTCCCAGCACTGCTGAATCGGATTTAGCTTCAGAGTTTCGCCATTTTTGCTGCGATCTCCACCACCAGCTTGCGTCCGCCCGTACCATGATTGATTGGGATCGAATCTGCATGTCAGTGTTAGCCACCACGTCTCTAGCATTAGTCGTGTTTCTGTTCTTTCCGTATTTACAATCCCAGCTGGAAAATGATCAGCAGTTTCGACACCACTTTGTGTTGAACTCATTGACAATCTCTGAATTCCAGGCGTCGGCTGATCAGGTAACGGGGAAATGTGATGCTGTATTTAACGTTACGAATCTTGGTGATAGGAGTATCTATCATGAAACCTCTGTTCTTTCCATCTTCATAGATCATGAGCTGTTGTGGGTCGTGAGGACACGTGATTTTTTCATCGACATTGGTGATAACGTTCTGTTCAATGTTAGCATAAATAGGACATCGGTTTCTGTACCTGCTTCGTTTGTACCCACTGCTATGATAGAGAGCCAGACGTTGCATAAGCCACTACGTTTCAAGTTGAAGTACGATAGTATGCTCCGCGAGGGTCTGTCCGCATGGTATGAAGAAAGATCACATATATACATCGTTTGTGGTTGGGTTGAGATGCAATTCGTCAACCAAACAACCCTTATGGGAGGCCCTGCAGATTGTACCATTGATGATTAATTATTTTCTTGCTCTGTATGTATACCAAGATAATAGAGCCTTTTTTTGTAGTTTCTGCGGTGATTTTTTGAGCAATTAATATGGTACTTTGTTCTTCGAATCAACAAAGAATTATTAAAAATATTTATAGTACACATAATGTGTTGATTGGTAATATGTCATTTAGATCAACAGGAGTATTTAAATCAATTGATGCAAGATGAAACATCAAAATGAAACAGGGAATCTGATGACATGTTTCTGGAAATATGTAACAACATAAATTATATTTATTCAATGATCGATTGTCTTTGTAACTAATACACCCCAGTTGTAAAATAGCAATGATAGAGATAATACAACAATAAAAAATTGGAAGTTCTGAGCACATGGATGTCACAAGATCATTGATTCTATGAATCTTTCTTGGGGTACTGGATGTAAATGAGCCAACTCTTCTATATGGAACGGACCTTGGAAATAAGATGTCTGCACCTGACAATATATATTCTGGTTCCGAGTAAATATGTATAATGTTGCAGTCGTTGAGGAAGAAGAAGAAGCAGCAGCACATCTTTTCAATGCTGTTATTAGCTATCGGTTGGATGGGAGATCTCACGATGTTCTTTCGAAACCACCGCCAATCTGCATATGTAGCCATTCGGGTGATGAATCCCTACCATATTCTCTAGTGCTTTGAGAACCAAATCCCACGTTAGAAGGATCGAAAGTTTGCTGAGAAAACTGCCAAATGAAAAAGACTGTGTGAATATTCCAGGACGGAAACATATATGAAGTAATAATCAGAATTTAGCATGTTTTCCTTTTCTGTCGTGAATTTTTTTTTCGATTATGTCTGCAACTTCCCAGGCATGTTATTGTCTTAGCAGTTATTTCAACCGATACTAATGGGATTGTTGACTGTGATACCTTATATAACTCTGTGCATATTGTGTTAGAGACAGATGTTTAGTGCAACTTCAGATTGACTTCATGCAGATTATTCAATTCTAATTTGTTGAACGTTGAATGAAATATATTAAGATTAATGGAAACAATTTCCTAGAATTGTATGTAAAAACTATGGTACTGTATTTATCTCCCCTGGTGGAACAAGTGAACAATTTTAACTAGAATTTGAAGTAACAAAGAAGTACAACCATATACCGGAAGTTGGATTGGCACTTACATCTTTTGAAGGGTATCCATCAATGCCCACTCTTGCATTGACTGCTTCAAGCTTCATTGACAGAAACTGTGAGACAGCCAATCGTTATCAGTGCATACTTAAAGTGATACGATCAAAATATATAAAACATGTAGACTGAGGTGAAAGCTAGAGACAGGGACAGTGATCTACCTCAACTTGGCGTTGTAATGATTGTATATAGTTAATGATCTCATCAAGCACTAGTGCTTTGCCAATAACCTGAATTTAAAGAACGGTTCCCTCTAATTAGTTGTTCTAGAAAAAAAATATATGGAACTTCAGAAGTATATTTAGCCTGAAATGACCTTTCAAAAAAAAAAAAATATATCCTGAAATGAAAAGATATGAAAAAATACATCAACGATTGTGTAAAACGAAAAAAAAAATGAAGGTATGAGGTAAACATTCGATAACAAACTCTCAACCAACACGCTTATTCACTCAAGCACAAAGAAGGTTATTCGCAGAACGGAATATTGCTAAAGTAGATGAAAGAATCGGTTTGAGCATCAACAAACAATAACCAAAAGTATCAAAAAGGTTACTCACTTTGTTACAACCAGGAACTAGATCTTGAAGAATTTTCATCCTCTCGCTAATCTTTTCTCTCCTAGCCTGCACCAACGTCAAACAATAAAATTCTCTTGATAACATTCATCAAAACTAAGCACACTTATTTGTTCTCTTTAGTTTTCTAACTAGATTCAATCTTGTTACATAAATGAATCAGAAATGGATTACAGTCATTACTCTTTCAGCTAAACTGTGACTATCTGTGGCTTGACCCCTTCTCGCTCGCACGTGAATGTAGTCTTGCTTTGGAGGTTCAGCTGATTTTGCAAGTGCCTCTGCCGCCTTACCTGAGTTCCCTTCTCCTTCTACTTTACTGTCCCCAATACCATTTGATGCAACTCCCTTCAGCCTTTTATTTTCACCCTCACTCTGCTTCATGCCAACAATAAATTCACATCACAACTTCAATAAAATTGAATTAATCTCCCTCTATTACGCAAATAGATTTGCTGAATAAGTGGGGAAAAAAAATTCTATCATACATATCAGTTGTCACTAGAAACTATCAAATCAAAAAACAATTAGGAAATCGACTGTTCAAGCTGGCAAATATTTCCTATCATATATACACGGAATTGAATTTAAACACAGTCAATTTCATCAACAATTCAACATTGAACAGCAATATAGCTAGCACACTACAGTAAAATCTTATGCAATTATGAAAATTAACCGAATTCGTGCGTTTTACCATAGCATTATTATTGCTGTTCCCATTGCTATTGCTAGTAGAAGCTCCGCCTTTGGCGGACTCATCTTCCTCACGGCGCTTCCTCGAATTGTGATTGGGCGGACTATGATTCGATCTCTGGTCCATCACCATCGGATCCAAGCCCAATTCATACGACGCCGCGGCGGCATTCATCTGAAACCCCGGCCAGATCTCGGCGAAATTATAAACTCCTCCGTCGTTCATCATTGCCGCCCCCTGCGGATCCATTCCTCGGCGCCGAACCAATTTCCACCGCCGGCGCAAATCACGGCGAGCGAAGGAGCATGAAATGTGTAGATACAGGAAGGATGTGTATGTATAGGCGGAAAGGGGAGAGAGGAGTGGATCCTATTTCCTTCGAGAGTGGAGGTTGTTGGGTGCGCACAGTACCCACTGGCGTACGATGGCTACTACCGCTTCAATCTAGAGAGAGAAATGAGGAGAGAGAGAGAGAGAGGCTCTCGGGAGTTGAAAAGAAGTGACTTTGAGTGAGCTTTTCTCGGAGCCTCCAGCTTTTCATGTCTTTAATTAGGCTGCCTGCCTATTATACTCTACTGCGGGCTCACCTAAACCGCAGGTTCTTTTTTTTTTTAATATAATAGCATTAGTTTATAAGTGAAATTGTATCAATTTTATAACATGACTATGAACAAATTTTATACGAGAGTTTGTATTTCTTAATTTTTTTTTTTTTTCTAGATTTTATATGCACTAATTGTATCATGCACTGTAGAGTATATTTAAAATATATAATTTGTTGTACTGAAAACACAACTTATTTACACTAAAACATACAATTTATTTCATAAATGCAGGTTGCATATTTCAGTATAAACAAATTATGTATTTCAATAATACACCGTGAAGTGCACGGTGTCAAGAGATCCATTCTTTTTAATTAATCACTTTAATATTATTTCAAGATTTTCATTTCGTTTGCTACTAACTAATGTACGTTTGTGGCATTACAAATTTGGTTTTTCAATGTACTAATATACAACTTTGGAGCAATTAATAAAGAATAATGCATGTCTTTCCAAACCAAAATATAATTTAAAGTTTGGGAGAAAAGAATAATAAAAGTGGTTAGTGATAAACGTGCTTAGATTAGTAGATTATTATTGAGAGCGTGATTATGAGTCTATTTGTAGCTTTTAAAGGATAATCTGAAAAGCTTGGACTGATAATGACTCTCCTATCATTTTGTTGTGTTCGATATAATTAATCAGCATTAATCGAACACGTAAGAGACACGTATAATATTTATTAAAATAATCATGTCCGATGGACAAGTGTGTTCGTCGCTCGCCGACCAAACAAGTTTTGTTCGCCTGCTTGCCATTCACCAACTAAGGTTGTTCAACCACTGACCGAGCAAAATGATCCTGAAAAGAACATGAGAAAGTCAGTCAAACAGATCAGATCAGGGAAGAATGAATCAAATAAAGCTGAGTCAAGTCTGAGGACTCAGACAACCTGAATGCTTAGATATCCTGAAGGGTCAGTATGCTCGACACTCAGACATTCTGAGGGGCTTAGATATGTTCAATGAGGGCAATTTTTCCACATAAGATTGACATGGTTTAAGGGGCGAACAAAGCGTGCAGTCGAGCAGAAGATTGATTTGGACGATCAAAAGAGTGTCTTACAGATAAGCAAGTGCAAAGATCAATCTTGAAGACGGAGTTGGGAACGTGGCAATATTACTTGAATTCTTGCATGGCCCGAAATCTACAGCTCAAGCTTGCCAAACCAGCTCATGCTTGTCAAGGTGCTATAAATAGAAGAAAAGACAACAAGAGAAAGGTTTAGAAAATGCCCAGAGAAGTGAGATATAGAAAAATTCGAGAGATCATAAAAAAAAACCCTAGCACTCAGATGTTAACTCTCCAAATCATCTTCATCCATAATGATTCATCTTCAGGATATGTATCAAATATTGTACGTGTAAAAACTCGCAATACTACATCCCTGGCTTGGTATGCCCCCAGAGTAGTCATTTCTTGACGAACTGGGTCAACAATTTCTTCTTATTTACAGTTTAATTTACACGTGCATGTTTTGTTTGTGAGTCGTAACCGAATTAGCCACATAATATTCCTCAAATAAAACGACTCGCGACAATTGGCGCTAGAAGGAGGGTACCAAAAAACCAACCCATACACAAACCCGTAGTTAGCCGAGGCAGAAAAAAGAAATATAATGCCTCAATCTAGGAATACACAAACAGAGAGGTCGGGACAAAGTCGACCTCACGACCGGAAAGAGGCTCAGCGCCGGCTTCACAAAGATCAGACAGTGGAGACCGTTAATCTTGAGGATATTGCCAATGATCCGGCGGCCACAACAAAGGCCATCACTTTCTTGCTGCAAGCACAGAAAGAGAGGGCCGAAAAAGAGTTGGCCAAGTTAAAACCTCAAGATGATGAAGAACGACGCTCGCGTACACCCGATAGCGAGCAAGTTAAAAAGAAAGCTGCGAAGCGGGCCAATAAAAAAGCTGATGACACGTCTGATGACGAACAGCCTCAGGGGTCCAGACCATCAGCGTTTGGACGTTTGAGGCTCTCCGCCAAAGACCGAATCGACAATAATAGGCGACAGGATCTAGGAAAGGAACATCCAACGAATATGCCCGCACATTCAGATCCCCATGATCATCCGCATGCTGAATAAAAATCGCCGGGAACAAAATTGCATATCCATAATCGATTGGGTGGTCAAGGACGAACTTGGAAAGGGGGACTGCCCCATCACGAGCATGACCCACTGGGTCCTCATGATGGGAAATAGCCCCGATCTAAGTCTGTTAGTTCCACAAAATTTGCGGAAATGCAGAAAGCCATCGAAGGCTTACAAGCAGATCTGGCCGCGACCAAAGAACACCCTCAGGCGAGCACAATACCTTGCTCGCCACTATCGCCGGTGATCATGGTGGCCGAAATACAAGAGAAAGTGGGGAAGACCCGACCACCAATCCCCATGTTCGATGCTGAGTCAGACCCTCATGTCCATCTCAGCAAATATTCAGACTTTATGATCGCCATGGGTGCCACAGACGCGACCCAATGTCGATCTTTCCCCATGACTTTGGGTGATCGGGCACATAGATGGTTCTCTACTTTGCCCGCCGCGTCTATCACATCTTTCGCTCAATTGGGAAAACAATTCCTGTCCCATTTTTCATCCATGTGTGCTCGTCCGGTGCCAAAACAAAGGTTGACGTATTTTTCCCAACTAAGAGGTGAGTCAGATCGAGCATACATCGAAAGATTTGATAAATGTTTGTATGATGGGGCCCCAGTTGAAGAGGATGCCAAGATCCTCACGGTGGTCGGAGGCCTGACTTTAAATACTGACATGTGGAAAGCCATGCATCAAGACTGGCCGAACACATATTCAAAATTCCGGGAGCGAGCAGCCAAAATCATAGCCATGCAAGATTTGCTCGCCCAATCACGATTGGGTCAGGAAGTGCCAACTAAGAAAGTTTTTGGGAAGAAAGTGATGAATGAAGGAGGGTACAAACCCCCAGGCTGTTTCAAACCTTTCGAAGAAAGAGCAGAAGCAAACGCCCTACGAAGTCTTCTGGGCGTTTCAGCAGAAACAATTTTTAACCAAATCAAAGATCGGGACATGTTAGATAGACCTCGAAGAATCATAATGGACAAGCATCGGCTTAATACTTCCAAATATTGTAACTATCACGAATACATCGGGCACAATACAGAAGATTGTCGCGACGCCAACTTTGGAAGCTATACGAAGATAATCGTCTTACCCAATTCCTAAAAAAGCCAGCGAACAAAAGCTCCCGAACAGAGAAAACTGAAGACCGAAGGGGTAAGCGTAAAGCCGAACAAACATCTGACAGTGATCCCGAAAAATCACGTAAGAGGTCTGAATTACCCAAAAGAGGGCCTCCTACTGTGGGTTGAGGTCGAGAAAGTCAAGAGATCCACATGATACGTCCTGAATATGGACCAGTGGGTGGATGCTACCAGGCACCAACATTATCAAACAGACGAAAGAAAATGGAGATGCGTGCCTTGCAAAGCATCCACCAGTGAAAGTGGCGAAAGCACATCACCCAAGACGCCACCCTCTCACCAAATTATGTTTTTTGAGAAAGGCGATCTCGGCGGTATAATCACTCCGACAATGACTCTTAACCATCGATCTTTCGTCTCGCCGGGTTGAAGGTGCACCGCCTCCTGGTCGATATCGGAGCCTATGCGAACATTTTGTTCGTCAACACTTTGCACCAGATGGAAAAGCAAGTTGGGGACTTGAGTAGCTATATTGAACCATGTGATCATACCATTATAGGTTTGGGGGAATCTGTAACCCGACCCTATGGTATGATTAGGTTAGGAGTCGAGTTAGAATCAACTCTAAATCAGGAGATCCGATTTAACTAGAATCTTTAGATTTTGTAATCGTCGATGCTCAAATCTCTACTTATAACGGGTTCCTAGGTCGCCTTGGATTTATTCAGAATTTAAAGCGGATCGTTTCTACTTATTACTACTGTGTCAAATTTCCAACACAAGATGGAACAGGTAGCGTAAAAGGAGACCAAAAGAAAGCTCGAGATTGTTTGCTATCATGTGCACCAGAAAAACAAAATATTGTTAACATGATGGAGCAAACACGGGAGATCGGAGAGTCAAGCCAACGAGCAAATATGTTGCCAAAATATCTTTTGACGAACACAAGTTTGATGAACCTGACTCCTCCTGCGAACACTGAGTAATCTTGTGAACACACAACTGGAATGGCAACTCATGTCCCAAATCTCCCAGATCTAATGAATATTGATCCGCTAAATGAGCAACCGGAACTAGAGCCTCGCATAGGTTTCGAACCTATGGAGATTGATGACAAACACTGGGGGTCGATCCAAGATCCTCGGTGGAAACAAAAAAGAAAGCGAGCAACATCTGTCGAACAACTAGAGTCTATCAACATCGACCCGAACAGACCTGAGTTAGAAGTGTTCATTGGTTCGGAATTACCTGAACCAATTCGAACAGAAATGATTGCTTATCTTCAAGCAAACTTGGATGTGTTCGCATGGTCGCACGAGGACATGGTTGGCATTAATCCTAAACATGCATGCCATTCCCTCAACCTTGATCCCAAGATAAACTCCAAAGAATTCGTAAACGCATGAATAGAAGAAATCATGAATGAAAGTGAAATCAAAAAAAGTTGCTTGACAACAAACCGATTCGAGAGGTAAAATACCGAGATGGCTTGCGAACCCGCGGCTCGATTCGCAAGTCCAATGGATCTTGGAGACTATGTATTGATTTCATTTGATTTAAACAAGGCATGCCCAAAAGATAATTTCAATGCCGCATATCGACTATTTGGTCGATGTCTGAAGAAACCGTGAGCTCATGACTTTCATGGATGCATTTCTTTGGTTATCACCAAATACCCATGCATCCCGGACGATCAAGAGAATACAACATTCTGCGCGATGAAAAGAATATGTCTTTGTTGGCAACGCATGCCATTCGGATTAAAGAATCCGAGCAAACATATCGGTGTTTGGTGAACAAAATGTTCGGCGAATACATCGGCCGAACAATTGAGGTATATATTGACGATATATTTTTGGTAAAAGCGAACACAAGGAAGACCACATCACCCACCTCGCGACAAACGTTTGATATACTCGGGAGTACAATATGAAGCTAAATCAGAAGAAATGCGACTTTGGGGTTCACTCGGAAAATTCCTCGGACATATGGTGGTCGGCGGGGATCGAAGCGAACCCGTCAAAGATTCAAGCTATGCTCGATATGCAGGCCCCCAGGAGTGTGAAAGAGGTTCAAAAGTTAACCGGACGTCTAGCTTCCGTAAGCCGGTTTATATCACGAACTGGGGACAAAAGCAAACCTTTCTTTGATGCATTAAAGAAGGGGAAATTCCAGTGGACCGAGCATTGCCAGAATGCATTCGAATCATTGAAGCGATACATTGGCAGATACTTTCGACACCTTGCTCTAAGCTTTGTCCGGTGAACAACTCTATCTGTATCTTGCTGCATCCGAACATACAATAAGCGTCGTGCTCGTTCGAACAGAAGGGACGACGCACTTGCCCATTTACTATGTGAGCCAAGTGCTCAAAGAAACCGAGCTCCGGTACCCTCCATTAGAAAAACTTGCATATGCTCTCGTAATGAGTGTTCGAAAATTGCGACCATACTTTTTCGATCACTCAGTCGAGGTATTGACCACATTTCCATTGCGACAAGTCCTCCAGGCGAAACGGCATCGCAGTGCAGATTACTCAAATGGGCGGTGGAGTTAGGACAATTTGGCATTACGTTCGCTCCGTGAACAACAATGAAGGGCCAAGTTATGGCCGATTTTATGGTCGAGTTGACATATCCACAAATGCCCGAACAAACTATCGACCAACCATGGCATATGTATGTTGATGGCTCATCAACAAGTTCAAGAGTCGGAGCCGGCGTAGTTCTCATCAGCCCGACCAGACAAACATTCACAACAGCCATCTGTTTTGATTTCCCAGCTACAAATAATGAAGTTAGAATCTGAAGCTTTGATTTGGACTCTGAGATGGCTATGACAATGGGAATTCAGAGGTCGATGATTTGATGATTCTCGGATAATCGTTTATCAAGTGATGAGCGAATCTGAGCCCGAGGCGAACAAATGGCACAGATCAGCAACTAGCAAAAGAGTTGCTCGAGCATTTCGAACAAGTTTTCATATAACAATTACCATGATTGGGTAATTCGTTCGCTGATGCTTTAGCACGCTGGCAATAACAGAAGGAGTGACGAACACAACTGACATCGTGGTCGTCACAACTTGTTCGCCATCAGTTCCCAGAGTTATGATCGCCCAAGTAATGCATTTAGCAGAAACTTGGATGACTCCAATCCTGAGTTACTTGCAAAAGGGACTTCTCCCTGAGAATAAGGCACAAGTTACTCGCCTCATATTACAATATGCTCGTTATACTATCATAGACGAGCATTTGTACAAAAGAAGCTTCTCACTTCCACTATTGAAGTGTATTACTCCTGAAGAGGGTCGTGTACTTCTGGATCAAATCCATGATGGAGTATGCGGAAACCATACGGGTGGGCTCGTCCTGGCGCACAAAATAGTCAGACAAGGTTATTACTGGCCAACCCTCAAGAAAGATTCGCTCACGTATGCTCGCGCATGCCACAAGTGCCAGGTACATGCTCCACTTATTCATTGCCCACCGGAAGAGTTAGTGTCAGTTTATATCCCATGGTCATTTGCTAAATGGGGGATCGATTTGATCGGCCCATTTCCTACTGGCACTTCGGGAGTAAAATTTGTTGTGGTTGCCGTTGATTACTATACTAAATGGGCAGAAGCCGAAGCCATTGTCAAAATCACCGAACAAAGAATGTGGAACTTTGTTTGGAAAAATATTATTTGTCGTTTTGGGCTTCCCCAATCACTAGTAATGGATAACGGCAAACAGTTCGATGGAAGTGAATTCAGACAGAATTGTGCTCGCTGGGGCATAAAAAAGCATTACTCGACTCCGTATTATCCCCAATCAAACGGACAAGTTGAAGCCGTTAATAAAATCATCAAGCATACCCTCAAGGCTAGACTTGATAATTCGAGGAGGAGGAAATTTCAAGAGTTGCTAGAAATATTATGGGCCTATCGAACAACTTCGAGAACATCAAGCTGCGGAGACCCCGTTTGCCACGGCATTTGGTGCGGAAATTTATTATACCCACGGAAATCAAAATTCCGAGTCATCGAACAATGACTTTTGGAGAGCATATTAATGACCAGGCGCTCGCCCTGAATGCAGACCTGTTAGAAGAAAGAAGGACGGAGGCTGATTTCAAAAATGCCATGTACAAAAAGAGGTCAGGGAAGTTCTACAACTCCAAAGTCCGAACACGCATGTTCAATGTGGGCGAGCTGGTTTTAAGATGGGCAACGGGGGTATCAAGTGGTGTGTTCGGCCGAGCATGGGAAGGTCCATTCAGAGTTATGAAACGTTTGTTAAACGGGGCGTATGATTTGGAAGATTTGAATGGAGTCCCATTGTCCTACTCGTGGAATGAGTCAAATTTGAAAAAATACTATCAATAATGACGAGCATAACCGGTAGAACAAAAGTCGACCACACAATTTGAAGCGAGCACATCCGCCGAACAAAAGTCGACTACATAGTGAAGCGAAAAGGTTAATAGAACATAACATAATCGTCTACACAAATTGAAGCGAGCACAATTGGCCGAACATAATCGTCCACACAGCTAAAGCTAACACAGTTGGCCGAATATAATCGGCCAACACAGCTGAAACAAACACAAATGGCCAAACATAATCAGTCATTCAGCTAAGACGAGTAAGACAATCCTGAAAGAAGAACACATTATGTTCGACACATATCTTCAAGAAAGAAATCTTTGGCAAGACTATCGAAAAGCGAAAGATACGTGTTTAACGAGTTGACAACAATCAAGATACGTTGTCGGAATAAGTTGACAAGTGGTGGCAACCGAGGAAGAACGAAGTCAATCTTTGAACAAGAAATTGGCAAAAAAACCGATGTCAAAAGGAGGAGCAAAAGTAAGAAGGTCAGCACCAACTAGCTATGCCAGCACTAGCTTGGGATAGTTCTATAAATAGAGGCATATTGATAGCTGAAAAAAGCAAAGAAAAAACAGATGAAGAAAAAAAAAAGATACTACAGTTCTCAGAAGAAAGTTGGTTGTTATGCCTCAGACGAAGAATCCAAATTTTCGATTCAAACTATTATTCTCTTTGAATCGAGCATCCGCCCGACACGAGATTAATACTCCATATGACACTCCGAGCACAGGTTGAAGCTCGTTGCGAACTCAAGATGCTCGGCAGAGTCATGGTTACCACTCCACGTTACTCACTGCTTATACAGTAGTAAATCACTAGTCCTCTATGTATCCCCAAAATCTCCTCCGAAGGGGAGGGATGTCATGGTGTCCGCTTGAAGCAATATGCGGATCGATGCTCAAGCATCTTGAATCAAGAGGACGAGAATGGTGTGGTGAAAGATTTTGCTCGCTACCGCTATAAGCGAAACAAGTATGTGCGCATGCATGCTCATGTCGCTTGATTGCCCGCATAATCACAACTTGTCAAGGAAGGACAAAAGCTTATGCTGCTGTTGCTTGAGCATGTTACTAAAGAAGGGCAGAGCGAGCGATGTGCCCACATGCTTGTCAACATCAATTAAAGCGGACAAGGTGAGGCCAGTTCGTGTCTACCCAAGACAAGGTTTAAATTCAAAACCCTGGGCTGATGTCTATAGTTGTGTAATAGATAGTCTTCTTCAAATGTAAAGGTTGTAATATAATACAAAGTGTTGCAAAAAAGTATTTTGTTCGCTAAGCTTTTCTAGTTGAAGCCTATTTGAGGTCGCACCTAAAGCTGGGACGGCCGAACAAAGACGAAACGAGCCGGTGTCTATGTTCACACTGCATTTAACGAGTTCGGACTCGATTCTCACAAAGAAAAAGCGAGTAATGGGTACGATGATGAAAAGACGACTCAGACTTTACAGATACCCATAGCTGGCGGGTGATGAGTCGGGTCGCATTTTAAATAAGACGGCCCTAGTACGAAGTGGTCGCACCAAAATAAGACGGTCGCGAACCAAGAAAGGGGGGGTTCATAAAGTAACCCATCTGGTCCACCTAAATAAGACGATCAACCGATTGCAATGTCAATAAGACAATCAAAAACGAAAAAAAAGGGGGGGCGGGCATAAAGTAAACCCAATGTTCGAATTCATTCAGAAGAAAATGGGCAAAAACTAGAAAGCAACAAAGCGAACATCAAGCAACACAAGTATCAATCATTCATCAACAACAACATTCATCCTCAACAATCAGGTTAGAGGAAACAGTTCAATATGCAATTCAACCATTCAAATTCCAAAGTGTTCGAACAAAAGAGAAGAAATCCAAAAATTATACAAGTTCAGAAGATATTGTTCGAGCAAAAAATGAAGAAGACAAAAGATTACACAACATATGTTCGGCAAAACAAAAATTACACTAAGGAGCAAATTCATAATTGGGGGTGGACGGAAGAGAAATGTCGAACAAATCATGCTCGCCCACCTTTTCTTCAAAATTTCTGATTAGAGCCAAGTAGTTGGCATGAAGGTTGGCGGACTCAACATAAACTTTCTCAAGGACGACCATAGATTGGCCCTGGAGTACCAAGCCGAGTCGCATGTTTTCCAGAGGAGTGGGACCCGTAGTAGACTCTTCCAGATCGGTAGTCCATGCTGGAACAGGGGTCTGACATGCCTTTTGGACATGCTCGGGAATGCTCGGAACCTTGCGAACACTCGGCGAGCAGAAGTAGTTTTTCAAATTGGGCATCAAGGGTGCCAACCTGTTCAACCTACATATACACCCGAGCGAATAAATATGACAAAGCGAACAGAATTATCCAAAAAGGAAATAAAGCGAACGAAATATACCTGTTCGCACGAGCCGGATCCCATCCTAAGAATGATTTATCCTCAGGGGACCGAAGCTCAGGGTTCAGAGGAGTCCATGATCGGGGTCCAGCAGGAGGAGGAGAAGATGTGCCAACCTCCATTTCAATAATTTGCGAGACCGGACCAACCACGGAGGCGGCCATTCTGATCGCCTCAGCAGAAGGGGTCCGGATCACCCTAACGACATCAATGCTCGTCTGAGCCTGTTCGCTTGGCGCGCTCGTCTGGGCTTGTTCGCTTGGCCCCTGTTTGCCAATTTCCATCCTCGATCTCTTCGGCGACGGAGCCTGTTCGCTCGTCCCCTGCTCCGCCGAACGAGTAGTCCTTTTTGGTCGGCTCGATTCCCCAGGCCTGGATGCAGATGATCGGCTCGCCCTGCCAGCTCTGCTCGCTTCTCCTCTGTTTGCTCGCTGAGTTTCCCACTCAGCTTGAATTCGAGCGAGTTCTTGTGGTCTTTTTCTTCGAGCCATCTCAGTATGCTCGGATGTACTCACAGCAACAGTCACAGCAGGGAAAGCTATAAGCAAAACAATTTATCATGTAAGAGAGGATAACAACGACCAAAATGGTAAAAAATATATGCAAATGCAAAAAAACAATCCTTACCAGCAGGATTAACAGCAACAAGATGGTGAGGGGGCACGAACAAGACTCATTTCTTTCTCTGTTCGGTGGTATTCAGGGTCCTCACAGATCGTTCCGAGCGAGACTCGAGGTCAATTTGCCAAACGCTGCTAAAATAGCCGTCGTTTGTCTCCTTGTCAGTCGTAGCTAGGATTCCTGAAATAAAGAGTAAGTTAAAATCAGTTCAAATTGAAGAACAAAAGACACAAAATTACTTACTTCGGTACACCCCGAAGTCAGTAGAAATGTCCAATCGAGCATTTGGTTCGCTTCCAGAAGCCGGGCTTTTCCAATCGCCCCCAACAAACCAGAACTTCTCTTTCCAATCACTGATTTTGTTCGGCATGTCCTCAATGATCTTGCATTTAGCATTTGCCTGCATGAACAACCATCCATGTTTGCCCTTCGGACGGGTCAAATGCACCAATCGAGCAAGTTCAGCGGCAGAGGGATAATATCTAGGCTTCATTTTGCCGAACAAAGTCAGGAAACTCATGATCATATGCCACCTGTTTGGCTTCAGCTGCGTGATGGTGATATTCCACTCCACGAGCAAACGAGTGATAGCCGGATGGAGGGGGAATTGAAGGCCGGCTTCCATCGTGTCTAAATTCACAGCGACACAACCTTCAGGGGGCTGGTCTGCTCGCTCATCAGGCCCCGGTGCCCAAAAAAAGACATCTTTGGGAGTTTCGTAGTTCCGGTATCAGCTGAGCGAGCATATCTACATCAATAATGCTCGCTGGGTACTCATTTTCAACCCTAGTCCTACGAGGTTGCTCGGGCCAATCAAAACTATAACGAGCATTATACTCGTTATATGTTGGACTATGAGGGACACCAACAAGTATATCAAGCTCAGTATTTTGCTCGCCGCCTATCCCTATGTTCGATTCGGTTACATTCACAGCCATCAGAATTTCCCCCCCAACAATATTATCATCTCTATTTATATCAACATTATCTACAGCCCTACCCCTAATTTGGGGATGGGGCAAAGAACCGTCATCTGAATCGTTCAAAAAATCATTACGGACCAAGTCCCTATCTAATTCATTTAGGGCTTCGTTGGAATCGGAGGAAAGAACGGCAAACGGCTGCCGAACTTGCCAACGAAACACAGGATCTGAGACATTCACCTCCGGCGCATTAGCGTCACTACCGGGGATTCTACCAACAGAGGGGGAAGAGGAACTACGGTGGTCCGATTCAATTGAAGCAGAAGGAGTTGAGCAAGAAGCCATAATCGCAAAGAGAGAAAGAATGCAGTGATTACCTGAGAAAGATCCTTCACCGGAATAAAGAAGCCCTCGCCGAAAATTCTCAGACGCAAAAAAGATTGAAAGACAGAGGCAAAGAGAAAAAGAAAAGAGAAAGGGGTTTAAGGCGGTGAAGTGAGGTATTTATAGATACCATATTCAATTTTGAAAATCTGGCACAGAATATGAAACGACATCAACTATGGCCCAATTGAATTATAACAGCCGGGCCCCATGATGAATACAAAGCGACCCGGCTGGGGGGTATTGTTGTGTTCGATATAATTAATCAGCATTAATCGAATACGTAAGAGACACGTATAATATTTATTAAAATAATTATGCCCGATGGACAAGTGTGCTCGCCGCTCGCCTACCAAACAAGTTTTGTTTGCCCGCTTGCCATTCACCAACTAAGGTTGTTCAACCACTGACCGAGCAAAATGATCTTGAAAAGAACATGACAAAGTCAGTCAAACAGATCAGATCAGGGAAGAAGGAATCAAATAAAGCTGAGTCAAGTCTGAGGACTCAGACAACCTGAATGCTCAGATATCCTGAAGGGTCAGTATGCTCGACACTCAGACATCCTGAGGGGTCAGTATGCTCGACACTCAGACATCCTGAGGGGCTCATATATGCTCGATGAGGGCAATTTTTCCACATAAGATTGACATGGTTTAAGGGGCGAACAAAGCGTGCAGTCGAGCAGAAGATTGATTTGGACGATCAAAAGAGTGTCTTACAGATAAGCAAGTGCAAAGATCAATCTTGAAGACGAAGTTGGGAACGTGGCAATATTACATGAATTCTTGCATGGCCCGAAATCTACAACTCAAGCTTGTCAAACCAGCTCATGCTTGTCAAGGTGCTATAAATAGAAGAATAGACAACAAGAGAAAGGTTCAGAAAATGCCCAGAGAAGTGAGATATAGAAAAATTCGAGAGATCATACAAAAAAAAACCCTAGCACTCAGATGCTAACTCTCCAAATCATCTTCATCCATAATGATTCATCTTCAGGAGATGTATCAAATATTGTACGTGTAAAAACTCGCAATACTACATCCCTGACTTGGTATGCCCCCAGAGTAGTCATTTCTTGACGAACTGGGTCAACAATTTCTTCTTATTTACAGTTTAATTTACACGTGCATGTTTTGTTTGTGAGTCGTAACCGAATTAGCCACATAATATTCCTCAAATAAAACGACTCGCGACAAATTTATTGGTCCACATTTTTTAGATTGTTAGTTTGATTTTGTATCTAACCAACAACCATCAGTTTTCTTTTTTTATTTTTAACTAGGAGTACTTTTCTTTTTCTATTTTTGTGATACTTAATCCCTTAATGGAGTATTATTAAGAAAAATAATACCAGTCTCTTCATTTTGATTTTTCTAGTGAATATATTACATTTATTCAATGACTTCTTATGTGACTAATACCATATATACCTTCGTACATTTTTAGCAATCATATATAAAATTACTAAATTAGTGAGTGATTTAATTTTATTATTCTCGAATCTAGGAATAATTTTGTTAGGTTAGTGTTGTTGGACTTGGACCCCGTGCGACAACAATAGTCATAATTATATTTTTATGATATTATTGTTTACGTATTTATTATTGGATTTCAATAGAAAAACCTACAGAGATACACACTATATGAGGTACACCCCCATGAGACGGTCTCACCGTTTGGATTCCTCTGTGTCACAATATCATATTTCACTCTTATTCCACATCTCTTTAAATTGACACATGTCCCATTATTTACTTATTTAAAATTTTAAAATCTATACCCTAAATTAAGAATCCTAAACCCTAAATCATGAACCATTCGGGCCGGGTGAACCATGAACCACTTGGACTGGGTTAAGTCCGGGTCAAGTAACATAAAAAAATGGAAAAAAGAAAAATTGAAAAAGAAAATTTATATTTTTTTTAAAATTTTAAATAATTAAAATATGATATGGAACAGGAGTTGAATAGGGTATTGTGGAACAGAGGAATCCATGTGCGGTCTCACTGTGAGACGTGGCATAATTTGATTATGTTGCATTAATATTTTGGAAGGAGTGGGGTTGATTTATGCTACATTGTACCCCGTCTCGTGTAGACGTAATACATCGGATTACGTGCTAGTGATATTTAAAAAGAATAAGATGGAGTATAAATTTACAAATTATGGAGTATGCATTTAATATAAATTAATGTATATGTTCTGAAGATGAAATATTTTAAATATAGCAACCATATAAATATGAGGTGATTCATAATTAATAGATAAGAGATAAATGAAAGGTAAATATCAAAATTAAATAATGAACGAATTAAATTAAAAAATTAATAATAATACTATAAGCAACTTCTCACATGATTATTAAAATAAGGACGTGTTTTAGAACACAATTCAAGGGCTAGAAGTGTTTTTCTTATTAAAAAAAATTGGTAACACCAACTTTTAAAAAAAACACTTCTACTATGTTGACTAGAGGTTCAAAATATGCCCTAAGTCTCATGTTAATTAAATATAAGATAATTATGTGTTATATTAGAATGAATATGTAAATTATTTTGAGAAGGTTTTATGTGAAACTGGTTTACCATGCACCACTCATACTATTACCAAGCAACTATAATATTAATTTCTACAAGCAATAGTATGAGTGGTGCACGGTAAACCAGTTTCAGTTTCATATGAAACTTTGCCAATTATTTTTTTGGGGAGGGGAGTGAATATGTATTTCTTTTGGGGCTATATCTTTTTGAGGATGTTCAAAAAATAATTATGTGTGGAGTCACCCAATACGAATAACATCATACCAATATGACGTTGAAAGATTATGAAGCCAACAAAATGTGGCCAGTGTTTCATTTATTGATTGTAAGTATTTCAACTTGATATCATGTTTAAAGATATAATTATAATTTTTGTTGTTGTCTATCAAATCAAGTTAATTGCAATAATTTGTTAGTAAAACTTGATGGGGCGAAATAAATATTAACAAATAGGTTGAAGTTATAACCAACCTTGAAGCACCATCTTGATTTTATTGTTCCTTGGGTCCTCAAAAAAGAAGAAAGAATTAATAATCAGTCTTATAATAATTGGTACCTACATACGAAAATAATGACTATTTAAACAATAATAATAATGTATAAATATAAAAATGATAAAACTGTGACTTCGGGTTTACGGTAGATCTCCATTTCTTCAATTCTTGCATTACAACAAGTGGACCGCCAATTTACTTAGATTTTTAATGAGTTTTGCAAATGTCAAGACTGGTCCAGATTCAGCTCTCCATTATTTTAGCTACACAATAAATGCACCATAGGAAAGAATACGTTTAAATACTTAAATACTAGCAAAGTAAATAAAAATACTTTATGCCCTAGTGTTTTTTTTTTTTTTTTTAACAGTAAAGTGAGACTTTGATTAATCACCACTTGTCCCTGGAATACAAGTTATAGTCCAGGGAACAAGCAAAACTCCAAGTACAGATGTGAACAATAAAATTCAGGCCATGACTATGTAACCAGAAGAATAAAAACACTCTCTGCTCTAAAAAACACAAGATTCTTATAGGAATGCTCTAAGATTCTATATCCACACACCAAAAGGAATTGCACGCACCTTTTCCAATTTTACTGAAAGCCAAGACCAGATGCATGCTTTTATTTCCTCCCAGACCTTTTCAATATCGATGGTTGATCCGTTAAAAGTACAGTCGTTCCTCAGATTCCAGATATGCCATATGACTCCCGTCCATATAGTTCCTCCCAGACCTTTTCAATATCTTTGTTCTTCTTCTTTTTTTTTTTTTTTAAATATTTGAGTTATTCTACTCTGTTCAATACCATAGTGTTCAAGCATTCCGAAGTGAAAGGTGTAACACGTTCATGGCATACAAATGTATATATTAATTATTAAATGCCATACTTATAGGAAAAGAATAACGCGAAATAAGCAGCAAATTGTATTTGAGCATATTATTTGTACATAATTTCCTGACATGGAGTGCTGTATCTCAGATATGTTCAACTATAAGTAGATGGAGTATTTACCATTATCGATATTTGTGAAAATACATCCAAATTCCTATGAAGGCCCATGTTCAAGTATTATTTCGGCGCATAAGTTGCACTGCAATTTCAATTCAATTTTAAATAAAAAATTTCCAATTAAATGGTAGTCGCATTCTATCATCATTGATCGGATCAAGAAAACCGTCAAGGTTCATCCAGCGGGTACACCGGGTTCGTGTAGGTTCGTCAGTGCCTAGAAGCGAGAAAATATCATTTTTAATTTTATAATTTTAGACAATTTTATTTTACTCTTGTAATTTTTTATTTTTTCAATTTTAATCTTGAATGTTAATTTCAGTAATTTTTTTATCGAAAATATTAAATTCTTGTTGGAATAAACTTCAAAATTGATATTTTTTTTTTGTTACACGACAGTCCACTTGTGTAAGTCGTCGAAATTTTTTAAAGATCTTAATTTTGAAGTTCATCTCATGAAGTGCACATATTTATTCCAACGATATTTTAAAATTTCTGATAAAAAATAGTCTGAAATTGACAATTCAGGATTAAAATTGAAAATTTCAAAAATTAATGAATTAAAAAGGGAACCGTCCAAAGTTACAGGACTAGAAATAATATTTTCTCGTCTGGAAGCTAATACTTTATTTTTATATGAACTAATATTTTTCTTCTTATTATATTTCTCATTATAAATTTATATTTTTTATTATTTTTAAATGAGTCAAATTTGTACCAAGGATCAGCACTTCAGCAGTGCGTTGAGGCTAGATGGATCGAAATTTAATTAAAAATTTAAAATTAAGTAAAAAACTTATACCAGCGACACTGCGTAGAAGTTTTGCCAAGTACTTGAACTGTGCCTTAATCATTAGGTATATAATATGAAAAATGGGTATACCTTTGTTTTAAATTTACTAAATTAAAATTCATAACATTATAAGTCATTACCAGAATGAATCATTAATCAGCTTTCTAGACTTAACATCATGTTGGTCACAAAATGCTCATTTTTTGTTTACTTCCCTTTCTTAGTGGTCACAATTTGATTGCAACAAGTAGTTAGATGTGAGTATAAATCAATATCTGTAACTTTCCAACCACTGAAATTGCAATTATGCTAATTAACTTTTTTTGGGACCTTGACATTCTCAATATTTATGTCTTCCAAAAAAAATAAAAAAATCTCAATATCTATAGTTAACAACAAATCATTCATTAATTAATTTGAGATTCTTTGTTAGATCGTGACAAGTATATAATCAATAATAGTCAATTTCAATTTTTCATTAAAAATAAGTTTGGCTCTGTTCTAGTGTTCTTTATTGAATTCATGCATATATGTAATTCATTCGACAGTCTCATAAAAATTCATCAATTAAATTAAATACAAACCCTTCTCCCGTGAATTATGAAATTGATACAATTACATTTTGTAGACTGATATCAATTAAAAAGTATTAATATATTATTAACTTGTAAATGTAATGGCATAAATTTCATATTATTAACAAATTTCAATGTTGAAGTCCTACTCCACCTAGCTTAGGAATCCAAGAACAAAATTTGAAAACACTGAATGAATAAATTCATGTTATATAATTTTTCTTAGAGTGATGCTTGTGTACTTGCACCAATTGCATAAGATGTAATTTGGATGAACCATGAACCATAAACCATATACCCTAAATTTTAAATCATGAACCCTAAACCCTAAATCATGATACATTTGGGCCGGGTGAACCATGAATCACTCGGGCAGAGTCGAAGCCGGATAAAATTTGGTAAAAAATGAATTGAAATTCAATTGCACCAATTTTAAATTGGTGCAAAGGTGCACACAAGAATGTCTTTTTCTTATATTTAAGCTCGTTAATTTTACAAGTTACAACTAGATAGAATGCCGTCGCCAATTCAATGTAACTATCTCATGAGTTATGCCTTCAAGTATAGTTAACATGTGTTATAAAGTCTGTTTATAAATCACAATTAAGTCTACAAATTACGTTTATCATAAATTTTCAGTAGTAGTCGTTAAGGATATGTTTGTTTTAGGATTCACGCGGATAGACTTAGGACTTTGCGCTCCCCGTCTCATACGAGTTTGAAATTTAAAGTCTGGTTTTCAAATCCTACATTCAATCCACACCTACAAATACCTATAAAATCTATTATTATTCTCCTCAATACATCACACTCTATACACTTTCTTACTCTTCTCAATATAATATAATAATACAATATCAATTACTATTAAATATTGATTTGACATAAAGTTAAATCTCACTCTACTCAAATCCCAAAACAAACACACATTTACTATTCATCAAGGATTCTAAATTCCTGAATTCTAAAATCTTGATTTGCTCCGCACATCCAAAGTTCTCGTAATGGATAAATTGCGGAAAGATTGTGAGTTAAAAGAAGTATACATTCACTAGAGGTACTTGAAACCAAAATTATCTTGAATGACATTTATAAAATAAAAAAATGGAGGTTGGTTCTTTTTCAAAATTAATCATAAAAAATGGCACACATCCAAAGTCCTCATAATATAAATTGTTACACTATCTCATTACCAAATTATTTATTTAAATATTTCTAGCTAGAACTTCTTTTTTTAATAGCATGCAATAAAATCTATTAAAATGTAAGTTGATCACTCGAGTTCACGTAAACACACTTATTCGAGTGTTACTAATGCGAACATAATTCTTTTTTTTTTTTAACTCAGGTAATAAAACTCTAACTACTTGTGCTATCCATATTTGACGTAAATATAATATTTTATTATTGTGTATATAAAGTGTTATTATTTAAATTTTAGTTATTTTTAAATAGTAATACTTCATATACACAATAATAATATTATATAAACAAAATCACGAGTATGTGGGTTCAAATAAATTTTTGGCAATTACCAAACTCATGCTTAATCGAAAACTTTTGCAAGAATGGGTGAAAGCTCCTAGAAGCTACCACGATACCAAACTTTCCCCACAGCTTGTCGAATTTAGTTAGACAACCATCATCAATGTAAAGGACAGTGCCTACTTGGAATATTTTGATGAAATTTAAACCACACACACCTTCTAATTATGAGAATCGACTTGATTTTCAAACATCTCTTTTAGTTATTCTCTTTATAATTTCAAGAAAATTATAGGTGTCGTGATATTTTATCTTGTATTTCACTATATTATAGGTAAACATATATGTATGAATCAGATTCATGTTGTATTTTATGTTTGATTCATGGTTATATTTTGTATACATCCAGATGTACCGTGCATTTTAAAAACATGCGACTTTTTTATACTAAAAAAGTATCAACTTCTTTACACTAAAGCATGCAATTATTAATATAAAAAAAAATAGTTACACGAGTTAGTGTAAATAAGTTGTACTTTTCAGTATAACAAGCTGCACATTTCTAAAATGCACTATAAATGCACGGTGCATTTGGGTATACATGAGACCCACCCTTGATTCATATATATTAGCGAGACCCGAATGAAATCATATGTCACCTTTCTTAATATTTCACTTTGGATTTTATATTATGAATTAATGACTCATGAAATAATAAAAAATATTTAATAAATCACTATATTCTAAATTCATGTGTTAAAGATTTAGTAGGGAGAAAAATTAAGTGAAATACAACAAGTGAAATAGTAAAATATAATTGAGCAAGATCCATAAAAGAATTGAATGATATGATGAAAAATATTAGTTGGAATAAAAAAGTTTCATATGAGAGAAACTATTAATTTGTATATTGAACATTATTTTTCAATGTAGTACAAACTTTTTTTTTTTGGTTACATGAACTACATAGCTGGTACTTTTTCGTCCTTTTATTGTGTGAAAATTATATTCGCGAAAAAAATAAAACTTATGTGAACACTGCTTTTTATCAATTTGGTCAAAATTGCCTAAAAAAATCAATTGGGTCAAAATTAAATTTGATATACTATGAACCTGGTAAAATGCGTAGCTTAATTGCCTTTCAATGAGTTGTGGGCTATTAAATTGCCTGTATGACTTTGTTTATTTATGTCTTCTAAGAATTTTGCTTTAGAAAAGGACTTTTATTTATCATGAATTGGGGGCTATTATATTAATTTTATATAAATTTATTTATTTATCTAGAATGACGCAACCAACAGAAGAGTCGTGTGTTAGAGAAAGTTTCTAATTTTAACTATAAAGTCGCCACATATATCAACACGTTTAAATCTCTTGAATGTAGCCGTACTCCAATTGTGGTGAAATAATAATATGCATAAGAAAGACATGTAAGTAGTGTTTCTTTTACCAACGAACAACATCCCATGTGACAAATTCCTCCAAATGGCAATGCAATTGACATCACAAGCTAGAATATTTTACTAACATTGTTTGGAACTCAATATTCTTTGTGGGAAAAAAATGATGAATATTAATTATCATGAGCGTTTATAATTAATGAATACATAATATTGCAAAATTTCTTGGTTTGTATAACAACAATATGGCATATTTGAATAATACTCTTGCAATTGGATAATATTAGTGTTTGAAGTTGCACATGACGTCTGAAATGTGACAATTCTTTAGTAAGTCGTGTGTTACATATATTGTGGCTTGAGATACTGCAAATATGTTAAATCTTGTACGTATTCAAAGAAGCACCGTGTACTCATACTGTATTTTAAAAATATGCAATTTATTATATTAAAAAATGTAATTTGTTTATATTGAATCGTGCAACTATTAATATAAAAAAAATAGTTACACGTTGCAGTGTAAATAAATTGCATCTTTCAGTATAATATTAATTTAGTTAATAATTTCCGTATAACAATAATGAAAGTAAAGTAGTTGTTACTACTAGATCAGGTATTTAAATCGAATGTGTTTATTATGAAAATGGGAGAAGAAATAATATATAATTTCCAAAAGTTGTCAGTTAGAAAGCAGGAATAAATAATCAGGTAGCTTAGCTCACCTGGTCACTGAGCTCCTCATTTGAGTGGGAGACTCATGTTCGATTCCCTTTGGGAACAAATTAGAGTACGGGAGTTATAAGATGGCTTGGTGAATTTGTAGAGTGTTTGGGTGATTGGTGTAAACTACTAACATCTAACAACTAACTTTGTCCGACAAAAAAAAATAGGAATAAATATTATCAAAGTTATATATTTATATATTCTGACCCCTACCTATGCTAATTAAGTTTGTTAGTTTTACTTTTAATGGTGCACTTAAATGGCACACACTGTAGAATTTTGCTATTAATTAAAGCATTGCCACTGTTGCCAGTTGACGCTAAGACCACCCACCATCGCCAGTATAACACTTTATTATTGCAATAACTATACAAAAAGATTTTTTAAATCAAAAGGCTAGGTTCAATAATTATCAAATTGAGTAATATATTCATGAATATATTATTCTAAACATGTTATTTCTAACTTTTAATATAAACATCAGATATAATAATTTGTGTAATTGTTAGAGGTTATCTGACGTCATGCCATAATGTTTGATGTTGACGGAATTTGTTCCAAATTATTGAGATCATGACTTGTACGGATATAATTAATAAGTTTACATGAGGAAACTAACGTTTAATATCAAGATAAAGTTAATGTGGATATATAGTTTCAATTAATCATGATATATTAATATTAAAATGCCAAAAATAATCACATTTAGTTTACTTGACAAATTTATAATCAATGGATGAGCTGTATAAAAAATAATTATAAGTGCCATTAAATTCCATTAAAAGTTGGAAACGTATGATTGTGAATAAATATCTGGTTTGGCCAACCAGAAGAGCGTTTAGAGGCATAAAACTCCATTTGGATGGATATGAATTTAAAATTAATGGATTTCATACATAAATTATTATTTTTTAATAAATTTACAAATATTTAAAGCTCGTTTGGTATGAGTAGAAAATGGTAATAATAATAGATATAATTGAGGGGTCAATCATTAAGAGTTACTGATTGCATTGTTATTGTTTGGTTAGAACATCGACAATGAGTATCATGTGATGTGGATTGAGTGGGTGGGGGTAATCAATTGCTTCACATTACTTGTTTATCAAAACTACCGAGCAACATCAATAGAAGTGATTTCCATTACTCATTTCCATTATCTCCAATCAAGCGAGCCTTTAGATTTGAGAGTCTAGGAAAGATAGTGAAGGGGAGAGGGAGGAAAGAGGTAGAGATGAGAGGTTCCAAATAACTAGGTTTTGATTAGGATTTGAAATTCCTTCATTTTAAATTAAACTCTCAAATCTAAGTATTTTTAAATCCATTGGAGAGTGATGATTTGTGTGTGAAATCCATAGATGTCAAATCCCTCCTTTCAAATGGAGCCTGGATTTCTGAACTTGCCAAGAAAATATAAAAGGTTAAGTCTCATATGCATTCAAGTGTTCTGTACACTTATATTGTATTTTAGAAATATGTAACTTGTTTATATTGAATCATGCAACTATTGATATGAAAATATAGTTACACGGTTCAATATAAACAAATTGCATGTTTTTAAAATGCACGGTACATCTGGATGCACATGAGACTCACTCAATATAGAGTGAGTCTCATGTGCACCCGGGTTCACCGTGTACTCATAGTGCATTTTAGAAGCGTACAACTATACAAAATAGAAATGTGCAAATATTCCAAACAGAAACATGCAACTATATACCCATATTAATAGTTGCATTTTTCTGTGTAAATAAATTATACTTTTTAGCATAACAAATTGCACGCTTTTAAAATACACTATGAATATAATCGGATGCATACAAGACCTGGTCATTGAACTAATGGGTGATTTTATTAATTACTCTAAGTAACAAATTGTGTCTTATCAACTTGTCAGGAGACAAGAGTAGAGCGTTCAGTCAAATGTCAACTAATTATTTTAGTGTGGTAAATGTGTTTTATAAGGTTATAATTAATAGCCAAGCCTTAGATTTAGAATCTATGACTACTAATTAAACAATACCTCCTTTTCAAAAATGACCATGGTAGTTGCACCATTATTGGTCTTGAATAATAATTATCAAAACACGCTAATAATAATGGAATAATATAGCTCTTTCAACTCTCTTTTACCAAAATAAAATGTTGAACTATAAACAACATTGATATTTGATATTCAATTCAAAATATCTCAGAAAATACATAATACAATTTCCCAACGCATTATCTTCAAATTGATTGGTAGCTGTAAAACCAAACATAAGTTAGAAGATTATGTTTTTTTATGATCATAAGATAGAGCAAATTAATATATTGATTTTAGATAAGTTGCCAACTGCAATGAGGATAGATGTTGAAATAAAATGAAATGAAATTAAGGACCCCAAAAAATAGAGACAGCTACAGCTAAGTATGATCGAGCAAGCCCAAAAATGGCCCACTGCTGCAGTATGAAATGGGCCCTTTTGAAGGCCCTAATTATTGCAATGTTGATGTAAAACTAGTATTGGTTGGGGTTTTTGGTCCATTATATAGTTAGTTTTTATAAGATAATTTTATTGATAACCAATTATTACTTTAAATTAAAATAATTAATATTTTCAATAAATCAGCTAAAACTAACAAATCACGTCTCAATGAAACAATTTATGCCGTCTGAAAATATACACTCAATACAAATAAATGGTACATAATATAAATCATATGTGTATATGTGTGTGTATATATATATTTAATTAATTAAAAGAATAAAGAAAATTTGGCAATATTGAGATTTTTGGTTCAACCATTAATTCTAGTTTTGCTCTAAAGTGTAAAGATAAGGTATACGGAAATTGTCCTCTTGGACCCCTATCCTAGTGTCGGGAACTAATCATAAGGTTTTGAAATTATGGAATTTGAAAACCCATTAAAATATAATATGTACAAATTAAATTAAATGATAATAATGATAAGATCCTTCTACATATTGAGCTGGTGTCGACTTTTATGATATTATTATGAATTTATGAGCTCATTATTATGAGTTCAATAGTTTCTTGGCCACGCAATATTGAAATATATTTGGATTTTTTCAACTAAAAAAATATTCTCTAATTCACGTGGAGAAAGATAAAAGAAAATTTATAGAACTCTTCTTCCTTTTAACATCACTATTCATATTTGATTCACACAATAGAGTTTAGTCTATATCATGAGATCATTAGAATATCATAAAAATTTAAGAAAATGTGATCATATAATTACGAGATTCATGCATAAACTCTTGAAATAAGGCATTCGATATTTATGAGCTATTGAATTCCTTACGAAAGAAAGTACAATAGAGTCAAATGTTTTTTAGGAAACTTTACTTTTAGGATGTTAAAATTTTCAAGTATTAAATGCTAAGAAGAATAAAAGATTATTGCACTATTTGTGGTGGAGCCTTCGTCATAGTTGGGCCGAGCCCAATCTCCAAAGCTCATCATAACTTATTTATGAAAAGTTTCTCCGTTCTGCCTGAATGGCACAAAAAATAAAACCATATAGTCGGCCCAAATATTTTAAATTTTTTCTATATAAAAAGGTATTTTTGTGGAAATATTTTATAGACGTGAATAATATGTATACTGCACATACTTTATGCTAGCAATTGTGTCAAATTAAAGAAAAGTTACCATAATAAAACCCACTATAATTGCATTTTAATTGAAGAATTAATTCCACATTATATTTAGATCTCGAACCTATCAAAATAAAACCCACTATAATTGCATTTTAATTGAAGAATTAATTCCACATTATATTTAGATCTCGAACCTATCAAAATCACTACTAAAATATCCGGAATTAGGAAGAATACATCATAACATCATGCAATAATATATCTAAACAAATCTGGTAATTTATTGAGGAACTCTAATGTTAAAATGTTAAAATTCGTCAAATATGTAGAAAAAGAATGAGATAATGGGTAAATCTATCTTTCACAACTCATCTCACAATACACGTTTCATACAAATTTTTTGAAACTAATACCTATAAAATTCGAATTAATGAGCTGGAGTTGTAAGTTGAAATTTGGAATGAAAGAAAAGGATAAGATAGGAGGACTGCAAATTATCGCCAAGTTAATGAACAACCAAGACTGAACAACTCACACACGAATAATGTAGTTTGGTAAGCTAACACAATTTTAAATTATTACTACAATTTAGAAAAAAAAACTATGGCCAAAAAGAATTGCGAGTTGAAATCATGTGATTAGGAAGAGTTCAGTCAACATTAGAGAATGGAATATTACAACCAATTTTAAAACATAAGATAAGATACTATTGTTCATATATGTATTGGCCCTATTGGGAGTAATATAAAATCTGGATTTGATGCATCATTTTTATGAACAAAATATTTTTATTTCACAATGAATATATGAAAAATCTGATACCCCTCTACTATGACTATCCCATTTGTATATAGGCTTATAGAGATTTCGCAAGGATTATGAAAGGTTTTAAAAATGAGTAAATGACTACTTACTTACTTTCCTTCTAGGTTGTCTGATCATGTCTATTATTTTTCAGTCAAAAAAGAATACATAGATTTTATTTTGGATAAGGAAGAGACGAAAAACTTCTCTACCGATACTGTTGGCCCTTTAATCGAATGGGTCAAATAAATTGTTACAATAAAGTATTGAAATAAAAAAATATATAAATTGTTATAATAAAGTATTGAAATAAAAAAAATATATTTGGGACATTAAAAAATAATAGTAAATGACAAAGATAATATATTATTCATTAAAATTTTAATAGCAAAAGAAATGAATCAGAATAACAATGCAAGCAGCAGACCCCCCTTCACTTCTCTCATATGAGCTCTAGCTAGTTGCTACTTGCTACATAGACCTAAATATTTAAAAAATTTAGAAAGAAAATATATATATATATATACATAACAGAGAATGATAATAGAGGTGGACAAATAATACAAAATAAATGATAAATAAAACAAGTAAATAACGGAAATGGATCTTCTCTATCTATTCTTGTGTAAATAAATATAGAGAGTGACTGAGTGAAGATAAAATAATAAATAAATAAATAAATAAAACACTTGAAAGTGAACCCCTTTAGTTTGTGTCTCTTTAATTTACCATGGGGAAATTGATAAAATGTAAAGAAAAAAATTTATGTGAATTTGATGAACTCTTTTTAATCAATTATTATTATTGTATATATGAAATATTAATATTATGTATATATCATTATTATATATATTATTATTATTATTATTATTATTATTATTATTATTATTATTATTGTTATGTTTGATAATAAGCAATATTTCTTAAAAATAAAAATGGACACTGCTATTTAGCGTGAATCACCCCGGGATGAATCGATAAATTTTCAATTTATTTTTAGTGAGTGTTGGCTCCACTAAGAGCATTTGTTCCCTTTATTCAGTACAAAACAGTCAATTCATTCAAAAAAGTACATTTCACCCTGGGGATGAATCACCCCGCTTAATATTACTCAAAATAAAATTAGAAAAAAACTTTATACCGGCCTACTCACTCATAGATTTATTTCTTTGTGCCACATGAAACTTTTTTATGTTTCAATTATATTTCATCTTCTGAATCTTTAATACATAAACCTAAAATTATGATTGTTCGTTAATTTTTTTTTTAATAACATTTGTATTATAAAATATATAGTGAAACATAAAATGTGGAACAGATGATATCATTCCACTATTAGTCATTTTAGGAAGATAAAATTCTGGCAGCTGAACTCAAAGTCAGCAACGTTAACTTTAGGATCCCATGTCACACGTACGAACCACAAAAAAAAAACCGATTTCCACACGTGTGGGGTCCCATATTCGGACACGTGTCATTGAACAAGTCCCAACTGCCGTCGCCGTTGTATTGCACAATTTTTCTACTCTTTTAATCTTGGACGTTAAGTGAAGATGGAATAGCAGTAATAATTAATTGCTTGCAGATTCATTTGATTTGACTCTTGATACTCCCATGACGACTTCCATAAAGGGTGCTCTGAAAATCACATATTTATAGTATTTGTCATAATGTGGGCATTAATTTTGTGGATCTCTATGGATATTGAACCGATTAATAGCACAAGTTTTATTTAATTATTATTATTCATTATTGAAACAAACAAAGAAAGAAAGAAAGGAAGGTGGAAAAGAGTGAGGAGGGTGAGGGTGGTTGATGGCCTCTTCACTCTTTCACTTTTTCAAGAACAGTTTTTTCTTCTTTTTTTTTAGACTTGTGAAATTGTAGGCCTTGTTTGGGTGTGTGCATAAACTTGTTCTTGATTTTGAGAAATTGGGATTCAAGAAATGGGGGCATGTGTTTCTAGGCCTGAAAAATGCGTGGGGAGGGAATTTGGGGGGGAAAGAAGGAAGAATGGTGGTAGAAAGAGAAGAAAGGCTTTTAGGAGAAAGTTTACTTCTCGTTTGTCTGATCGATTTTCTTCCGATAGAGTTGAGGATTTTCCATCTTTGCCTGTTGAGACTCCATTCTGCAATCCCAATTTTCATGGTTCGTTTCTTTATTTGACATTTCTGTTAATTATAGCTTAGCTTGAGTGTTTTGAATTTGCTAAGTGTGAATGATTTGGGGACTAAAACTACTGGGATGTTATGTATGAATCTACATTTTTAGTGCTTGTTTTAGGCTTATGTGGGGATTGATTAAAGATATGGTGATATTCTTGATCTTGATACTCAAATTTCATGAAAATTTGAGTTTTTGGGATATTTAATTGTGTTTGCTTGAGCCTTAATTGAAAGATTGTGATTTGGAATTACTTTATTGTTGGTGAAAATGACAAAGAAAATAGTGGCTGGAAATTAGTTAGAAATAATGCACTATAGCCATCTTGATTTTGAAGCTCCAAATTGAATCACCCTTCGTTAAATTTTGTTTATGGAGATCTGATCCACATTGTGACTGTTTTGTGCACTAATATTCTGTAAATTACTAGAATTAATTTCCTTATGTTTTGGCAATGACTGGATGTGTAGAGGAAGCATGGTTTGATTCCATTCCTGTTCTTGAATCCGACGGGAGTGATGAAGATTTTCAAAGCCTTCCGGATGGTTCTACGCTCAAACTCGTGCTTTTCATGTAAATTTGATGCTTAATTCTCCATTCTTATCCTTATAGATGTTTGTTTGTATAGATTTACATGTATTTCAAGAGCATGTTTTCCTCGATGAAATATCAAGGTCTTCCGGAGAAAATGGTGGAAATGAAGATAATTTGTTGGATAACTGTGATATTTTTTCAAATAACTGCTTGCCCAGTTTAACTTCCACTGTTACCCCCGTTGAGAAGAGACGATCTCTTAGCTCTAGCCCTCCAAGCTCGAGGAAAAAAGCTGCGTTGAAGCTCTCGTCCAAATGGAGCGAAGAATATATTACTAGTACTTTATGTGAGTACATATACAAACGGTTTGTTTAATAGTATCTGTAACAGAGTTTGCATGCTTAGTTTTTTAACAAAAAATTATATACACCAGTTGAGTATGCAATTTATGTGTATTTTTAAAAGGTATTAGTTGTTTTCGCTGAAAAGTGATAGTTCATTTTTCTGTCCGTGTCACAGTTTCTTCGAAAGCGCTGCTGCAAAGACCTATAGCCGGTTCACAAGTGCCGTTCTGTCCATTGGGAAAGAGGATACCCGATAGTTGGTCGGATGTTGAACCAGGGTCTTTCAGGATTAGGGGAGTGAATTATTTAAGGTAATTACAGAACTGTACTTACCGTTTTCTCTCTGATTGTTTGGTCTCCATCCTGTACTTTTCTGGTGTTCTGTGGTTTTCATATTGGACATTTAATGTACAGGGATAAAAAGAAAGAGTTTGCCTCCAATTGTGCTGCGTATAATCCCTTCGGTCTTGATGTATTTTCATCTCCGAAGAAAATTAATCACATTGCTCGTTTTGTGGAACTTCCTTTTGCTAATTCTTTCGGGGATCTTCCACCAATTCTTGTTGTAAATGTTCAGGTACTGCTAAATACGCACACATAAAGAAAATAGAGGCTCGTTTGTTTTTTACGTCTTCTTTATAGTGATACTGGCTCGTTTGACTGGTTTTACAGATACCGGTATATCCTGCAGCAATTTTTCAGGGTGAGACAGACGGGGAAGGAATAAGCTTTGTTATGTACTTCAAGCTTTCTGAAAGCTTTGATAAGGAACTTTCAGCCCCTTTTCAAGAAAATCTTAGGGTCAGGACATTCTATCAAACTAATACCTTTCAATGAAACAACTAATATTGTTTAATACATGCATTTGACATATGTGCCTAATACATGCATTTGATGATTACAGAGATTAGTTGATGGCGAAGTAGAAAAAATGAAAGGTTTTCCCGTAGATACGAGTGTGCCTTTTAGGGAAAGGCTAAAGATACTGGGTCGTATAGCGAATGTGGAAGACCTACCTCTTAATACTGCAGAGAGGAAGCTCATGCAAGCCTACAATGAGAAACCTGTTCTTTCGCGTCCCCAACATGATTTTTACTCGGTTCGTCTCTGCTTCATTTTCATAACGAGCATTGCTTCCTTGTAGCACTGAAATTTTAGGGTGATCTCGGTAATACTGTTCCAACATACAAAGTAATACATTTTAGCATACGAAGTATCACTGTGCAGTGATTTTGAGAAGAATGACACATACATCAAACATTTTTTAAATAGTGATAGATATGCTAAAAGTATTACTTTGAAGATGAAAGTTCAGTTGAATCTGATTTGCAGAAGACTTACTCTTTCATGTTTATTTTTGCAGGGTGAAAATTATTTTGAAATAGATTTGGACATGCACAGATTCAGCTACATTTCAAGAAAGGGATTTGAAACATTCTTGGACAGACTAAAGCTGTGTGTCCTGGATTTCGGGTTAACTATTCAGGCAAGTATAAGTGTTTTAAGCGTAGAAGTTGCATCGTCTCTTCTTGATCGACAAAATATAATACGAGCTTTGTTCGATTATTGCAGGGGAACAAAGCTGAAGAGTTGCCAGAAGAGATCTTGTGTTGTATACGGTTAAACGAAATTGATTATATGAACTATCAACAACTTGGTTTTTTATGAAATAAACTACACTATGTATACCAGAGGTGTAAGGCACCAGAGATTATAGCAAATAAATACTTTTTTTTTTCAGGAAGCTTTCTTGTCCAGAAAATAAGATCAAATATACATTTCCTGAAAATTATTATTCATATATATATATATATATATTCTTGAAAACATTGGTCCTAAATCTGTAAGACTGTAACTGATGCTATTGGCTTCCATGAGAATGGACAGATGATATAGATGCTGTTGGACTATTGTTATCTCGATCATTGCTTTCGAAATTGGCTTGTCCCAATAGCATTTTTATCGCGATCTGAGCAACATCAGCGAACCATTCGTCTTCTGGCAATACACTGCACAGTTGAAAATGCTCGTTTAAAGCAAACGGGGTTTAATTCAGACGAGATTTGGAATAGTTTATCGTTTCATGGATGAAACTGTACCTGTACGGATCAATGTTGTTCGCCTGAACTGCTTCCATAGCTCTGGCAATAATGTTCTTCATCACTTGATGCAAATTCCGCGATAAGTAACGCCCTTGAGACGCAAAAAGTATCACAAACTCCATATCCAGGTAAAACTGCAAAAGAACACACACAGATGTTTCACTACAGTATCTGGAAAATCTTGATGATCAAATCTTGAAAATCAAAACCTGTTGAAGCCCAAGTGGGCCCAATCTCCTTTGCCCAGCTTCCATCTCTTCCCAAAAGTTCTGATCATCGGAAAACCACAGAATCACGGTCTCTGTGAGTCTCATTAACAGAAGAGTTGCAAATCTTTCTCGCCCTACAAACATGTCGGATGCAATGCTGCCTATGTTTGTCAACTTTGCAAACAGTTCCTGATGAATTTCCAAACTAAACTGTGACTTTATAGTAAAGAAAGTAATACTTTTTAATGAAACAACTAATACTGTTTAAAATACACACTAATACTCCTAATTCATATAAAAACTAGCACTTTACCTGATAAATAGGAGATGGAAACCATTCAGGTTCACTATTGCTTTCGTCCATGCTTATGTACATCTCTGCACTTAAACGAACACCTCCATCTTCGGTGAATATGAGCTCAAGGGCATGTTGGCGACAAAAGCCGTCTCTCAGCTGATCAACCAATCGTTGAAGCCTTCGTTTCACTTCTCTCTGCTCTGGACCTCTCTGGGATTGCTCATCACTTCTGTTGACTGAACTCAATAGCTTGACTGCTGCACGTGGAAGAAGCTCGTCTGATAACAGAACTCCGTTGGCCAGCAAAGCTATCTGCTGCATTTCAGTTTCTGCCATTTTAACTATTCTTCTTCCGGAGCCCTCCAGATTTTCAGTTTCCACAGAGCTGGGCAATGCATGAATCATCATGGTAACGTACGAGTTAAACGACTGCAACACGCCTTCCAATGCCTGCTCGGATAAGTGCATGATTTCAAGAGACCCGATGTCCTCACACAGCTCCTGATGCAATCAAAAGCTGCACAAATTAGCATCTCAGGGGCTCTTTGTTCAAAATTCTTCAATAAGAAAAGTAATGGAACGCTGAACGAGCATGAAGTAATGTCGTGACTGATGAGAATAAAAGACGATCAATTCAATGAGAGCAAAATACGAACAATGTAACCCTCATTCTCATTGTAGTTCACTATTCAATAATTCTCATATCAAGAAAGGAGTTCATATCAAAAGTTGTCTTATACTTCCAATCATTTTTCGATCTACCTATCAATCTGGAGTCCTTTTGCTCATTTCTGCTCGGAACTTCAAATCGAAGATGCTTAGATAGAAAAAAAAAGATCAAAAGTGGATTCAGCCTAAGTTATAGGACGACTTTTGATATTAACTCATCAAGAAAGACAACATAGCTGATGTAATAGCTACCTGAATCATTGTATTGAGCCTATGAGCACTGCTCGAAAGTTTCTGGTACGACGCCACCGCGCTACCAACAGAGGGACCGCCCCACGACCGCCCAGAAATCTGTGAATAAACCAAGGACCAATCATCAGAAGCAGCAATTGCAGCCGTACTAAGATCAATCCTCTTCAAATTGGCACTCAAAGCCTGCTCCAAGTAAGGCCTAAAGAACTTCAACAGAGTGGGGCAAAGCGCCAACCCACGATCCTCGAGCAACGAGCAATGCCCCAAGCAAATGTGAGCGCTCTCAGCAACGATCCTCAAACACCCCGAAGCTGCAGGCGCCGCTATCACATTCTTCTTGATAAGCTGCGCGAAATTAAGCGTCTGGTTAACTGCCCAAGTCACAAGCTCGGATGTAAAAGCAGGCTCATCATCAAATATGGATAACGAATCGTTAGCTGCCTGCGCGATTGTTGAGAAAACGAGATGTGAAAGAGCGGTCGAGTAGGCAGGCCCGTAAGACGAGCTTGATGGCTGCAGCGCCTGCGTGTTTCGATGCATCTTTTGCTGGTGAGACTTGAGCAGCAATGTGTGTGCACGTGGGCCGTCCCCGAGTTTCTTCATGGCTTGTACGGATGAACGGAGCTCGAAGCCGTTTGTTGAGGCTTGACACGTGGCTTCTGCTAATTGGTCACCTAGTTTCTGCCTGCTTTCCATTATGGAGCGTTGGAGGAGGAGCAATGCTGATGGGGTTAGTGAGTGGCTCGCTTTCGCCTCGTCTATTTGAGCTTCGCCTTCGTCTAGGGCGGATAAGGCTTCGTCTACTCGTCTTTCGGCTAACAAGACTTCCATGGTTTCCATGAATTGGGATAACCATTTGTCGTATTTGGTGAGCTCTCTGTTTTGCAAATCGAGAGCGTCTTCGTCGCGCGAATTGTCTGTTTCGTCGGGTAGGGACTCGACGCGTACTCCATCGGCTATGCCGTGAATGAAATTCGCGCGAGATGACAGTAGGTTTTTTAAGGAAACTAGCTCGCCTTCAAGATCAGAAATTTCCCTTGACGTTCTGAAATGTGTGAAAGCAATTGAACAAGTTTCATTCAGTAATACCGTTACTCTTATAAACTAATACCATAATATTTTACACACACAAAACACGCCGAACTGCGGGTGGTATTAGTTTATACATGTAACGGTATTACTGAATGAATGTTATGGTATCAGCACTTGCCTTATAAACGAGGCGTAATTGGCATACACACTCTTCCTCATTTCTTCTGCAGAAGCCTTCTTCAAGCCCACAAGATGCATGCAGATTTGCCTGATTTCCTGATCAATATTTGTTTCTTGAAATTCAGTAATTATCATAACATGCTATAAACCATTTCCCACCAATTAAACACAAAAATGATCATTAAAGAAAAAAAAAAGATCGATTTTTTTTAACCTTTTCAGTGGTGGCGCCGCACTGTTCTGTGACGTAGGAGTGAGGATCAAAATTGGTGGATTTAAAGATCTTGAGCCTCGCACTCAACGTCATATCGGGGTCCAAATCCATTGATTCTTTCTCCATTCTTGTTTTAATTTTTCTGTATGATCAACTCCTCTGAAAAGGATCGAAAATGGAAGAGAATGTGATCGATTCTTAAAAAAAAAACTTGTCTTGCTTATGATCTAAAATGGGATTAACAATGTAGATACTAAATGTGATTTGGAATGAGATGGGGTGTGGAAATTAATAGGTTGTTAATGCAGAGAATTGTTCGAGTAATTTAGGATTGAGAAGGATTTTATTGACTACTTGTATAACTTGGTACATTATATGGTAGAAATAGTCACGACATTTTAAAAAAAATAAAAATCGATCTCCTAAAGATTCGTTCAATCAAACTAATTATGTTTTTATCAAAGATGAGAAATTCGAAGTTTTTCAACACATTCGTAAGGAATTAAATTTGAAGTAAGCATTTGGCGAAAATTATTCCTAATAATACTATATATTATATTAGCTTATAAGTATAATGATATCAGTTTCATATTATGAACAAAATTTTATGAAATAGTTTGCGTTAAATTTGATACTCCATTCGTCCCAAGATAACGTGCACAATTTCCTTTTTGGTCCGTCCCAAGATAATGTGCACACCAATAAAATGGCAAACCCTCCATTCCATAATCTTCATTCTCACAATATCCATAATATTACACAAAATGTCATTACTTTTGACCCACACATACGCACAATTCAACTTCTTTCTTTATTTTATACATAAAAATTTACAAAAATACCCCTTAAAACTCTACTTTTCATTATACTTTTTTAATATTTGTGCCCATTTTGGGGTGCACGGATGGAGTAATACTTTACTTTTCCCTATTGTGATTCCCCCCCAATCTTACAATCAGGAGTTTAAGGTAATGATGATTCTTTAGTTGTGAATCAAATTAGTAAGGTATCAATTACTTTTGGCGGCAGCAACACCTTGAATGGTGACCCAAAAATATGTCCCAAAAAAAAACATGGCTAGATTTGGACATTATTGACAAATCTGGCCTAAAAATTGGTAAGATTGGGATATGAGGAAATTAATTAACTTTTTTATTCTGAAATTATTATTTCCGTTGAAATTTATTTGAGTTTTTTGTTTTGTTTTTCAAAAATTTTATGGGTCCGGTTATTCACACCACCTTAATTAGAAGATACAACCACTTTTTTCTTTTTTTCTTTTTTTTTTTATCTTTAATATAACTACAAAATGACTCATATATCCTTGAATAATTCAAAATATGAATAACCAATACTTAATACATCCACAACAGGTTAAACATGATCCGAATTTGAAAAGTTACGCTTCACAATCGGGTTTAGTTTTTCCTTTTTCCCAGCGCCCAACCACCGTTCACCACAAACGCCGCTAAGTTCGTGTTTTGTGTAGCAACTATGGTGAAAGAATCTCGAACATCAAATGCAATTATATTGAATGTTGATATTTGCTAAAGGTTTAGTGCATTATGTATTTATGTATGAAGTGTTGAATTTTAGGAGGGTGAATTAATCCGGGGGTGTATCTCCTAATTAAGTAGATGCGGATAATCAGACTCAAATTTTATATATAAAGTTAAATATGTAAAAAAGATTTTAAATTGGTTCTCAAGCATGTCTTGTTTATTAAAAATAAAAAAAATTGAGCCTACTACAATGATATACATGTTAAACTTCCCGGTCAGACGTTCCAACGATAAGTTTAACTAAGTCCGGCCTATTCCCATCTCTACTGAAAAATATCTCTAAAGTTTTCTCTGTCACAAAAACTCAACTAGTTCAATTTTTGTAAGGCAACCCTAATTGTCAAAATACAAATTCAACTATCACATAGTACCATAAATCTCACGTTAATAAACAATTAAACCATTTTTTTTAGTGGATCACTCTTAGGTCAAAATCCTCCTCGAAATTACTAGTAGGTCCAACCTTGTAAAAATAATACTAGTAGGTCCAAAGACCCATATGTAAAAGACACAATAGTCCTTAATTTATTATTCTTTCATTTTCTTCTTCTCTCTCTTCATTTCTTACATTTTCTTCCTTTTTTTACCAACTTGCTCCATCACCCAAAAAACATCCCCCTCCCCGTTCATTTATGCAGATTTTGTTGCTCAAATTGTTTAAAATTTCTGCATTTTTTTCTGTAGATTAATTTTTGCAATTTTTTCAAATTATTTATCAATCTCAAAATTAAAAGAGTTGCAAGCTTCATATCTAAAAATTAAAATCTCAAAATTCATAAAAAAATTAGAATATTATAGAAATTTACATATCAAAAATGAAAAAATGTAAAAAATTTACATATCTAAAACCTACAATTACAATCTCAAAATTTACATATCATCGTCTTTATTACGAGATGAACATTTTTATCAAAACACATGAACATGTTCATAGAAAACATGAACAGGTTCGTCTACAATTTCAGATTCTCACCCTCATAAAATTTACAAACCCAGATCTTCATAAAAATGGATCTTCAAATCTTCAAAAAACTTCCATATCAACAACCCAGATCTTAAAAAAACTCAGATTTTCATAAAAATCTTCAAATCTGCATCTCACACAATAAACTCACGCACAGACAAAAATTCAAATCTTCAAAAACTCCCTGCCAAAATTCAAATCTTCAAAAATAAATGTGTGAACATTCATCACTCACAATAAAAACATAGCTGCAAAAACACAATAAAAACACACCCAAAATCATCCCTCTCAAAATCCTCACAAAAAAAATCAGACGGTACCCCTTTTCAAAACCTAGAAAAAATACCCAGATTCTAACAACAAAAAATTCAGAAAAAAAAAACACATACTCAAACGGCAAAAAAACAAGAATATGACAACCACTTCACCACTTTCAAACGAGAACACAATAGATCTACAAAATTAGCAGTAGAAGAATAAATTACTAACACGAACAATAGATCTACAAAATTGGAGAAACTACTAACACGAACAACAGACCGCTTGTCAAAAAAATGTCACAAACCCGTGGGAGCGAAGCACCTGGGCGGTGGCGACACGGCAGTGGGATCGAAGCCCTGGGAGTGGCAACGCGGGGTTGGGGGAAGAGACGGAGGCCTGGTTTGGGGCGCGAGCTTGGGGGGGGGGGGGGGGGGAGCGGCGGTGTGGTGAAAAAAATGGGGGAGGGGGAACGATATTTTGAAGAGAGAGATAGAGTGGGAGAAGTGGACCGGTTGAAATGAGAAATTAGTGGCGTAGAGGTATTATTGGGTTTTCATCTTACTTTTGGACTTATGAGTTATTTTAAAAAGGTGTTGAAAAGGTGTTGGACCTATAAATATTTGGGCTCTATATTTTGAACATAAGAGTAATTCATTTTTTTTTTTTTTTTTTGAGGAAAGTTATACCATTATTAAAGTATATCTTAATTGTTATTAATTACTTTGACGATTGATAATTAAAGAAATGTTGAAAAGGACCAACCTGAAGACTAATTTGCGCACCTTGCATTCCATTGTCGACATGTAATGTAACCACAACAAAACAGCAATTAATTAGGTGTGCATATTTGTCTATTTGTATGTAATTACTCACTAATTGAAGATTATTCCAATGACAGTTAAACGACATCGTTTTCCTTGTCTTCACTAGCATGATGACATCGACGTTTCCCTCATTTCAAAATTCCTCCCAACCACACCTGATCTGTTACAACACAAGAAAACTTGCCTTTAAACGCCATTCTTCCTCACACTATCAGCATTGGATTCAATTGTAGATTATTTGAATCAAATTCATTCTATTTTAGTGTGTGAGAATGACCGTGTAGTTCATCCGTAAAGTAACCTTTTTTTTTTGGGGGAAAAAACCGTGCTTTGATATAGAATAAGGCTTTGATCTACCGTTCAAAAAAAAAAAAAAAAAGAATAAGGCTTTGATCTGCAGTTTCACCCTTTTAAGAAATCAATACATAAAATTTTTTGTGGGTTTTGATTTTTTTATACTTTTTTCACGTAGAAATGGGTAGTAGTAAGCGAGCCAAGTTCGACTCGCTGATCTCACTGAGTCGGCTCCGATCGATTCAAGTCTTGTCGGGTTTGCTGTTTTTGTATTTGATATTTATTAGTTTTGAGATTCCTATGGTTTTGAGAACTGGGTTAGGGTTAGAATCCCCTGAGGCGGAATCCTCTTTACCCCTTTTGTTACACCCAATAATGAAAGCTGAAAACGATAACCAGCTTCCAACAAAAGAGAAAGAAAAGGTGGTTTTACGGGCAAAGGAACGGAAAATGGATGAATTTAAGAGGATCTCAGGCCTCGTTTTTGATGACGTTGCGTTTAATAGTGTGAGTCAAGATGAATTTTCTGAGTTGCACAAGGTAGTTAGGGATGCATTTAAATTAGGGAAGGAAATGATAGAGGATTTGAAGTCAGGAAAAGTGCAGAAAGAGGTGGAAAATCGAACCGCCAAGATAGCAGAGGAGCCCTGCCCAAATTCTGTGGTGTTGTCTGGGGATGATGTTGTGAGGAAAGGTAAAATGAGTGTGATACCGTGTGGTTTGTCACTGGGGTCCCACATCACGGTTGTTGGGACTCCACGACGGGCCCACGTGGACAACGAGTCGAAGATAACGTTGGCAAAGGGTGGTAAAAAGGGCACAATGGTGTCACAGTTTATTATGGAATTGCAGGGGTTGAGAACTGTGGATGGAGAGGACCCACCTAGGATACTGCATTTTAATCCAAGGTTGAAAGGGGATTGGAGTGGGAAGCCTGTGCTTGAACAGAATACCTGTTATAGGATGCAGTGGGGCTCTGCTCAGCGTTGTGAAGGGTGGAGGTCAAGGGCAGATGAGGAAACTGGTGAGGGACATTTTATTTCGAATTCATCTGCGTGTTATATGCATCTATATGATATGTTGATGTTAATTTGCTATTGCTTGAATATGTATTGATGGACATTGTTAATATGGATCTTTGTTTTCAGTTAGTTGATTCTATACAGAACATAATAGTGCTTTTATGTTTTTCAATTGTTGATCAATTGTTTTACCATATCTAGGAACTTTCCTGATCTATATGTAATGTTTGTTGACATCCTATTGCATACGTTACGGATCTTCAAATTGTGTATTTGTCCTGCAATTAACTTGTTTTCTATTGAATGAAGTTGATGGAAACCCAAAATGTGAGAAATGGATTCGTGATGATCATAGTGGCTCTGAGGCGTCCAAAGCAACATGGTGGTTGAAAAGGTTGATTGGGAGGACAAATAAGGTTTCTGTTGATTGGCCCTTTCCTTTTGCGGAGAAAAAGTTGTTTGTGCTTACACTTATAGCTGGGTTGGAAGGGTATCATATCAATGTTGATGGGAGACATATTTCCTCCTTTCCATATCGTACTGTGAGAACTTCTTCTGTAGTTCTTTATATTTGAAATTTCTGACCTAGGTTTACATCTTACAGACATTCTGATGTTGACAGGGTTTCACTCTTGAGGATGCTACTGGACTGTTTCTGAATGGGAATGTTGACGTTCACTCTATAGTTGCTGCTTCATTGCCTACTTCACATCCAAGTACTGCTCCTAGGAGGCATCTGGATATGTCGGTCAAATGGAAAGCCCCAAGTCTTCCCGCTGGACCTGTGGATCTCTTTATCGGCATCCTGTCTGCTGGCAATCATTTTGCTGAGAGGATGGCTGTTAGAAAATCATGGATGCAGTATGAAACAGTCAAATCTGCAAATGTTGTCATTCGTTTCTTTGTAGCAATGGTTAGTGTGCTTAACAAATGGATTTTTCAGTTATCCTATATGAAAGCCTTTCTCTTATTGCCCGTTTATTTCTTGAATTCATATTTTGGTAGCATGCGAGAAAGGAAGTAAATGTGGAGCTTTTGAAAGAAGCGGAGTATTTTGGTGATATTGTTATAGTTCCTTACATGGACAATTATGACCTTGTTGTACTGAAGACTGTTGCCATTTGTGAGTATGGGGTGAGTCATCTGTGCTATTTCAAGATTTCAGATTCTTCATCGTTTTCCACTTTTGTCCTTTAACATTCATTTATCTGGTTGTTAGGTCCGGACTGTGGCAGCTAAGTATATTATGAAATGTGATGACGATACATTTGTAAGGATAGATGCCGTGATGATGGAAGTGAACAAAATTAAAATTGGTAGAAGTTTCTACATTGGAAATATTAACTACTATCACAAGCCTCTACGACATGGTAAATGGGCAGTCACCTACGAGGTATCTTCTTTTTTTTTTCTGTTCCTTGAACTTCTCTATCAGATTTTCTCTTTTATTTCCCGTTAGATATCCACTTTTTTTCGCTGAGTTAGATTTTATAGATTTTGTTTTGAGTAATTACATGGATAGTTACCTTATGTGTTGTATATCTTGTCTTCTATTCTTTAGGGCCAAATTTCAGCTCAGCTTTCTGTAGTAGATGCTTTAAATAAGGAAAAAAGAGTGCAATTAATTGTGCTTCTGCACACGTTAGTTAAAGAATCATAATTTTCTCTATTTGAAGTAGGGAATGATAACGAATGGAACCTTGTAGGCACATATTTTTGTCAACTGAATGTACAGATGCCAACTGCTTACTACTCCTTTTCAAATTTGAGGAGTATGTATCAACTGCGCTGCCACAATATAGAAAAAATATCAAAGTAAAAGGGGATAAGTTTATATTGTCACAATAATATTTCCATTATATATAGATTTTGAATGCCATAGCTACGTGCTTCTATCATGAAATAGAAGAGGACTAGGTGATGTGGCAGAACCATTCTTATTCTGATCCACATTTAGAATGAAAATGCTTTTAAATGTAACGTGATTCTCATTTTGTTGCTTAGTATAAATGTTCTTGCCTTTTCAATATCTCTCTCTCTCTCTCTTGGTATTTTAAAATAAGCCCTATTTACGGCATTTGTCTAAGTTTCCATCGTCTTGTGGGTTTGTAGGAATGGCCAGAGGAGGCTTACCCACCCTATGCAAATGGCCCTGGCTATATTGTGTCATCTGATATAGCAGAACATGTTGTAACCAAGTTTGAGGACCATAAACTTCGAGTAAGATTTCGCCTTGGTTTCTTTTCTTTCCTTTTTATTTCTTTCCGGGTGGGATGGGTGGGAGTACTAGCTTTGCATTTCTGTTGATGGTTTTCTAAGTAAGCTGTTCTTACTGACCAAACTGAGCGTCACTATCACATGACTCAGTTATTCAAGATGGAAGACGTTAGCATGGGAATGTGGGTGGAACAGTTCAATAGCTCGAAGCCAGTTGAGTATGTGCATAGCTTGAAGTTCTGTCAGTTTGGATGTATTGAGAGTTATTATACCGCACATTATCAATCTCCTAGACAGATGACCTGCTTATGGGGAAAACTGCTACTCCTTGGGAAACCCCATTGCTGCAACATGAGATGACATCTGATGAAAATGAAAAAATCTACTTATTTTTTTAAAGAAAAACTTGTACATAGTTCGACAATCTGGGCCTGGGGCATTATACTTCTAGGTCATACATTTTTTTCCCAATTTGGTTTGGGGCCCCATTTTTGTAATTACTAAGGCTCAGATGCTAGGACTATATGAAACTGTTGTCAACTGCTCTTGTAGTTGATATCAAGAGTTGTAACATCAAGAATATAATGCTGATCACTCTCTCTTGTTCCACTAATGTACTCGGTTGTCTATTCTCCCTCGTAAACAACACCAGTTTAAGATATCAAACAGAAATTGAGACCTTGTCTACCTCTGTTTAAACATGAAATGATCATTTATTATTCTTGGTACTGTCTATATGCTTAACACTGCTTTAGGTGGGCTTCAAGCTTCGGATTTACCAACCTTTCGTTTTGGTGAAATACTACTGCCCAAAGGTGTCGAACTGTTTCCAATGTTGTGTTCATTGTCCTGGATCTGGTCGTATTTGTGTTGAGTCTAATCAGCTTTTTTTTTTTTTTTCGTTTCTTCAAAGTGACAGGTGGCACATTTTTTAGGATTGTTCGGAGACTGAGAGTGTAGTGGGGATGCAAATGATGCCAGCAGATAGTGGATGGTGAACTTTAGATTTGGTTATTTTAAGCTTCCAATGGAATTTGGGATAAAGAAAGAACATTTGTGAAGAAAGTGGTTCCTCCACTTTAAAGAAGGAACATATTCCCTAAGGTATTATTGGCGTATCTATTTTTTTAAGCATTTGTTCCTTGAGGCTTCAAACATCTACTTTTGCAAAGCTGTGTCACATATTTAGCTGTCTCTTGACCCACAGGCTTGGATTTGGATGGTTATCAGATAAAGTTGGAATTCTTAAAGTTTATTCTTTTGAAATTGCTGGGATGATCAAAAGTTTCTTTTTTTAGTTTCGTTTTCTAGATAAAGATATGTAAATTTGTTTTGGCATTTACTGCTAAAAAAACATTCTGTTACTGATGAGCTAGTGAACAAGTTTTTGTTCTTTTTGATTAAATAATAGTACAATAAATTTAACTGATGAACAAACAGAGTCTGCATTACATAATGTTTTTACAAGAACATGATTCTTCTGAGTACTGAAACTTGAGTTTATTCAAGATTGATGATCATCGAACGACACTTTTCAGGCTAGACGACGGCAAGCATGATGAACCACGTGAAGCTGAAAAGTGACAAAATCTCTACAAAAACATGAATATAATGTCAGAATCAAGAAATGGAGGAATTTAAGGTAAATTTTATCTCTTACCAGCTCCCCAAGGAAGAAATCTTGGACCTGAGCTCCACGACCCGTAGAAACAATCCGTCGTCCTGTTCAGCCCGTCTGGACAGTTGCATGTAAATGACTTGTACGAGTCGCTATTAAAACCACAGACTCCATTACTCTTCTCACAGGTTGCACACAGTGTTGGATAATCATTGTTGAAATTGAACTTATACTTGAGGGCAATTCCATATTTCCAACCCTCGGGATTATATTCTTGACCGTTGAATCCATACAACGCTGAGTAAGACGAGCATTGCAGTTTCTGCAGGTCCATCTCAAACGAAGGCCCGAGATCAACAGGCGTGTACACACAGCACGTGGATATCGGTAGACTCAACCTACTAATTGCTTCACAAGAATAGAGCAAACTGCAGACAGATCCACCCTGAGAGTCGCACATCGGAAAAGTGGAGTTACTTCCACCACCACCACCGCAACCACCACAACCACCACCATCACGGCTTTTGTAGATAGGTGAGGAAGTGGTGGAGCAATCGAGAAGTGCGAAAACTGTGTCATCATGGAAGCTAAACGGGGCATCCCAGTCTAGGCCGAAGCCTTTGCTGGGCTGTGTGCAGGAACATGTCGACATGGTGGGGTCAGAAATGTAAATTACTTGGCTGTTGTAGTCTATGGAGGTGATGGTGTAGCAGCCGGTGTGGGTGGTGAATGTGAGGCGTTGATCGGTGCATGTCACGTACGGTTGGAAACGGGGGTCGCCACAGCCGGGGCCCGTCCCGAAGGGGTACTTGATTGGGAGTGTACCACATGTTTTTTGACAAGTACTTAAGGATGAGATTAAGGAGGGAAGAAAGATGATGATAAGTGAAACAAGAAAAGTGATGGATGAGTTTTTGAGCTTCATTGTGAAGTGAATGCACACTAGTGGAGTTTGGATAGAGGAAGTAGTGAAAGACTGGGCTGGTTTATATATACATTCAAGTAAAAATGGAATATTCAATGCAAAAAAATTAAATTATAAAAAATGAGTAAAGAAATGGAAGAATTTACTCATTATAGGGATTGCTTTCTTTAACTTAGTTTTGGAGACATTAATCTCAGTATTTTTTGTGCTTTGCATCCTTAAATCGCACAGATTGCAAGAATTATTGGTACTCCTGAGGTAATTAAACTTTATTATACAATAGGTTGGATTGGCTATTTTAATTTTTGATTGAGATCCCAAGTAGCAACGTTGTTTCAGAAAGAAGCATGTATATTCTGATTTCTGAACCCCCTGAGTGGATTGTTGATAGCAGTCAAGAATGACCTACTTCAATGGTCAAAGGGATGAGCTGGATAGGCCCTAACCAGGTGCTTCGAATGAGTCAAGAGATGATGATGGGTTCTGCAGTTTGCTCGCCTCGTGGCGGCGAAAGCGCATGGTAAACCCCCCTCACGCAAATATCTGCGGAATGAACGTGCCTGTCCTTGAAAGCAGGTATGGAAGATTGAAGTCTACGGACAGTGAACTTGCGGAGGGTTTTTTCCTTTTCTCTCCATCATACGCGAATTCTTTGCCTCCTAATTCACTTTCATAAGCATATCCTCGTTGGTTTTCGCTCTTGGTTAAAAGGCCCGCTTGCTCTTTGTCCGGGTAAGCATGACGGACGTTCGAGCATCCGCAACGGGAAGAAATTAGGCCCACTGACCCCAAGCAGAGATCGATAGGTCTCGCCATGACTCGCGGAACGGACACTATCTACCTAGCTTGGTTTTCAGATTGATTGCCCAAGACGCCGAGGGGCCGAAAGAAGACGCCTACTCTTTCATTTGGGCCGAGCAAAGTACCTACTCAACTCTATTCGAGTCATAAAGCAAGACAAGCATGACTGAGCAGCCTGCCTGGAAGCTTGTTCAACAAGCATCAAACCAAAAAGTCCAAGTAGCTCACCACCTAGAATAGGTGGCAGTCAGTAAAGAATGTAGAAGGAGAAGCCGGCACCTCATGCTGAAAATTGTAATATAAATAGGATTAAATCCAATAAAGAAAGGACTTTTGGTCAAATTCACATACGAAGTTGTTATTTTACGAAACGGAGAAATAAAAGAATTTCAGAGTGTTCTTGGTCAAGAAATCAAACACTTGACTTTGTTTGTTGGTTGAAATTCAAAGCCACATCATCTAAACAAATATTTTGACTAACAACATATTAATATACTCGGACCTATATTTTTTTTAAAAAGCAAAGACGAAATATCATTACAGAGTATAAGGGGTACTCTAATCCCATAATATACATATGTTGTGTACTAAAATGTATGGATTAGAGATTAAGATGTGGCTTATTGATCTTAGTGACACAAACAATAAATGAGTTGGACGGATTGCATTTATATCTTATGATTGGTTTTGAGAATAAGTGTCGAGTTGTAATTTTGCAAGAGGTTGAGTAGGATCATAAATTCTCCATTTTCTTGGGTCATAATTAAGCCCCATTTATAGTGATTGAGAGAGTGGTGCTCACTCTCCCGGATTACAAATCTATAGGGCCGAAAGTAACCCTGGTTAGCATTAAATGTTACAAGATTGATGTGATCTGCTCTAGAGGTCGCGGGAGGTCGCTCAATGCAAAAAGGACCTCGCAACCCTAAATTGTACCTTGACCGATGTAATTTCCGGATTTATCGGGGATCAGCTACTTTTGTATTCTGACTCTCCGCTTTGTCTCGTCCTTCGCTGGATTCTGTCAGACGTAAATCCCATTTAGGAATGATCGCCTATACCTTCTTTCTGACACACGTCTTGTCGTAGTTAATATATCGTCCTTGGATAGCCGCGAGGTCGATCACCTCGCGATATGCCTACCTCAGCTTTTACTCTCTTTATTTCGGGTATGGGGGAGGGAGGGTGATTTGTATATTCATAGGCACGCTCTTTGAGGGCGCAATATTGGTCTGGGCCCACCTTGCGCGATGTGCCCACAATAACATACACAACAAATCGATTTATAATTTATTGGGTAAATAATTGAAAGGATGGATGATGTCCCTAAGAGACAAACATGACGTAAAAGAAGATAGGGTAGTGTGCTCTTATTCATTTTCATGAACAAAACTTAATCTCATCTAAACGTTTCGACCCATATTGAATTAATACTTACTAAATCTTTAATCAAAATGATTTTCCAGATGTCGGTTCAATGGTGCATGAATCGCTACCTTGTGAACAAAACTCTAAGTTTGATTTACTACTAATTAATTTTGATTTTTTTTAAGTGACACGAAAATCGAAATGCAATGATTCTTAGCTTAGACCCTTTTTTCTGATGATCATAATTGATACGAAAAATGCAAGAAAAAAAGGGAATTAGAGAAGATAAATAATTTTTAAAAAGTCAAAGCTAGTAATAGTAACATTGTAAACAAAACATGAAGAGTTTCAAATTTCAATCATATGGATGGCATTGAAAGCCCAAAATGTAAAGAGCCACTTAATTTGGGGCTCAGGTTACTTACACCAACACATTTAGTAAATACACATTTCTATCAATTTTTTTTTTAAATAAACACATAAAATGTCAAAACTATTCTTTTATCAATTTATATGTGAAATATTAATCCTACATGCGAAAAATAATCATTCAAGTTGTTCAAGAAATATTTTCGATTTATTGTACAAACTTCGAAATTTTTTTTCGCCGGTTTACATGTGAAGTATTGATCCTATTGTTCGAAAATATTTTTAAAATTTTTATAGTAAGTTCGAGAAATTTTTTCGAATTCATGTACATAATTCGGATTTTTTTCCCAAATTTTACATTGCAGCGGCGGACAAGGGCGGGACGGTGGTTGTCTCGCTCGCCTCACAATTTGGGTGGAGGTGTATCAAGGTTTTTTTAAATAAAATGAATAGGAGGATGTGTGAATAAGAAAGATACAAATTGAGGTCAGGGGAAAGTGTATTCATCATACAAGTGATGTATTAATCTAGATGGCGTATTTACTAAAAGAGACACACTTGCATGAGATCGTCTCGAGACGGACATAAGTTAGACATTGACGCTTTAACACTTTGAGAAGAGTGAGTGTAATTTATGCTAAGTTATACCCCGTCTCATGCATGTGACCGTCTCATATGAGTTTTTATCTTACTAAAACGGTGGGTAGGAGTAAAATGAGCCTTAAATTGGGCCAGGAAGAAATTACAACGGGCCATAGATGTTTACTTTCGGTCCAAATAATATTTCACTTCAAATCCAAATCAATCATTTCAATTGCGTTGAAAGCCCAAGAAGAAATACAACGATACAGAGTGAATCAGTGTTTCTCCTACACAGCTACAGCGCGCCTTCTTCAGAACTCTCTTCTCCAACAGGTTACCTCATAGAACCTCTTCGTTTGTGATTGTTTGAAGATAATAGGTTTTCCTTTGATTAGTCATGTTCTTATGGGATTTTATTTCTTTTTATGTAGATTGCTATGTTAACTTTTCAATTTCTGTTCGACGAAAGTGTGGAAATTGCATTATTGGTATGACTTTGTAGATAGATTGAACTTGCGCAGGGATGGTTCTGTGATTATTACTTGTTTAAAGTGATATACTAATGGTGACTCAATCTTTAGTAGGTAGTTTGAAATGCATTTTATAGTGTGCTCGTTACATGTTTGATGAATTGCCTAAGCAATAATGTATGCGAGTGGTGTACTTATATACAAGATGCATTCCTATTTCTGAATAGAAGCTTTTTGACGTGCGTAACTTAGCAACTATATGGTCATTATATGTGAATATCGTTTGATGTCATTAATTTCATCAATGAGATATACAAGATGTATTAATTTATTGGCTTGGTATGCTTTGGACTATTGTCTTCACATAAAAAATAAGATGAGATCATTGGCTGCACATAGAGTTTAGACATTAGTCTATGGTATTTCTTGGTTTTAAGGCCTTGATTTTCTGCCCGTGCTCCTGTATATAGCAGTTTATTGGATTTTAATGGTGAGTATTGTAATGCATCATTATTTCATGTATTAGGTGATGCAATGGTTAGTAAGCCTGCAGGCAGCTACTTCAGACCAGACATTTGATATTCTAAATTTATATTGATGGACCCCTTTCACCAGCATGAAGAGGCAACCCATCATACTTTCAGCTTATTGTCATCGAGTGTTTTCTTGTTATCTGCACTCAAGTTCAAGCAGAGGGCTTCTCTCATTCTTATGTTTTTCAAGATTTTCTTCTTCTTGGTCATCTGGTGTGAGATCTTTTCCTGATTATTCATCGAAGAGACCTTCTATTAAAGACTCTGAATTTGTCCACCATATCTCAATTACCCTCAAGCAACGCTGCTCTGAGCCTCTCCGAAGAATTCTGAAGCCCGTTGAGACCAAATTCAGGCCCGACCATCTGATTTGGGTTCTCATGGACATAAGAAATGATTACAGAGTAGTTATTGATTTATTTGACTGGTCATGCATTAGAAGGTGCCCATCACTTGAGGCTTGCTGCATCGTTATTCATCTTGCCATTGCAGCAAATGATTTAAACATGGCTCAAAATTTTTTCAATGATTTCTGGACAAGACCTAGTACTGATGGCAGTACTTCAGTTTCCCAGTTTCTGGAAAAGTTAATATACACTTACAAGGACTGGGGTTCAAATCCGTACGTGTTTGATATTTTTTTCCAAGCTCTTACTGAAAAAGGTTACCTTGATGATGCTCGAAAGCTATTTGATAAGATGCTGAATTATGGTGTGGTTCTTTCCGTTGATTCATGTAATCTGTTTCTTTCTAGGCTTTCAAAAGAAATTGATGGTCCCCAAATGTCACTGAAAGTTTTCCATGAATTAACTGAAGTGGGTCTTCAGTGGAATACCATGTCGTATAATATAGTTATAAACTCACTTTGTCAATTAAGGAAAATCAAAGAAGCTCATAAACTACTTCTGCAAATGGATTTAAGAGGTTGCTTTCCCGATGTTGTAAGTTACAGTACATTAATCAATGGATATTGTAATGAAGGAGATCTTCAAGTGGTGCTAAAAGTTGTTGAAGATATGCTACAGAAAGGTTTGAAGGCAAATGCATTTACGTTTAATAGTATAATCATTCTCCTATGCACCACTGGTAAAATGGTAGATGCTGAGAAGATTTTGAGAGAGATGATTTCTCAGGGGGTTTTTCCTGATCATGTAGTCTACACGACACTCATCAATGGTTTTAGCAAAACTGGGAATGTTGATTCTGTATTCAGAATGTATGATGAAATGAAGAGCCAGAATGTTGTTCCTGATTTTGTCACATATACTGCTCTAATTTCTGCCTTTTGTCAGAATGGGAGAGTAGCAGAAGCAGATCGGTCCTTTCGTGAAATGCTTAATCATGGGTTGAAACCTGATGAATTTACTTATACAACACTTATTGATGGTTATTGCAAGGCAGGTGAAGTTAAAAAAGCGTTTTACCTTCACAATGAGATGATTCAAATGGGGTTGTATCCTAATGTGGTCACTTATACAGCACTTGTTGACGGGCTTTGTAAACAAGGGGAGGTTGATACAGCAAATGAACTTCTTCATGAGGTTTGTCAAAAGGGACTTATTCCTAATATCTACACTTGGAATGCACTTCTCAATGGGCTTTGCCAATCTGGGAATATAGTGCATGCAGTGAAGTTGATGGAAGATATGAAAGCTGCTGGGATATTGCCTGATGCTTTTACCTATACTACTCTAATGGATGCTTATTGCAAATCGGGTAAAATGGTTATGGCACACCAGCTGCTTGATGAAATGTTACAGAGGGGGGTTAAACCAACTATTGTTACTTTCAACGTTCTGATGAACGGGTTTTGTATCTCAGGGATGTTAGAAGATGGCAAGAAGCTGTTAAACTGGATGTTGGAGAAGGGAATACAGCCTAATGCCACCACTTATAATTCAATTGTTAAACAACATTGTATCAGAAATGATATGCGTGCAGCCACTCAAATTTATCGGGGAATGTGTGATCAGGGAGTGGTACCAGATGGAAATATCTATAATACCATGATACGAGGGCATTGCAAAGCGAGGAATATGAAGGAAGCGTGGTTTTTGCACAAGGAAATGGTTGAGATGGGATTTAATCTTACAGTTGAAACTTATAATGCTCTAATTAAGGGATTCATTAAAAGGAAGAAGTATATGGAGGCTAGAGAACTTTTTGAAGAGATGAGAAAGAAAGGATTATCAGCAGATAAAGAAATATACTGCACCTTCACAGATATAAATTATGAGGAGGGGAACATTGATTTGACTTTGGCCCTTTGTGATGAAGCAGTAGAAAGGTGTCTCGTTGATAAGAGTGAAGATGGAAAGACATAGTTTTTGTGGCTTCGTTTTGTTCTTGGTGGAGTTAGTATTTGATATGCATGGTTTTTCTTACTAACAACCGGTCATTGGAGAACTTGGGTAAATTCTAGTCTTTATGCTTTTTTTAAGGGTAATTCTTGAATTAGTTACTTGAAAAGTGGCTAATATGCAGTATGTGTTATTTGAGTCCCTTGGTTACAAGTCAGTTGCAATTCTTTACTTCTTATTGTGAGAGATTGGTTTAATGTGATCAAAAAACATAATGTACATTATGCAATTAGAGAATGCACGACTATCAAAGTAATGTCTTTCTCTTTAGGGCCACCCAGTTGAGAAATTGATGCATTAAAGCTTGTGTGCTCGCATTTTAACACAACTAAATATTTTTTTATGTAGCAATTGTTTTGTCACTTTATGCAACATGTGAAGGGTTTGTCATGCTAACAGTTTAGCTTTTGGAATTAATGAGTTCCAGTTCATCCTTAGTTTTCTACCTAATGCAAGGTATTTAAGTGCATGCTTATAGTGCCTTTACCTGCTAAAGTGCCTGCTGACCAAATAAACTTTATATCAGAGACACTTTGTTTGATTGGCCTGCCCCTTGAAATTTTTTATTCAAATTTATGCTTTATCAGCAAATAAGTTATTTTTCCAAATGGTAGTTTCTGACTTTTCTCTATTTATCTTTAAAAATCTCTCTGTTCTCATTTGTTGCTTTCTAGGCTGCTTCAAGTGGAAGAACTATTGCAATGTCACATTGAGACTCAAATACCACATCTGGAACAGGGTATGTTACCTTTTAAATCTTTTAATACCACTTAGTACATGAAATGGGCTGAATCCTTGGACCCTGGTCTGGAAAAAGGCAGGATGATTATTGCCTACAAAGGTATATAAACATGATGAAACTCATTAAGTGCCATTTTGAAGTCTTGATAAGAACTCATGCACAAAACCTTCTGTGAACCAAGCATTTTAAAACAGTTATACTTCATATGCTAAGTGACACTTTGTATACTAAACAATGATACTTGAAAAGGAGAGTACACATGAACCAGGTTCATATGAGACCTACTAAAACTCATGATGCCTTGTGCGTAACAAGGGCAAATTCTCTAAAGAGATGCTTAATGGTTAGTCCTACCTAGGACAGTACTCTCTAAAGAGGTGCTTCATTGTTTCTTGAGATTTCTAAATTGCATGGTATACTGAAACTAATATTATTATTCATTAGAATCCTCTCAGGTTTATAATACAAGATAACTTTGCACGTTACAAGAAAAGCTCAACGAAGAGCAAAAATGCAGAAACAAAAAGCATCAATACTGAATGTGGATGAACAACATAGCCATGAGACGGAGCAGTCGGGGGAGGATTTCTAGACGTTGCAACCTCCTTCGAGCAGGCATAATTGCACCTGCTTGGACGAACTACTCTGTACACACCACTCTGTGTTAAAATGTACACATCTTTTCTGTTATCTTCTCCAAAGGAATATATATATTGAAAAGCAGGAAGATTGCTGTTGGGCACTAAGTCACACTTGATGGGAGAATCCGGGGTGCAGCTGAAAGGAGTGTCATTAGTAGTAAAATTTCCACTGTTTCTTGGGGTTTCTAATGCTGCCCAAATGTGATTTGCATAAAGATCTCCATACAAGTAACTGGAAGACAACATAGAGGCAAAAGGTACGTTATTTGATGAGTATATGCAAAAGTTATACTGAAAACAGCAACTGGTGTACAACTAATTCTGTTCAATTACAAAAAAAAAAAATAAAAAATAATTTATTGTTCAGTGAAAACAGCATAACTAATACCTTTTAGTAAAACAATTAATACCATTTAAAAATGCACTTGAGTGCATACAAGTATTTGCCTACAGAAAAGTCAACGTGGTTTCTTGTGTTTTTACCTTCCATAGGTGCATGGGTCAATCTGGGAACGGTAGAAGAATCCACCAGATATTGCTGCAGACCCGAGTTTATTTATATTGGAGTGGCTATATCCTACCACTGGGAAGATTGGGTCTATGGAATCAACAGAATTGTTGCCCCCTGGAGTCTTTTGAGGCTGAAAAGCAAGAGGGCCTTCGTAAACACGCCATCCATAGTTTCCTCCCTTGGAGATGATATCAACTTCTTCATATTGATCCTGCAACAGACTCAAAAAAATAATGCATATGAGACTATACAGAAGTTGGCAACAATAACACAAGCTTGGAAGATTGAAAAGAAGTTTGTAAATAGCAATATCTCTGAACCTGCCCAACATCAGCACAGAGGAAGTAGGCAGGCCTTTCTGAATCAAAGCTACAACGCCAAGGATTTCTCAAACCGTAAGCCCAGATTTCCGGTTCCATTTCTTTGTCTTCTGAATAAGGGTTATCTTGAGGGATAGAATAATTCCCCCACAGGCCGAGTTTAGCTATTTCATCATCACCTGAGAAAACCCCATATTTGTCAAACATGATTAAAATTATAAGGGTTCTATAATTTGAAATTTTGAATACTCACTTGGTAAGTTGTCTACATCAACCCTCATAATCTTTCCAAGAAGTGACTTCTTATTCTGTGCAAAATTGTAGGGGTCTCCTTTACTCCCTCCATCTCCCAACATGATATACAGGTAACCATCTCCTGGACCAAAAAGAATCTGGCCACCATGATCTGATTTGAAAGGTAGCCCCAATGTGAAAATTCTTCTTACTTCCCTTGGACTTGCTTTATCTGCCTATAAAGAATATATAAATCATATAAATGTAAACATTTATTTGATAAAATCTTTATATAACGTGTTTAAAAGATTTACCATTGATGGGTTTGAAGCAGTTCCATTAGCAGTATACTCAGCAATGATAGTATGATACTGACAGATCTCTCCTCCATCCACAGAACCTAACTGGGAAGGGTCACACCCCACGTCTGAATTGCAAGCACACCTCCCACCACATCCCGGAGACTTCTCTTTATCACAGTTGAAGGACGCAAAGAACCTCCCGTTTTTTGCAAAGTCTGGATGAAAAGCCATTCCCATCATCCCAAAGCTGGTATCAAGGTAGACTTGATCGGTTAAATCAACAAATGGGCTCGATTCATCGAGTCCCATTACTTCCCCTGAATCTTGTTCAGGTATTGTAGCTAACCAGACTTTCCCTGCTAGGTTGGAGAAGAAAGCACGATTTGATCCATCGGGATGAGCAACCATATTGATGTAAGAACCATTCCCGATTTTCTCAACACATATGCCCTTTGGAGGAGGGAGTGCATCGGTTTTGTTAAGGGAAACGGGTTCACCGTTGAAGCAAACAGAGTTTTCATCAAAGGTGCCACCAAATGCGTTGCAGAAATCGGTTTTTGATTGCCAGAGGTCTGTTAACTTGGAGAGAGTTGCGTTTCTGGGAACTTCAGCTTTGCTTTGCAGTGCAGGGGCAAATGGGGAATTTGAAATGGATACGTCTTGGCAAGATTCCCATACCGTAGAGCAAAAGCTGTCATTTGTTTGGCTTGATGAAGATGATACTGCAATGCTAGCAGTGGAATTGCAGAGTATTGGAACTGATCGTTGCTCCGAATCGACGTTGAATAGCTTGGCTGAGAATGGATCACATGTCTGTGGAAATATTTTTTTTGTTTGTTAAATTGTTGTATAATAGGCATATTGTTACTACCAAATATTTCAAATTGAATTATGTACAAATATTGTATGAACTACTTGTCTTTCAATCGAAAAGAACAGCATTTTGCCAGAGCCCAAATTAAAGAATGTGTGAACCATTACGTGAACTCTCTTCTTTAAACTATCACCTTTTAGCATACGAAATAATTTTTTTTTTCAAAATCACTAAATAGGGACAATTTCTATGCTAAACAGTATTACTTTGTACACTACACAGTCATGCTGAGTTCACCATAAAATTTCTGGGAACCAAGTTAATAGAAATTTTTGTCAAAATAAAATGTTCATTGTAGAGCAGTTTAATCGCGTACACAAACACTCTTGAATTCCTGAAAAAACGGAAAACAAGAATAATACTTATCCAGTGTACAGCGATGAAGTTATAGCAAAAAAACCAAACATCCCAAAATAGATTACCACACATGCAGTATCATAGAATTCCCCAAAATGGGAATAGCAGAATATGGTTGTCCCATTCCATGATAAAGTCTTATCAGAAACCAAACACCCCATAATTAAACTGATGCATAAATAAGATTGAATACTAACTGCACATAGGATTGATTTCACAGCAGAAGCACATGAAGAATCAGATATGTTCATGGCCTTAAAACGTTTCTGCAATTGCACATCTTCAGATGGTGTGCAGCATACTTTCCCATTGTAAGAACAGAAAGACAAATGCCCCTTTAGGCTTGTAGGTTGCCCTGCATATTTCATCACAAATAAATTCAATAAACAGAAACAGAGAAGCACCAAGAATTAATCACTAAAAACACACACACACTTACTCAAGTTAGTACACAAGGGAAGTGCAGAACAAGGAGAAGAAAACAAGAGCATCAAACAAAACAAACACAAAATCTTCACTACTCTTTCCATTATTTCACTTTCTGAAAAAGATGAATTATCTTATACACTTAGGTAGCATATATAAATGCTCAAGGCAGAAAAGGTGGAATTAATAATATATAGAAATGAGCATTATCCAGAAGTCATTGAAATATTCATATTTCTTTGGGACAAGAAACATTCTCTCATTGGAAAGTATTTCATGAGGGCCATGAATGAGTGGAGCTAAACCTGAAAGGTAAGTTTTTGGTAATAATGGGATAGACTTTGTAAAAGAACAAGTTGGAAGACATAATTTTCCAAAAGACTTGGTTTTTGACTTGCCAAATTTATACAAAATCTCAGTGGATGGATTGGATGGAAGTGGTTAAAAAGGAAAATCAATAATGTTGGAATTAAATTAATGTATATAGGTGGGTGATTGTTGGTGTGACACTTTAAATGCAGACTTTGTCATTTATTGGTGTTTCTCTCTATCTGGTTTTCATACTTGTTTTCAAGATTCAAAAAGGCGTAAAAAGCAATGCCCATAAGTCCATCTCCTTGCATCTACTCTAAGCTAATTTTCATTTCTTTGATATTTTTACATAATACTCGAAACATTCATGATTTGTAATGTTGAATCATACGTGGTTCAAATACAATGCAAGACCGATAAATTTAACATCTAATACAAACATAAAATTTCATAAATTCATAATGGATAAATTTGACTGTCGGAACTAAATCCATTAAAGAACGTTGAACTTAGAGGGTTTGACATTGGAGTTGATTTATTGGAATGCATTTATTACACTGATGGTATTGTCCCAAGGGGGGTGGATTTTCATTTTCATTTTATAATTTATTTGTTGAAGTGAGATACTGTAATCTATTATCAGACGTGAAAGAAACCGAAAAATAAAGAAGTGGACAATCACGTTATCAATTATCTGTCTGATGATATCATCCTTATTTAATTACTCTAAAAGCTAAAAAGGAATCAGAATGCCTCATTACTAGTTGTTTCATAATGGAAATAGAATAGTCAATAAAACAATATTTTACAATATTGGGCCACATGGACTTGATTTGGACCAATAAAAAGCCCAAAATGGTAAATAGAATGGCATAGGTTAGTGCACCCCCATTTCTCCTATATGATTAGTACTCTTGCTAAAATTCCTATAATACCCTACTACTTTTCTACCCTAATTCGGACCTCTCCCAACCTTCTGCCTCCCTTCAGCCTTGAAATGATCCCTACCTAATTTATTTCAATATTTTTATGTTTAATTAAAAAATAAAATAAATATACATATAAAATATATATTTATATAATAGTACTGTATATTAATTTAAATCTTTATTTAACTTGTTAATAATGTCTACCCCAAATGCTCCACCACACGTGGTCTTTTTACGTGTTTATACTTGAAATTTGAAAAGATTCAAATTACAATTTATAATCATTTCATCTGTTTCCTAATTTCACTCCCTCTTCCCTCAAAAAACTCAACCACTATTCCTGTAAAAAGAAAAACCTACCCACTCTTCTCTCTCTCTCTCAACATACTTCTATCTTCCAAAACAAAACACATTTTTTACTGGTGCAGCCCGCGAGCCGCCACCCCCTCCCCAAAACCTCCGACCACTGCGAGCAAATCGCCGACAATTTTGTGTCGGTCCCGGAGCAGCTTGCGCGCCACAACCTCCACGTCACGGGACAATATTTCGGCAAAAACGGCACCAACTCTCTCCACAAGCCAGTAGCCGGTCACCACCTCTTCGACGGCATGATCGATCCACGCCATTTCACTCACCAGCGACGCGAAAATGAACCCTAAATCCTAATTCTTAATATTTTTTTTTTTAAAGAAAGAATCGGTCAAACCGATTTTAATCGGTTTTGACCGGTTTTGTGCGTATCTGACCGGTTCGACCTATAAAACGGTTTTTAGGGGGTTTCCGGACCAGGTCCGGGTCCGGTTCCCGGTTCAACCGGTCGAACCGACCGGTCCAGTCCGGTTCTGAAATCACTGTTCCACCCCGTTTCTCCTATATGATTAGTACTCTTGCTAAAATTCCTATAATACCCTACTACTTTTCTACCCTAATTCTCTCCCACCTTCTGCCTCCCTTCAGCCTTCACGCACGCACCCTCTTCTTCTTCTTCTTTTCCCTTTCCCCCTTCCCAGTTCCCACTTCTCCACGCACCCCCTTCAATATGAAATTTAGAATGATCGTAAACACGAATATTTTAGAATCAGAAATAAAGCGAGTTTCACAAACAACAAACAATTAATTCAGATAATTAAATACAAGTAAATCAAAACATAATATTGAAACAATTAATTAGATACCATTTTTCTACTTAAGTATCACTATAATCCTCGAAATCAACTTCAATAGATTCGAAAGTATTATTGAATCAGATAATTTACAGAAAATTTAACACTAAGATCTTAGGAAGAATAATGAATTAACGTTTTTTTTGTGAACCCAAAGATTCATCATATATATAAAGGAACATGACTAAATCTTTCTTTTAACCCCGATTGAGATCGCCAAATAATATTTATTTAAATAAATTTTAATTTATTTTCCCATTTAAGATCTCTACGGATTTAATTATAAGATATCAAATCTTGAATTTGATTTCATATATATTAAATCCTATAATAATATTTCATATATTATTATTGGGAATCCCATTTAATTAAATCCAATTTAATTAAATATTAATATTAATTAATTCCAAATTAATCTATTATTAATTAATTCTCCATAAATTAAATATTAAATTTAATTTAACATTTAATCAACCAACCATAATCCATTAAAAGGAAACTAACTTGTTGTGTGTGATTTGGCATCTCATAACTTGCGATTAAGTCAAACTAATTGGCCTTAATTGAACCCTAGACAATAAATCGGACCCACTATATATATGAAGAATCATTCTTTAGAAACGCTAAGATACTTCAAAATCAAAACATGGACTATTACGATTTCTCATTTCATTACATTGGTAATATCGATTAGTCTTGAACATGATGATGTTTGTCTATTCAAATAACATAATGATTTATCTCTAATATGCATAATGGATCATGTATGTCACACTTAGCCACAAAGTCTAAGTTGATCGGCAGGACAATCGGATGACTTTGATTCAATTTTATGAGAAGATGATTATTTCTCTAAATCCACTTTGAGGAATGAATCCTATTAAACGCTCAACACCTTGTCTTCACGACTTCGTGATTAACCCAATCCAAGCCATATCTACGGATCTATCCATTGGCGATCTTTATGGTCAAAGTTCATCATCCCACACATGAAAGATCCTTGACCTCAAGTCTTCGAGTATCACATCGATCCCACTAACCGAGATATTACCGTGAAACACATATAGTGGAATTACATTAAATAGGTTTTCTATTGGGTATACCAATATTCTTAAGGTATTTGTGCATCCATCATAAGATACCTAATATCTTAGTAAGTGAGATCTTACTACACTCTCTAAGAAAGTATGATCAAATCGGATATTCCAACACTAATCTCCATCAGATCATCAATATCCTTTCTTGATGATCCTTGATTAGAATTTATTTTAGAATCATGCTTAAGTCATAAACAGTTCTCACAACCTCCAATGACAAAGAAATGACTCCATCCGGGAACATTTGTATGAATAAATGCAAAACAATCAAACATAATATTCAAACAAGTGTATTGTCATACATTAATATTAAATGAACTATAATATTAAATCAAATGAATATCATCACAAAGTATTATGTAGGTTTGTATTTAGATTGTCTTGGTCTTTTGACACTAACACTAACAAACTCCCACTTGGACTAGAGTTAATCACCTTACATGTCTAACCCCCCTAGACCATCAAATGTCTAGTGTGTACATGAACACTCGATGTTTTGGTAAAAAAATCCGCCAAATTAAATATGTGGGAATACATTTTAATTTATTTCTCATATCCTTATGATCTCTCCGGATCAAATGATAAGTAATGGGTACATGCTCGTTTATGCTTGTTGATCTCGGTTCCTTTTTTGACATCTTGATCGCCAAAATTGTCTCAATAACATTTTATTAGACAACCGACACTGAACTACCCCTAGTTCTATTAAGAACTATAAAATCCATTCAGCCTCCTGAGGCTTCGATACAACAATGTACTCAACTTCGGTTGTTGAAATCACTTGTGGTCCCTTTGCTTGGAACTATTTCAATTGACCGCTTTCATTATTGAGAGTTAAACGTAACCTAAGCGTGATTTGTAATCATCATAGTTGGATTGAAGGTTTTCGTCAAGATAATCGACCTTCTTGGTTCTCGACATGGTCCACTATAGACAAGGAATCATTCTTTAGTTCGCCTAAGATACTTTAGAATGGTCTTGACAACAATCCAAGTTTCTTTGAGACTCACTTTTCACATTGGTATCTATCGCTGATGTTGATAAGCACAGGCCATGTTTGGCCTAGTGTTTAATCATGACATACATGATTGACCCAATTGCATATGCATATGGTACATATTTCATGTGCTTGATATACGGATTCATCGGAAGGATAATTTAAATTCGACAACTTTATCCCATGATTTGCATGAAGAGACCCTCTATTAATTTCTATCAACAACAAAACGCTTCAACACCTTGTCTACATGGGTGGACTATGACAACCTCATCATCCTACGGATCTATCCATTTGGATCTTGATCCCTAAGATGAAAGCGAGCTTCACAAAGATCCTTCACCATAAAGGTCTTCGATAACTAATCTTCAACGGAAGCGAAGAACGGGATATTATTTCTCAAAATCAATGTTGTCATTGGACATACTACGATTATGAAAAATAATATTCTTGGGATGAAGAAATGTTTACAATAAACACGAGGATCTTCCGAATTTTTTCGATGAAGGGAAAAGACTTGATAGATCTCATCAAATCTTGAATATATTCCTATATTCCTAGAAGTTTGCTTAAAAATCCATAAAAGGATATCTTTAGTTATTTTCAAAAAATATCTTTTAGATTAGAATTTGACTTAGATGTGAAACCTTCCGGTTGAGTCATAAACACTTCCTTATCAATGTTTCCAAGAAAGGCAAGCTATTTTGACGTCCATCTTTCAAAAATCTCATAATCACATAAATAATCGCTATCGCAAGTAAAATTCAAATGGACTTGATCTTTGCATTTCAAGTGACATATCTTCATTCCATCAAAATTCAATGCCTTTCTGGCTTTTATTATAATTTTTCAAACATGAGGAAAATTTTGAACAAATATTTTTTCATTTGCATTGGTCTTTTGCATGAAGATCCAATCGCAACATATACGGGTCTAACCCTTTATTGAGCAGCAATATCAATCAAGTCCTAAACTTAATTGGTGTACATCGAGTCCAACCCATATTTACGGCTTCATGCCACCCCGTTTATTAATCAATATTAATATTCTAGCCCATTAATTAATTAGGATCCCCTTAAATAGATATGTCCACATTAAATATCTTTTATCCAAGAGTAAAAACAGTTCAACATTAATATCCGGATTACGATTCCTAATTGACTTACAAGATTTGTATGATAAAACTTATGACATTCCCGATCGTGAAAATTTTGTGGTGCATCGATTTCATCAACGTCCGAAGAGTCCTCAAGAGCTACACTTTCGGATGGCTCAAGATATAAAGTTTGAACTATGTTGTTCTCATTCAAATAACTTGGAGGTTTACTAACTAGCAAGCATATCCTATTTACGCCTCGAAGATTAAGAAATAACGAACGATCACTTAGGTGAAATTTTTCCCACCGTGAAAGAATTTGAATCCTCCCAAGGATTCTCTCATGTTGTTTCTTTGACAAGATATGTAATCTCTTTGTTAATTTGTGGTTCTTGAATTTCTTCAAGTTCTATCAACCTTTCACGACCTCGTTCCTTAAAGACATAGTCTTTTTGGAGGAACTTTTGGCCTTTAGAAACAATCAACGATTATTTCGTGATCCGGTAGCTAGAAATAATATCCTTTAAGTTTCTTTAGGATATCCCACAAAGTAACCCTTTTCACCTTTGATTTTAAACATCGGTGATAAATAATTTTTCACAATCACGGCAAACCCCATGTTTAATATGTATAAAAGTTTGCTTCTTGCCACATCATAGTTCATATGGTGTATGCTCAACCGATTTAGATGGAATCATATTCAGAATGTAAATTGAGGTTTGTAACGCGTATCCCATAAGAATGTTGGAAGACAGGAAAAGCTCATCATGGACCTCACCATGTCTAACAGGGTTTGGTTTCTTTTCTCGGACACATCGTTTATCTGAGGTGTTCCGGGAAGAGTCCATTGTGACTGGATTCCATATAACTTCAAGTAATCAGTGAATTTGTGCCTAAGGTATTCACCTCCTCGATCTGATCGAAGAGTCTTGATACTCTTACTAAGTTGTTTCTCTACTTCAGCCTTAAACTCTTTGAATTTCTCAAAAGATTCGGGTTTGTATTTCATAAGATACACGTATCAGTTTCTTGAGAAATCATCAATAAAATGATGAAGTATCCGAAGTGACCCCTAGCTAGAGTGGACAATAGTTCACAAACATCGTTGTAGATCAACTCTAGAACTTCTTTGGCATGCACCCCTTTCCCAGAAAAGGGTTTGTTGATCATCTTGCCCATGAGAAAAGATTCACAATCTCCATAAGACTCACAGTCGTATTGGATTAAGTAGTCTAACTTTCTTAACCTTGTAATTCTTTTCTCGTTTACATGATCAAGTTCTGCAATGCCATAAGTAAGTCGGGTTTTCATGATTATTAAGTTTGAGTCTTTTATTTTGTATATTAAGAACATCATATCCATGATGCAACAAATACATGTTGCGAGTAATAGAAAGAACTAGATGACAATCATTAAGTTCTAATCTAAAACTAAATGGTAAGTCTAACACATTAGTCCCCACAAGTCCAGTTAGCAACTCTTGCTTCATTTCCACGTGTAAAACGACTTCACCCCCCTCTAACTGCCCTATGACACACGAGCCCTTTCACATTAGTGCAAATGTGAGAGTTATATCCAGTATCCAATACCAAGCAGTTAGCGCTATTTGTGGACATGTTTATCTAAATAACAAACATACATGTTCTAGTCTTTGAAAGCTTTAAGTGCATTCCTTTTTAGCAACTAGAACCTCATAGTCTTCTTCCGATGCCTCTTCTACTTACAATAGAGGCACACATCCTTGTTTTACATTTCCTTCTTTTTGAACACCATCTTAGTGATAGTGGACTCAAAATTTTTGAGCACGTTAAGAAGTTCAAGCATGGTCACATCCACATCTTATTTATTCATATTGTAGTTCACAATGAAGCTAAAATATGAAAAAGAAATGACGGAGGATAAGATAAATGAAAACGTTGGTTTTTTAATTTCAAAGCCTAAATTACCAAGTTTATCAATTAGGCCCATCATCTTAAGCACACGAGGTGAAATCTTCCGTTGTTTAGCTAACTCCAAGATCAAAACAGATCTCTCATCACTTCATAAATCTTAACGAGATTCTTTAATCAAAGAGATCCTTCAAATGCTTGAGCATTGAGAAGTGGACTCATTTCCTCACGCCTTTTTATGTATATCGAGTCATGCCGAGCAACATCACACACCGAGCGCAGGGAAGATCCTCTCGATGTTTTTCCGAAGTACACGCCAAACGAAATTTCAAGAAACCAACCAACCGCAGGGTAATGAGGGATTGGCGTGTCCAACACGTGACTAATCTTTTTTCGCTTTAAAGACTAAACACACGCGTTTAGGGTGCCAATCCGTAAAATTTGTCCTACCAATTTTGTTTGTTTCCAAAAAACACATCTCAATAATGAGTTATACATTTCAACTAACCAAGAGAAATAAAATAAAAGCGGGAATTAAACACATAATTTTTATGATCAATATTCAAAGAATCAAAATAAACATGGCCTTTTTTTTTTGTTTATCTTGTCTCCATTATTTTCACATCTTTCAACTAATTTCATCTAAGGAAGAGTACAATTTATATCTAATATAAATTATAATGGATTTAGAATCCACATTCCTACTATCGTGATCCCCGCTTTTGGTGAATATCACAATAACATAACCTGGTAGGTCTCCAAACCAATTGTAAAATTTGCGATTCCTAGTTGATTGAACCTAGTTCAATCGGATGTCCCTTAACTTTCGTTTCCTCGCTTTTATTTGAATAAACAAAGTTAAGTTAGTTTACAACCATCAGCGGCATGACACTACGTGTCCTTATAAAAGGACCGATTGAATGTAGATCCGAGCAAAAGACTTTGTTCTTAAATACCCATTGGAACGAAATCTCCGGTTTACTTTTAATTTTGATGGGAGACATCTTTTCAATTTAATGAAAAACTATATTTTAGTGAGGATTGTTTTTAAAGACGGGGTATTAATTGCTTAATCGAGATCCAACATGTTAATCTACATCACATTCGAAAGAATTATTGGTACCGCCTACCCAAAACATGATTTTATACGGACTAACATTTATACGGGCTACCGTCTACCCAAAACAATTAATACTATCCGACAATTATTGCCATTACTTACCCAAAACAGTTATAATGCGAACTTAAAGGCGTTAACAAATTATTAAATGATAAACAAGTTATATAAGTGGGATTTAATAACCCTTTTAAATTCCGAATTTTAAAATCCAATTTTAAAATTCCTTTTACGGTTATTAAAATTAATTAATCAAATTAATTATAAAATAAAATCCAATTTTATTTAGGACTTAAAATTAATCCTATTAATTTTAAATCAAACTTAATTTCTTTTATTTGTTAAGAATTACCGTATAAAGTTTTGAAAAAATCGCATGCGGAAGAACCATCTAAATCCATTCGGTAAGAGTCCTTCCCTCATCATCGCCCGGTTTCCAAAATCATTTTCCGATCGGGTCATCCAAATCAAACATCCAACAACTCATCAGTTTATCAGAATTATTCAAAAAAAATTTCTCAAAACTGTTCCAATTATCAGTGTTTAATCAGATTTCAATTTAACCAGTTCCAAACCCAGAATTCAATCGAGCAATTCCCAGAATTAAGCAATCAATCGAAACTGCCCAAACAACAGAAAACAACAAGCATCGCTTCAGAAACAAGCAAAGTTATTCAGCGAGCAAGTGCTGGTCTTCGCCATCGTACGAGCAGGCGCGAGTCGCCGCCGTCGCTCATTGAGCGAGGGCGACTCGTCACCGTCTACGAAGAAACTGGGTGGGGCGCGCGCGGGAGCCGCGAACCCCTTTTTTATTCTCGAACTAGTTCGAAACCAGAACAGGGATGAAGTCAAATCGGCGGCGCACCGCCACTGATTCGTCTCGATTTCGGTGACGCGCCGCTAAGAATCGAATAGGGACAGACACACAAGGTCAAGTCTCGAAAGGACTCAAGAATCGTGGCTCAAATCGAAGCGAATCGGTGGCGCACCGCCGCGATTCGAGACACTATTGATGACGCGCCGCCGTGAAAAGAGACGAAACCAGAGGAATCGCTCTCAAATAGCTGTGAGAAGATCGAAGATGTGCGTCGGGGGGTGTGGGCTCGCACGACCGACGCGAGTTGCAGCGCGAGGCCGCCGACTTGAACGTCATCGCCGCGGCCAACAAACCAGACGACTTAACGGCGACGACGAGGAGGTTTTCCCAAAAAACCCTAAATCCTCGAGGAAGACGAGCGTAACAAATAAGCAAATACAAGGGGTGCGGTCCCTTTTGTCCAACAAAGGGCCGTGCCCCGATTTCATAAATAACTTTTTTTAATTATTTATAAAACCAATTTTTAATTCATGCAATTAAAATAAAGAGCCTGGTGCTCTGATATCACTATTGAAATTTAGAGGCACGTAAACACGTAATACATGCGCAGCAGAAATAAACAGTTCACCAACAACGAACAATTAATTGCATAATTAAATACAAGTAAACGTAAACAGAATTCTTACAATAATTCAGATATCGCATTTTTACTACTTATACAGATCCACGTAATCCCCAATTACGGACTTGCACAGATTTGCCAGCGTTGAATCTCGAGATGAATTTGCTAGAAAAATTCTAACTCTAGATATTATGGAGAATAATGAATCAACGTTGTTTGTGAATTCCCAAGAGCTCATATATATAGGGAAGTCTCAACTTAAATCTTAAACTAACCTGATTGAGAAATAAAATCCCTAATCTTTATTTAAATAAATCTCCACGATTTATTTCCCCGTATAAAATCTCTATGGATTTAATTCTCATGTATATCAAATCTCTACGAATTTGATTCCATATATATTAAATCTTATAATAATATTCCATATATTATTATTGGGAATCTCATTTAATTAAATCCAATTTAATTAAATATTAATAATAATTAATTCCAAATTAATCTATTATTAATTAATTCTCCATAAATTAAATATTAAATCCAATTTAACATTTAATCAACCAACTATAATCCCAAAAGGAACTACTTGTTTGTGTGACTCATATAAAGCCTCATATATCGAAAGCGATTAGTCAAACTAATATGTCTTAATTGAACCCTAGACAATAAATCGGGGATTCTCAATATATGAGGTACGTTATGAGAAACGAAAGCAACTACCAGAATCGAAAATACGGGCTATTACGATTTCTCATTTCATTTCGCGAATACTCGATTAGTCTTGAACATGATGATGTGTCTATTCAAATAACATAATCAATTTATCTCTAATCACTAATTGATCATGTATGTCACACTTAGCCACAAAGTCTAAGTTGACGTGCATCGATCGATGACTTTGATCCAATTATGATGGAAGATGAAGTATTCTTTCTAAATCCACTTTGAGGAATGAATCATATTCTTCGCTCAACTACCACGCACACGACTTTCGTGATTTAACCCAATCCAAGCCATATCTACCCATGAAAGGGTGCAAAGCGTCGGTCATGGTCAAAGTTCATCATCCCACACACGTCGTATGATTGACCTCAAGTCAAAGCGAGTATCACATCATTTCCTACTAACCGAGACACCCGTAGAGACACATATAAGTGGAATTACATTAAATCGGGTTTCTACTGGGTATACCAATACCCTCTAAGGTATTTCAAGCATCCATCATGAGATACCTAATATCTCGTAGTAAGTGAGATCTTACTACACTCTCTAAGAGTGATGACGCAGATCGCACATTAATCTCCATCAGATCATCAATATCTCATTCTTGATGATCCTCGACGGGCTATTTTAGAATCATGCTTAAGTCATCTGTGTTCTCACAACCTCAATGACAACAATGACTCATGGAAACATTTGTATGAATAAATGCAAACAATCAAACATAATATTCAAACAAGTGTATTGACATACATTAATATTGAATGAACTATAATATTAAATCAAATTGAATATCATCGAGTATTATGTCCTTACAATAGATTGTCTCTAGTACACTAACACTAACACCTTCCTTTTTCACTCACACCCCACCCCATCTTCTAGGATGCATGGGTACTCGGAATTTTTGTATAATACAGTGTCGAATATTTTGTGGGTACTTGAGTACGCGGATACGGGTAGAATACACACCGATACGCCCTCAATTAAAAATATTAATAATAATTTTGAGTACCGTGTCGAACACGGCTGATCAGCGTGTCGGACACGGATTGGATACACGTGGGTCAAATTTGTAAATTTTATTTTGATTTTAGGCATTGAAATAAATTTATTTTATATTAAATTAACCCAAATTAGTATATAAACAGTAAAAAAATATTGACTCTCTCTATTGCTCACACGGTAACACCACTGTCAAACTGTTAATCGTTCACATATTTTATTACGATATTCATCTCTTTTTGATTTTATATTTATTTAGGTGTTAAAAAATTACATAGGTTACAAAGATACATATTTTCAAAAAATTATGTGGAAGTATTTATATATATAATGAAAATATAAAATAATTTGAAAATTATAATCGCATTCCAAGTTCGTATATCTTTACCAAATTATTTTAAAAATATGGTCCCAAAATCTACACCGTATTATTCCAGTATTGCAGACATTTATCCGCAACGAGCCCACCTTCCTTTTTCACTCACATCCCCCACCACCACCTTTTTTCTTCATTTTTTTTTTTTTTTATCTCGCTCATCCCACATTTTCCTACTTCTCTAATCCCCACCTCATGTCATTTTCGGACACGATGTAATCATTTAAACATATATAGATTTGTGTTTTTTTTATTGGTTGTTGTAAATAATTTTCTTGTAAAATCTCGGATCTAGTTTTACGAAAATAGTTATAAATTTCGAAAAAAAAAATCAAAATTCTAGTCTTTTTTGAAAATTTTTTTCAAAAAAAAATTGTTCGAATTGATCTGGAAATGAATTTGGAACAAATTTTTTGTTTTTTTTCTCGATTTTTTTATTTTTCTTGAAAAATAATTTCGAAATATTTGATTTTTTTTATTTTTCTTTCCCGAATAGATCTAAAATAAAGATCTCAACAATTTTTTAATGAAATATTTGGTTTATTGTTTTCTAAGTTTTTCACGTCTTGCAATTTTATACTGTGATTGTTCTTTTTTTTTTTTTGGGGTTGGTGTATTAACTAATTTCAATGAAAAAGAAAGAATAAAAGGGTAATTTTGATATTTTATATGTTTATTTTAAAAATAAAAAGTAGAAGGAGGTTTATTTCCAAAAAATGGGGGTGCTAGTAACCTGGGCCAAATAGAATACTTAGTCCAAAATCCTAAATTGAATATTTAGCCCAAAATTGGTCCACAACATAACAAAACCTTTCTGGGCCTACTTAACGCGTTTAGCAAAAGCCCAATAACCTAAACCGTTGAACGAATTTACAACTAATCCAAACCCCAAATTATCTTCTCAAGTTTACACTTTACACACACAAGTATTGTTTTTAATTTGTTTGCCTACCAAATTTTTCATTTTTCACATGAAGAAAAGTGAAATAAAATTAATAATAAATTTTTCCCCTATAACTCTGAACATGATACAAACAGATTGCGATTTATGATACAAATTATAAAAAAAATAAAAATGCATGATAAGATATGATATATAAAACGTAAAATAATTAATTAAATATGTACTTGTTTTGCATTTATAATATAACATAAAACGAATAACACGAATACATAATAATAAAACTAAAACACAAACATAATAAGTAATTAAACATGTCTTGGTACTCTGCTTTAATGGCTCCAAGCTTCATAGTCTCTGGTAATACTTTTCTGCAATAATAAATGTTATTGATGGTATACAGTTGGGATTATTTATGAAGAATGGGCTAGTTGAAATTTTATGATTGCACTTTTTGATGCCCATCGTGTTCGTGTACAATACTCAATGTGCAATGTATAAAATTAATTAACGAAATATAGTTATTATACCGACACAGATTAATAATTCCGATAATAAATAAATTACTATTGTGAATGTAATTTAAAAAGTTAAATGTATGAATCAAACAAATGATTCATAAAGGTTAGGTAACAGCTAGCAGATCATATCTTGAATTGATACAAAATTGATGGTGCTTAACTCTGTTCACACTTGAAATACACCTACCAAAAAAATCTTCCCCACCTTTCATTCTAATTTCACATTTGGTAGTGGGGTCCACCCCCATCAAAACTCAACCATCCTCTTACTTACCACTGCAATGAAGCAATATATTTTGCCATATATATATATATACATATATTCGTGTAAACCTATAAAGTGCATACATTTTGAAGTGGAAATTAAATTAAAATGGCTTGTGATGATGAAGTCAAAGTGTTGGGTGCATGGCCAAGCCCATATGTGCTCCGGGTCAGAATTGCACTCAACATCAAACGGGTCAAGTACCAGTTTCTTGAGGAAACATTCGGATCCAAAAGTGATCTCCTTCTGAAATCCAACCCTGTGTACAAAAAAATTCCAGTTCTTATCCATGGTGAAAGGCCCATATGTGAATCCCTCATAATTGTGGAGTATATTGATCAAGTTTGGGCTTCTGGGCCCGCTATTGCTGTAATGACACAGAAAAATAAATATTATTGTGAATAAAATGAGACGGTAAAATAGGGACTAAGAGAGTAATAATTTTCATTGAACAATATTAAAAAAAAAATCGTGAAAGATATTTCTTGTTCTGATTGAACAATCTCAGTCTGCCAGTATTAATGATTTTTACTCAATAATATTAATTTTTTTTATTGAACAAATAAATTTCGGAGGCATCAAAATTGGGGTGTAGGATACTGTTTGTTCCTACATAGTACATAGTACATACATCAATAATAATGATGTTTGTTGAAATTGAACTTGCAGTGGTTCCCAGCGGCCTGGGCAATCACGAAGCCAAAAAGGCAGCAGGATTGGAAGAAGCAATTCGAGGAGTGAATTTATTAGAGGACGCCTTCACTAAAATCAGCAAGGGCCAAAAATTCTACTGGGCAGTTTCTTGGGCTGGATCAAAGCGGTACAGAAAATGAGTAATATCAGTCTGATTGACCAATCCAAGACTCCCAAATTATACAAGTGGGCCCAACATTTTTTGGGTGATGACGTGGTTAAGGATTTGGTGCCTGAAGCAGAGAAGCTTATCGAGTTTGCTAAAATCCTAAAGCTCCTGATTCAGCATGGGGGAAAAAATAATGATAATTTTAAGAGCTTTTAATTTATGTATTATCGCCTTTTCAAACTCGTATCAGCCGACCCGCATTTGGATGTTTTAGTTTATTGTAATGAAATCTATGAGCATGACAATAAAGTGAATTCAAATTAATTCAGTAAGCTATAGTACTATATATTGAACATGAATTATCAAAATGTGAAATAGGTCGAGGGGTTACAACACTATTATATAATTAATTAATAAAAAAAAATCAATCAAATTACTTTCGATATGTTTTAATAAAAGTTTAGAGATTAGGTTTTGATCATCTAACTTAACATCATAAATAGTATCATTAATATTTAGACATAATTAAAGTAACATTCTACTAAAACTTTACAATTTTTTTTACAGATTTAAGATACGTGTAAATCAACTGATCACATCTAACTCAAATTCAGTTTATCCACAGCCAACTAGAAACAAATTGTCTGCCACAAATTATCTAATTTACTTATTTTAGAACAATTTGACGGTGTAAATTTGCACATGAGATTTATACTTAATGTTGAAAGGCAGAATCTTTAAACTAATTTAGTTGAGATGTATACATTATTATTACAACTTTTTGTCTTCTTTTGCTAATTGTGTGGTGGTAGATGTTTTTTGAAATTAAATCATGGTGGATATGGTAGAATTATGCTCAAATCCCTCACTCTAGAATTTATAATCATTTGAAATTGATAATAAAAATAAAGAATAATTAATAAATGAAATTAGAATTTTGAAAGAAAATAAAAGCATAATATTCTCCACCAAATTTGGTGAGTTTGAATCTGGGAAAGTTGTACCTTCTGCGATGCCTGTGAAAACGAGAAAAAAAATCAATTGAGGAAAGTAATAAATCTTGATCCCTTCATTCCTAACCCCAATTTCTGTTTGGTGTTCCATAAAAAGAAAGTTTGTGCTTTAAAAAAGATAAATTGAAATATTAAAATTTGGGTTGAGATTTCTTTAAAAAAAAAAAAAAAGACAAAAACTCATACGAGACGGTCTCATGCATGAGACGGGGTAGAACTTATCATAAATTACACTCAACCCTCCCAAAGTGTTAAAGCGTCAATGCCCAACTTATACCCCATCTCACCGTGAGAAGGTCTCATGCAAGTGTGCCTCAAGGGTTGAGATTAAAAAATACCGGACTTAACTTAACTCATTTTTATTAGGCCCCCAAAAAAACTAATCCATTAAAATTCTTGTTAATTCCAATTATTTTAAGCTTGGGCCGCCACCCAAGTCATTTTATCCCCCTATATATTAATAAAGAGTTTTTTTTAATGATGTGTCATCTTGTGGTTCATTTGAATAATGTGTCATCTTGCGGTTAATTTGAAATATATGTCATATATTATTGTGTTGATGTGTTATTTTAAAATAGGTTTGTAGTTAATATGTGACATTCATGTGGCATTTTAATATGTAAGTTAATAAAATAAAATGATTCAATAATTAAGTTTTGAACCTTGCACCTTTTGAATAATATTTATGTTACTTACTAACTAAGTCAATCTATAAACATTTAAATATATTGAATATTTATTTTATTGAGCATTAGCTTCTTTTTATTAATATTTATTTTATATTTAATATTTTATCATCCACGGAATTTTTAAACATCCCTTAAGCCCACTAATATGAATTTTCTACTGCTTACGTATCATATTATTGTGAATTTCGAAGATGTGTCGTCTAATTAAGAAGTAAGAATTATATGAAAAGTAAATAATGAATTTTATTTATAGATATGTCATAATATAATTAGTTTCTAATTATTTATTTATTTAAAGTATGTATGAATGTTATAAAATGTGTAATTTTTAATTATTTATGTATTTAAAGTATGTGTAAATGTTAAAAATGTGCAATTAATATTTATTAATTCATATTTTATTTATTTAACTTTATTATATTATTATTTTATCTTTGTTTAGTTAATTTTCACTCGACTTAATTTTATATAATTAAAATATTCAATCAAACTATATTATTGTGAATTATATTTAATTATTAATATTTTAATGATTATTTTTATTTTACATCACAACAAGACATTATTACAGTTTTGAGTACTAAGAAGGAAGAGTTTTTGAGAACTATGCTGCTGCAGTGGCCTTGATTTCTTGCTTTTATTTTGTTAGGCATGAAACAAGTGGATTGAAGTTTGCAGATTAAGAACCACACAATCCTTCTTCTTATGTTTCAAAATTTTCGCATGTTTTAATCAGTGAAGTAAAGCCACTTTCTCTGTATTGGAAGTCTAGAAAAATGGGCATTGATGTTGAAATGATGGTGATTTATCAAGCAAAAATGGAGAGAAGGTGCCAAAAAGAAGAGCAAATGATTTCATTGTCTACTTAGAGCAATGTTTTAAAATTCGGGTCCGACCAGCCGGTCTGACCGGATAACCGCCCATCAGCGGCTCAATAGAGGTGTAGAAAACCGCTATTAAACCACCCCCCAAAAACCGAAAAAATCGGGTTAAAACTGGGAACTGCTGAACCTGGTGAACTGCCGGTTTTCACCAAAAAATGCAGAAATCATGCTCAAACCCACAAATGAAACCACGCTCAAACCCACAATCAAAATGAACCAAAAAAAATGCATAAATCAAAGAACCGCCGATTTTCACCAAAAAATGCAGAAATCACGCTCAAACCCACAAATGAAATCACGTTCAAAACCACAATCAAAACGAACCCAAAAAAAATACAGAAATCAAAGAACGCGGAGTTTACGTGGTTCGGTTAGATGCTTTATATTCAATTATCATACTCTATATTTTGATTTTTTTTTAAATCATGCATACTATATATATATATATATATAATGTTTATTATGACGTTACACCGACTCAATTCGATCCAACCGATCCGACCCCAGTCCAGCCTTTTTTGGGGTTGTTCGGCACAACTTTCGGTTCCGATTTTTAAAACATAAACTTAGAGCATTGCATTGGTTGTTTCTTTAGTTGAAAAATGATAATATAGAAAATAGGTAAAGCCATAATGACGTAGGGTGACAATCCATGTTATCTCGTCGTAAGATGGTTGGGCTACAAAAATTTTGGCCCAAAAAAATAGGGCTGCCCCAAGGGCCTGATGAACTTGGGCAGATTTTACTCGTTTTTTTCCCCTGTGGATTATATAGGTCCTGGCTTTGAATTATAGTGCTTCAACAACCAGGCTGCTAGAGTGTATGCAAAGTGCTAAATGTTCCAATATTTGAGTGTGATGTTGCAATGACAACAATATTTACATATAATTCTACTTTGAAGTGTACAACATACAAATATTTTATTCCATCAATACTTTAATAGATATTTAAAGGTTAAACTGACACAAAATCCAGTTGTATTTCACACGGCTACTTTGTTGCTAATCCTTTAATAGAGAAACTAGAAAATCAATGTCAGGCAAGACATCCTTAACAGCAGCATCAGCACAAAAACGTTGAGCCCAGGTGAACAAATTAGGAGTTTTGGATTGGTCCATCAATTTGATGTTGCACCTTTTATTAATCACTTCAATCCAGGGAAGTAAACCTCCCAATGCAATATCTAAGTATCCAATTTTGTCACCTCCAAAGAAGTTGCATCCCTTGCTGCATTTAGTGAAAGCCTCATCCAACAAAACTAGGCCTTGACTCGTTTCCTCCATTGAGTTGCTCATCAGCTTTGGAACCAACTGCAACACATTCAATTTTTCCCACAGCTCAAGAATTAATCAATTTGTATTATGCAGTATTTGCAAACTCCAGTGAAAAGGGCCGAATATTTGTTATTTAAGTTGTTCTTTCACAGTCCGAGCTTTTAAAAAGTGTTTTTAAGCTGTAAGTAGATTTTACAAACATCCATTTGTAACAAATTTTAAATAATTTATTACTCTCTCAGTCACATACTAAATTTCCCATTTGCAAAAAAGGTGGTCTCACATTAGATTATCCATAAAAAAATAATAAGGTAACGTCATATTTTTTAACTATTTCTTCCCCCCCGGGGTGATAGCTTAAGTGATTTTATCCAAAAAATATAAAAATCAACATGAATGGGAAGAAACTCTACAAAAGTAAATTCTGTTTTTCGATAAGAAATTATTAGTCCAATAATACAAGTTAAGATCATAGTTTTGATGATCTTCAGACAACTTAATTTCCAAGACAAATGCCGGAAGAATCAAATGCCTTTGCTTCATTACACACACCAAAATACAACCACTCAGTTATCCTGCCGTCTCCCCTGCTTCATATTACATTATTAGTATTAGTAAATAAAATAAATCGATCAATCCAAAGTAAAAAAATCTTATCATATGTTTATATATCTCAGAAAAATCAGACTCATATATATACACCTTGAGTATAATCAGCTATGACAACTAGTGATGTAAAGCTGTTAGGAACATGGGCAAGCCCGTTTGTGAACCGGGCCATCATGGCCCTCAAGATAAAATCCGTCGAATACGAGTTTGTTCAAATGACTCCGTCGGAAAAAGGCGAGCTTCTCGTGAAAAACAATCCAGTTTACAAGAAAGTGCCTGTTCTTATCCATGGTGATAGGCCAATCTGTGAGTCCCTTGTCATTGTTCAGTATATAGACGATGCATGGACGAACGGCCCCTCCATCCTCCCTTCCGATCCCTATGATCGGGCCATTGCTCGTTTTTGGGCAGCTTTTATAGATGATAAGGTACAGTTATCCAGTCACTTGATGTTGTTCTGTTAACAGTTTCACTGTAAGGCTGTTTTGTTTAACTAATACTGTATAGTATAACAACTAATACTTTTGAGTGAAACAACTGATACTGTTCAAAAATGACCTCAAGATGCTAATTAACATAAGTTATAATGGTTACAGTTATCCAGTCATTTGATATTGTTCTGTTAACAGTTTTACTGTACAGCTGTTTTATAACTAATACTGTACAACTAATACTTTTGAGTGAAACAATTAATACTGTTCAAAAATGCACTCAAGATGCTTTAATTAACATGAGTTATAATGGTTTCAGTTGATTCCAACGTTCCATCAAATCAGGGAGGTAGAAGGAGACGAGGCAAGAACGCTGTTTTCGGAAAAATACATGAGCTAGTTCTGTTACTGGAGGGGGCTTTCGTGGAATGTAGTAAAGGCGAAGCTTTCTTCAATGGAGATAAAGTTGGTTACCTGGACATAGTTCTGGCGAGCTTCGTGGGGTGGATAAAGGTAATCGAGATCATTGATGGAACGAAGATTCTTGATGAAACCAAGATTCCTCATCTGGTGAAATGGGCTGAGAGGCTTTATTCAGACAGCTGTGTTAAGGATGTTATGCTGGATCCTCACTCACTTTTAGAGTTTTACAAGAAGTTACAGGCTTCCAAAGCTGCTTAGGATTGAAAATGTTTGAAATCAATAAATGATTCGTTTGGTTTATGTGATGCTTGAGGAAAGATTGACCCTTTATCTTTCTTTCTGTATTAGATTTTCCTCCTTGTTGATTTGATTCAAATAATGAGTCTCTTAGGCCAAAATATCATGCCAGCTTCTGCTTTTTTACTATATCTTGTGATTATGAAATACAGAAACTGAGGTTTGTTCTTGATACTATGATCAGAGAAATCGGTTCGGTTAGTCCAAGAATGGGAGTTATATAAAAATCACTTGCAAGAATTTTTTTGTATAAGCTTCAAGAGCTTAGTTTTGATCTACAGTTAACTTAATTCCAAAACAAAGTCCAATGGAATAAAGGGCCTCTCTGTAGAGTTGCTACAAATCAATCCATTCGAAAAACCCGAGATTCTTGTAAAAAACAATCCTGTTAAAAAAAAAGAGTGCTTGTTCTTATTCATGCTGATAGGCCAATCTATGAGTCCCTTTCCATTGTTCAATAAGTCGACGAGGAATGGACTGTATAATGGCCCGTTCCGAACCCTATATATGAACGCGCAATTGTTCGTTTCTGGTCAGCTTTTGTAGATGAAAAGTCTTGCTATAGCTTGTAATTATGCAAGTTAGATGAAAGTTTGACAATTTCCAGCATGCGATGACTAAATAATTTGTTGCTATTTCCTCAAAAAGAACAATAATTCGTGGCTATTTTCATAATATGATTCAATATTGCCATTCATAATGTAAAATTACCAGAACCTAGAGCTATAGGCTATAGCACTAATCCATTCATTGACATAAGGAAAGTCAAATCTGCTAGCATTAGGTTGCCTCACTTCTTAATGATTCTAGATTAGCTTCTAATCTACATTTTGAATTATCTTAATATTCTTTCAAGATTACACATCTTGTATAATAATCAAGAAACCACTTATAAAATTTCTCATCTGAGGAAGTGGGATTAGGACACAAAAAATTCAGAATTGGGTATGGCAGAGAGTGGTGTTAAGGTACTAGGATCATGGTCAAGCCCATACTCGAACCGAGTTCAAATAACTCTGAATCTCAAGTCTATTGATTATGAGTTCATTGAAGAAAATTTCTACATGAGCAACAAAAGCAAAGAACTTGTTAAGGCTAATCCGGTCCACAAGAAAATCCCGGTTCTGATCCACGGTGAGAAGGCGATAAGTGAGTCCCTTGTCATTCTTCAATACATTGACGAAGCCTGGACTAGCAACGGCCCGTCCATTCTCCCTTCTGATCCTTATGATCGCGCCATGGCCCGTTTTTGGGCAGCGTACATTGATGACAAGGTCCAGTTTCATTTTCTCTGTGCTGCACAATTCTTGCAATTCTTTTACTACAATTCAAGTTAATTTTAAATGGTATTAGTTGTTTTACTAAAAGGTATTAGTTTTGTTGCTAAATGGTATTAGTTTTATTCACTAAAAAGTTTTAGTTCTGTACAGTTGCACTGTACATCTGATGTACAGGAGTATTATTCCATGTGTTTTGATAATCTTGCGATGATTTCAGTGGTTTCCGTTGTTGAAGGAGCTGGAAAATGCGTCAGGAGACGGGGCGAGAGCTGGCGCGATTATAGGGAACATATTTGAAGGGCTAATGGTGTTAGAGGAGGCTTTTGAGAAATGTAGGAAAGGGAAAGATTATTTTGGAGGAGATAATGTTGGTTATATTGATGTTGTACTTGGAAGTTGCTTAGGATGGATTAAGGTGGTTGAAACTGGATTTGGTCTGAACCTGTTGGATGGAACCAGGGTCCCTGGATTGGCAAGATGGGCTCACATGTTTTGTGAACATCATGCTGCTAAGGATGTTGTACCTCAGGCTGAAAATCTTGTGCAGTTTTTTATGATGGTCCAAGCTACAAAAGCTTCTTCTGGTTGAAGAGCTTTTGATTGATAGGATAAGTTTATGAAACAAGTGTTATGTTTTATGTTTCCTTGATTTTTAACTGAAATGATCATATTTGCCTTTTCAAGCTAATATTCATTAAAAAAAAAAATTTGTTTTTTTTTTAAGTTTTAAAGTTGACCTCTTTGACAAAGAATGATAATTGTCATTAAAAAAAGTGAAACCAAAATGAAATTATCATACATGATACATATTTCATTGACTATAATGTTGTGATCCATGATATATTAAAACCAAAAACTTCTATGAATCACCAGTCTAATATAGGGTATCGATTATCAATTCAAGTTTTGGAAGACAATAACTGGAATGATAAAATATCGTATAAGTTGAATTTTATCTTTTGAAAAAATATCGTACAAATTGTGTCCAATTTTTTTAGTAAAATATTTAATATATTATAATGAAATAATTTAATATTAAAAAAATTATAAACCAATTAACATTTAAATTAATCGCAGATAATGTCTTTATTGCTAGTATTTTATAATTTGAGTGGATTGGATAATTTATCCTATTTGATACCCTAAATCGATAAAGTATTAAAATCTCCACTATATATAAAGACAATTTTTAGACAAAGTCAAATCACTCTATTTTAAAATTCCTCTAATCTTAATAACTCAAACCTGAGAAGGAATAATGATACAAATTGGAGATATAAGGCAAACATAAGATAGAATAAAATGAAAGTTATCTTATGCACAAAAGCTCCAATTGTTTAAAAAAAATTATATTCTTAAACAATAAATCTTTTTATGTATAATAATGATAAAATTATGTATAGAGGAGATTCATGTGAGTGTGAGTGTTCCTGAACCCAAAAAGCCATCGGAATTAAATTGTGAATAGGTTAGGCGCACCAAAAAATATTTGCTGCCTCGTTTGATACTTTTTTTAATTTTTTTGGTAGGAACAAATTATAAGATATTACTTAGTTCTCTGAAATCCGAAACAAGATAAGTGACGGTGACGCCTGAATGGGCCGTTGTAGATGTTGAAAGGGTGTGAAACGTGAGAATCAAAACGAAACTTTGATGTAACTATGAACACAATTATGTATTAAACAATCATATCCATTCCAAACCCAAGATTAGGAAACAGTGGACCGACTGTTGAAGCCTTGCAACGATCTTGAAATTCAGAGCATCTTCTCCGCCAATCTGCAAAAACCCACAAACATACTCTATATAAAGGCTAAGTTAATCACAAGAAACTGAGAAAAATTTCAGAAGAAAAAAACGCTTTCTTGAAGATGGAAGTTGAGATGAAATTGGACAGATGGGGGTACCAAGTGAGGACTTGCTCAGATGCTTGTATATCTGCTATTAACTCTTACTATCATCAGGTTAATTTTGGTTTCCTTTAGTTTCTTGAAATATGTTTACTCTACTATTTATGGTTCATTTAAATTTATGTTTGGTGTGAAAAATGAAAATTGTGAAAATGCACTCCACGATATTGCTTAATTGTTTAATTTCTTGAGGGATGTTTACCATACTTTTGTGTTTTTTATGTTCAAGTTAATGAATTTCTTGGTTTTTGTTTTTGGGCTCTTTTTGGTGAAATATTTGGAAACCTAGTGTAAGATATTGCACAGTTAATTCTTCAGAGATGGACACTGATTATCCGTGTTATCTAAGGTTTTTGATATGAAGAAATTTGGTTATTGTTTTGGTTCTTAGGTGCTTAATTATGGAAGGAAAATGTCTGTGATACTGGAAGCTCCAAAGAGCGATCCGCAGTGTGTTCTGGGCAACATTTTAGCCGCACATTTTCTCTGCTCAGCTGATCATTCTCGTGCCCCTGCATTCATCGATGCAGCCAAATCTCGTCTCGTATAATTTCCCGTATCTTTCTTAAATTTTCTGCATTGGCCTTTGGTTTTCTTTTAATTTTAGCTTTATAAAATTTGGCCAGGAACATGCTAGCTTATATGAGAAGGCAGTGTTTGAAGATTTGATGTATTTAATGTCTCCAGATAGAGATGATGATCTGGCTGTGGAGATGCATTCCAAGGTGATACTTTATCTGGATTAATTTTTGTTGATTTTCCTGGTTTATTATGATCACCCTTTTCAATTTGAAAAGTATCTTTGGCCTTAAATGCTACCTGCTTTTTGCTGGTGGTTTTTATATGTAATGTTCCAATCCTAATTAGCCCGTAACTTGAACATGTTGCTTTTTTTAAAACATCTGCTTATATGCTTTGGTTTTGAGAAATTCTGGTAATAATCTGCATATTGACTTGGTTACAGCTTTTACACGATTTTCCCAGAGATCTTGTATCATTAAAGAGAGCTCAAGCGTTGTGCTTTTACATGGGTCGGCCAGATCTATTTTTGGAACTCGTAGAACAGGTACTTTATCATAGCAAATCAAATCCTTTGGTGAATTAATTAATTAACAATATTGGTTTTACATAGCTATAATGAACATCAAGGGCGTTTAAGTGGTTGGACAGATACATTAGAATTTTTATTCTGTCATCCAAACAGAGCAACTTAACTAATAGAATATAACCAATAGGTTCTTCCAATAAATGAGAGTGAGGATTATATATATGGCATGCTTGCGTTTGCGTTGCTAGAGCTTGGTCGAATGGAAGATGCAGAAAAAGCCGCTAAAAAGGGATATGAGATCAACAAGGATGATTCTTGGTCACAGCATTCAGTGAGTTTGACTTGATTCTAATGCCCGCCCAATTTAGCTTATTACTAATATCCTTGTGACATGTTTGGCTTTCCAACATGTGCAGCTTTGCCATGTTTACCAGTACGAGTGCCGTTTCAAAGAAGCAGTGGAGTTCATGGAAAATTGTGCACAATCATGGGGCTCTTTGTCGTCTTTTATGTGAGTACATGTTCATTTAAAAAGATATCCTACTATTCCTTTAATGTTTTAGCTGGATGAAGAAGACTTTTTATTAGGTACACACACAACTGGTGGCATGTTGCTCTATGTTACTTAGAAGCCCAAGCACCTATGGAAAAAGTACGGGATATTTATGACGAATGCATTTGGAAAGAACTGGAAAGAAGTGATTCCATGGCGGCAGAGGTCTCTCGTGATGTTTTTCCATCTTAAAACTGTTAATTATAACTTACTGCAGCATATATTTTATCTGTTTACGCCTTTTGTGATCAGGTGTACTTAAATGCTGCTGGTTTGTTATTTGTGTTTATGTCTGAGGTGCACATGATATTTTTGAGGACCGTCTAAAGAACTTAGCCAATTGTGTTACAGATCAAGTAAGTTGCCACCTACCACCCTGCTGTATTCAGTTTCTAGAAAATGTTATGAAGAAGTAGGTCTCATGTGAACCAGTCTCGTGTGAACTCTCTTCTTCAATGTAATACCATTTTTACATAGAAGTATTATGTTTTAGCATACGAAGTATCACTATTTAGAAAAATGTTTGATTTTATGTGTAATTCTTCTCAAAATCACTAAACAGTGATACTTCGTAGGCCAAACAGTATATCGAGTTCACTGTAAACCTTTAGTGAACCAGGTTTACAGATTTTTTTTTTTTTTATTAAATTCATGGATCCTGAAATTAGCAAGATTGGAAACAGAGAAAAGAATAAGAGGAGAAGCTAAACGAAACCCTTAATATGACTCCCCAATTATGCGTATAAACCATTTTTGAATTAACATTGCTGTTAATCAGAGTACCTTTATATGAATTTATCTATGCCATCTTTGCAAGTTTCTATGGTTTCTTTTCCCTTCTGTATGTATCTGACTTTATCATTCAAAATTGATTAAAACTTGTCTTAAGATACGTACCTCAACTGCGTGACTCAGGCTGTTTGGTTTCTGGAATGGCACCTCGATATCATGATATTATGGACTTTATCATGTATTGGAGAATTCAATAAAGCAGAAGATCTACTCAAGGGCTTGAAATCCAAGTGGGATGTTCTTCCCAGCCTCTCCCAGGCTTTCCGATTGCTAGCTGTTGGCTAATTCATTTCATTCTGTTCTTTTCGCTGTAGGGTTTCCAGAATGAGCAAGAAGAAACAACAAACAATGCAGAGAGCACTTTCAGTTCGTTTCTTTCGTTTGCTTCTATGAAACATTTTCTTTTATTCTCACGTGCTTCTAGGATTTTAATTTACAACTTCACTCTTCCAGCTTGCAGAAGCTCTCTACAGATCTGGGAAGGGCGTAGTACAAGAAGGCATTGGAACTTTTTGGGCACGACTTTGATTACATAAACTACAAGGTATCCAAGAAAAACACATATGCCACCTTAATTTTATTCTTGCTAGAATTATGTGAAAAATGCTTCATTGTGCTAGATAATCGGGGCATCTGATGAACAGCTTGATGTATTCACCGAAGTACATATCATTTTGCTTCTAGAAACGGGAGAAGCACCCAAAGGTATCACCAAACTTTTTCCTTAAGAGAAATTTGGTTAGTTTGACCAGCATTGACTTTGGCCTTGCAGCTATTGAAGCTATTGAAAAGCAGTTGAAGAAACGGGAAGGTGCACCCTTCTTATGGTCTCTCCTGGTACGCCCTCCATTTTAAGGTTTCACATAGGTTATCAAATGAAGATTGTAGAAACTGGGTTAGTTATATTTACATAAGCTGATAATATAGGAGAAAGCCAGTTCGATGTTGGGAATGGAGGAAGCTACAAGTTATGGTGAGAAAGCCAGGAAGCTAGAAGCTGCATATTTCACTTAAGTTACAGAGGTTAGAATAATAGCCATCTTCACTATTCTAATCTTACGTTTTCTACTATCTATAGTCCAGACGTGTTTAATTATGCATAGACATATTTCTCATCAATAAACTGTGGGAGCATTTAATGTTTAATACATAGAAAATACCAACAACTCATTTAATCATCATTTTTCTTGAGAAATTTCAGACTGTTCTTCTTCTTCATCTTCATCGCCAGTACCATGTTCCGTAAGCAATTTCTCGAGTTCATTCTCCACTACTTTCTTTGCAGCCTCTGCCATCTCTGCTCTCTTTAAAGCATCCACGACTTCTGATTGTACACTCTCGTTCTCCTTCAGCATCATCTCGATTTTCTTCAAAACTTCGCACTCACTCGCCTTTATTTTCTGCAATTTGACCATGAGACCTCACACTTTTTAATCTCCATCCCTTCTACTGTCCTCGATCTTCTGATTCATCACCTTGAACTCATCAACTGTTAATGTTATCTTCCTCGAAGATGTAGATCCCGGATCGGTTCTAGGAGAATTATGAATTTGATCATCTGCTAACTTTTCTGCAGCTTTAGCATCTTCAGCTTCCTTCAGGGCAATCTGTAGCTTTTCATCACTTTCCTCAGCTGCTATTCTATATGTTTCAGCTTCTTTCTTTAATAGTTCGACTTTCTCTTGTAACTCCTCTGCTTCGTGTCTATCTCTTTCAGCTTCTGCTAATAGCTTCTCCAGAGACGCTTGCAGTTCTTCAATAGCATTTGTGGAGACGGCCGCCGCAAGCACAGCCTTCATCTTCTCCACATCAGCCTGCATTTAGAGCTGTAAATGAGTCGAGTCGAATGCATAGTTGTTCATGCTTGTTTGATATGTTATCGAGCTTTGAAATTTATGTTTGAACTTGTTTGATAATTAATCAAGGCGAGCTCGAGTAGTTTAACATTTCTACACTTGTTTTAATTTTTTTCACTTATCGACTTTACCATATATAAAAGTATGTTCAAGCTTGTTTAATATCTATATAATCATTCTAGTATTGAATAGCTTGGTTTGTCAATTTTCAACCATACCTGCAATTGCTCGATTCTTGATTCTTTATCTAACACCTTGCTCTCACATTCCGAGTGCTCCCTCTTTGTTCTCTATAACTCCATTTTGATTGAATCGACAGATGCTCGAATTGAAGCTTCTTCCGCCAGACCATCTTCCAGCTCCTTCTTAGCTTGGTCGAGCGCTAGAACTGCCGTTTCTAAGTGATGCATGTCCAAAGCATGGACATCATTCAGCTGTTCCTCTATAACCTTTATAGCCTCAGTTGTTTCTTCAAGTTTGTGATGCTCATCTCTTAAACTCTTCATTTCCTTCTCCGCCGCTTCCTTAGCCGATTTATGACCCAGTAAGTGAATCTCCTTCTCCGCAACGAGCCTTAAATGTTCTTCATGGGCTTGGAGAGACTCACACTTCACCTGATCAGACAAAAATTTATATGAGACGGACATTCAGTTTAGATGGCCCAGTGGGCTTATGACCCTACCACCAAATCATCAAAACGTGGTTTAAATACTCAAGTGAAACATCGTCCCACACAAGACCCTCTCTCACCTGATCAAGTGTTCGATGCAGCATTGCAACTTCCTTCTCTAGTAGGGTTCGTCTCTCCTGATACGTCTTGGAAGATTGTCGGGCATCCTCGATTGCTGGAAAAGCAGCCAATTTTGCTATGAGGGCTGCATCGAAATCTTGTCTTAAATCATGTTTTGTATAACGCTAAGCATGTATGATTATGAATCTATAATACTCCCTCGTCCGTGTAATTGTTCAATTTTTTTTTAAAGAATAATATTAAAATAATAAAAATAAAGGGTAGTTTTGGGTATGGGAGGGAGGAAAGAGGTATGTGGAGTATTAAGTGATATTTTTTGTAATATTGTGTGAAAAGTAAGGGTAAAAATTATGGGTAGTGGATTTACATTTTTCTTTTATAAAATGAGAAAGTTATAGTGGGACGTCATAAAAGAAAAGCGAGACAATTATAGCGGGACAAAAGGGATTATATTTTTCGTTAAATAACACATTATTGTACTATATTAAATTCTAAATCTTTTTGTATTGTAGACTCACATGACTTTAATGTATATCAAGGTGCTATACAACAAAACATGATCCAAATCCGACAAAATACATATAGTATTTTTTAAAATAAAATACAATCTGTATTAGTAAAAATTACTTTATTTCAACCTTGACTCGTTTTTCTTGAATTTTTTCTATCAAATTTCTTTAATTTGATATTTGTTAAAATACTTATTGGTATTGTAGTATATATAAAGTATTATTTGTAGGTTATATTTAATCGGAAAGTTTCATAAAAAACGAGTCTCGAGTTGGAATATATAGTTTTTAACTAGTAGAAGTTGTAATTTGTAATTAACCTTTAAATGGTTTCATATTCAATGATCGACTAATTCGGTGAATCATAACCTATCGTGTGAATGGTTCCATCTTAAAAATTAATCACACCTTAAAAATTTTAAACTTAAAACCTAAAGATAAATATACTCTTAAATTTAAGATTACACCATTAGGTAAACCTATGGGTCAAAAAAACTTCTTGATTTTGATAAAGTATTCACAGTGGAATACGAGATTTTGTACCTAATTTGATTATTTATAATGAGAACGGATGCGTTGTGGTATTTACCACACATTCAAACACAATTACTATATAAATGCATATACAATGGGATAAATTTAACCCCTCAATAAAATAGAGAGTCAGTCATTCATGTAGTATCTATATGTATAAATTGAACGGAGTGTTTTTCCGTTTTTAATAATGATGGAGTGTTTGAGCGTGGAATGCAGCTGCGGGTGGGGTTCTCAATGAGAGGCTCACGTGAAGAAAATGGGATAAAAACAAAAAGCCTTTAAAGAAAAAGATATCAAATGTTGGCTGATTGTAGAAACCAAAGGAGCGTGGAAATTTGAAAAATAATTTGCCTAACTTTGCATTTTTCCAGGAGAGTCGTAGTATATTAATATGATTGATTGCTTGCTTGCTTTTTACACATATGCCCAACTTATGTTTGGGTAGACTAGTGCGTCTGTCTAAAAAGTCTTAAACCTTCGGTCAACAGTGGTTTGTTAAGCAATTATAGAGAAAATAATAGAACTAGGAATTTATAGATAAATAATTTGGTTATTAAATGGGAATGACTACGTTTAAAAGACTTCTGCCGGAAGATTCACTCTTTTTGTGTGTTATTTGACAAAGAGCAGAAATACAACGAGTCAAGATATTTAAATGAGACATGGGTCAAAGCCCTAATTCACGCAGCATTTGTGGAACCCTTCGACCATGGGCCTTGGTCGAGCGGTTCCGGCTCGATCGATCGCCCACTCGGCGCCGCCATGCTCACGGTCTCCCGTCGTCGCTCGACCTCCTTTGGTCGAAAGAAGTCTGGCCTTAACACCATGGTCGCGCCTGCGCCATTTTCTTTGGATCCTTCTCCGACTCAGGCTCACAACCCAACAATCTCCCCCTGAGATCGACTCCAATCAGAATTTGTCTCCCTGCTCCAACGGTTTCTCTCCTTGGTAGTAGTGTTTGCCTTATGTTCGGTTTCAAGGCGATTGAAGTCATGAATAACTTCAACTTTCTAAGGTCACAACCTTAGTCAACATGTCACAGGATTCTCACTTCCCTGGGATCTTCATCACCAGAAGATCTTGTTCTCGATGAGGTAACGAATGTAATGATACCTCAACTCAATGTGCTTCGCCCTCGAGTGAAAGGTCAATTCTTCGCCAAGTGAATAAGACTCGATGTCATTATACGTAATACTATCCTTTTGCTCCTTCCCCAACTCACACGATGGATTCGCGAACCAAACCATTTCTTTACTAAATTTCAAGAATCGCGAACGCATCGCTTCGTTAATTTGACCTGAGCTACGATCTTTGCAGAACTTAGAAGCCCAAGATATCTTTGCATTTCACCAAAAGTAAAACACATACCTGTAAGTACTCTTCTTTTTGTCGAGATCATTTGATGCCAAGTCCGTGATCAACATATCCTCGCCAACCCAATGCTTTTGCCCTCAAAGCACAAAGCTTGTTTAGTAGTATCTCTCAAGTATCTAAGGATCCACTTCATCGCCTCCCAATGTCGCATACCCGGATTGCCCATAAATCGGCTAACAACTCCCCACCTTTGTCAATAATATCCGGTCTTGTACACACCATTGCATACATTAAACTTCCAATTCAAGCATACGGAGTATTTTGCATGTGGTCCGCTTCCTCTTTTTACTAGGTGAGTCCTTGTTGGATGAACGACTTCCCAACGACCCGAATCGGCTTTGCAGATCTTCCATACTAAATCTCTCCAAGACTTTCTTTTTATGTATTCAACTGTGAAAGATACAAGTTTCGCCACCTTATCACGATCGATTCAAGATACCCAAGATTTATTTGGCCTCTCCAAGGTCCTTCATAGCAAACCTTTCGGATAATTTTTCCTTCAACTTGCTCACCTCCCGAAAGCACTTTAGAGCGCTTATCAACATATCATCAACATATAATAGCAAAATGATATAACCATCATCATACCTCTTGAAGTAACAACAATGGTCACCTCACACCTCTTCATCTCAATCTCGTGCATGAACCCATCAAACTTCTTTGCAGACCCATCGTAATGGAGCTTGTTTTGGGACCATCGCAAGCTCTTCTTCAACTTGCAAAAACTAGCTCACTACTCCCCTTAGACAAGTATCCCCTCTCGGTTGCTTCATGTAGATGTCCTCATCTAAATCACCATGAAGAAAAGCGGTTTTTTTATCCATCCGTTTCTAACACCAACTTTTCTGCAGACCACCGGACTCGAGAACCAATCAAATGGTAGTTAAACCACCAATTGGAGTAAAAACATCAAGATAGTCAATACCATGTTTTCATTGAAACCCCTTCACAACCAATCTTGTCTTGTAGCGTTTGCTTCCATCGTACCCTCTTTTTATTCTCAGAAACCCACTTGTTATGCGGTGCTTTCTTGCCCTTAGGAAGCTCAACTAGCTCCCAAGTTCCGTTGGTCATCAATGAACTCATCTCATCATCCATTGCAAGTTTTCACTTGTCCACCTGTTTACTACGTGTTGCCTCTGCATAACATTCAGGTTCACCACCATCAGTTAACAATAAATAATGAAGGGTGGGTGAATACCTATCAGGAGATCTCCGATCTCTCGTGGATCTCCGCAGCGGAATTGTTGGTGGTGGTGTACTTGGTTCTTCCTCAACAATCACCGATCATCTAACCCCTTTGCTCCCTTTTGGAGTTCAAATGTCTAACTCCACAACCCGAGACTCGTAACCACCTTCTTTGGATTTCCCCAACATGTCTTAGTACATCACCTGTTCATTAAATATGACATCTCGACTACGAATCACCTTTCGGTTTTTCTCATCCCAAAATCGATAGCCAAATTCATCACCGCCATATCCAACAAACGTACACTTAACAGATTTTGCATCCAACTTACTTCTACTCATAGAATCAACATGAACATATGCAACACACCAAAATACTCGAAGAAAAGAGAGATTTACCTCCTTTCCGACCGGGCCTCCCAGATGCCATTTTCAAAAAGGAGTTGAGGGTCCTCTCGCTTATCAAGTAAGTTGTTGTGTTAACATCTCGCCCAAAATATCTTTGGCGGCCACACTTCAATCTCACGCTCCTAAAGACGTTCACATAGGTCCCGTTTCATACGCTCGCCACGCCATTCTCATTGTGGTGTTCCTCTCACGGTTTTCTCCATTCGGATTCCATTCACCTCACATAATCCTTTGAACTCACGGAGCTCGTATTCTCCACCATTATCGGATCTCAAACGCTTCACCTTGAGACCCATTTCAGTTTCTACAAGAGCCTTCCATTTCCTGAAAGCATTAAAGGCATCAGACTTATTTTTCAAGAAATAAACCCATACCTTCCTCGTAGATTCGTCAATGAAAGTCATGTAATATGATGCTCCACCAAGGGATGTCACTTGTGCTGGACCCCACAAATCACTGTGAATCCTCCCTTCGGAAAACTCACCATTTTCTGTTTTCCGAATACACAGTCCTCACACAAACCAATGTCAACTGTCTTGAGGTCCGACGGTTTACCCTTCGAAAGCACATAACTTTCATCCCTTTTTCACTCGTGTGGCGGCGATAATGCCACAAATTTGCATTCCTTTTTCACTTGCAAAGCAATGTTATCCTGTGTGTTACTGTTATATACAACGTCCCCCTTTATTTCCACGAGCCACTACCATGACACTTTGGATATCTTCCACGAAGTTACACCCAAAGGTCACCTTTGTAACCCCTCTCATCATCAGTTTGCCCAACTGAAATCAAATTCCTCTTCAAACCGGGAATATGTCTCACATCTTTCAATTGTAACACGGTCCCATTTGGTGTCTTAATCCTAACATCCCCTTCCCTTTGATTTCCAACGGCCATCATCACTAGATAAACCCTCCCAAAGTTCAGGAAGTGTACCTCTCCATTACGTCAAGATCTTCAGCACGAATGAAACGATGCTCGTAATCTAACACCCACGACTCAATGGATCGCTTACACTCGGAATCAATGCATCTCGAGTCCTCATCGATGGCAACATTGGTGAGTTGTCATTCTTGTTTGGTGCATTCCGCGTGCCTTAGCCTTTATTGTTGGGATTATCTTTGGAAAGTATGTTTTACTTTGTATAATCAAACCGAATTTCGGACTTATTCTTGAAATAAATTGTTTTATCATCGATGCTTTAAATATCATCGAATATTACATATATTTTTCGTGATAATTGTTCAATAAATAAGACGTGTTACATTGTAGTTAATTTAGTGATACCGGATCACGAAGATTAAATTAACGGTCCCTTGTAACCAAAAAAGTACACCATTCACGACCTAGATGGAAATGAACAATCCATCGTGAAAGGTTGAAGTGTAAAGGCTCGGATTGGCTTGTCTTTGACCAAGAGATTACACTAAAGTGCATGATCGATCTTTGAATAGGACCTCTGGGAGGACAAATTCTTGGTGAACAAGGAAGAATTAGACCTCGTGGTTCGTTATTTCTTAATCTTCGATTCTTAAATAGGATCACGTGTGGTTGGTAACTATTGCTTTGACTTATCACGGGTAGAGAATCAACGAGATTCAATACTTTTTATCTTGGGCAATATTATTGGTCACGTGTGATTGCTAAGATTTAATACGAAGAATCGGTGCAAGCACGCTTTGTTCGATTTGCCCTCTTGGGAGGTTCATAAGATTTATCATACCAAATCTTGCAAGTGGAACTAGTTTAGGTAGATGGATAATAATGTTAAACCGATTCTTAACCAAGGACAAAAGATATTAATTAATGGAAAGCTATTTCATTGGCTTGAATTAATTAATGGACTAGATAATCTTAAACACGGAAAATAATAACAAGGGAGCCATATTGACCGTAATATGGGTTAAGATGGATAGTCTAATATTAATTATGTAGTGAGATTAATTAATATTTATGGGCTTGAATAATATTGTGGCTCAATATTGATAATTCAAGATCCATTGGAAAACCCAATCTTAATTCTCCAAAAGGCCCCCAAAAAGCCCAACATAAAGTCCAATAACCAAAAAAAAAGATGTTTAAAATAAAATAAATATTGTTGCCTTATTTTTCCTCATAAATTCGAAAATTATGGATTAAAATGGGAGAAAGATTTTCTTTGAATTTTGTTATGGAATGAAGATATGTATTCTTGGAATATAAGATTATCTCATTAAATTCAAGAAATCTCCCACTTGGTTATCCATATAGTATTTTTCGAAAAGGGCAAGAAAGATTTTCTTGATTTTCTTGAAAAGATATTATGAAAGATATGTATTTCTTGAAATACAAGAATATCTCATAAATTCAAGAAGATCTAAATCTTGGATTCTTGTTCCCTATATTTTTCAAAAATATTCCATAACAAAAGAGGAGTTGGATTTTTTGTGGAATATTTTAATTATTAAAAAGAATATATGAGATATATTCAAGATTTTTTGGAGATCAAGAAAAAGATTTTCCCATATTATTTTATCCCAAATTTTCGACCAACACCTCTATAAATAGGGGATGAGTGTTTCATTTCAAGTACAATTCCATGTCTTTGGAAAAATTAGTAAATCCACAAAAGGTGGTGCAACAAAGTTTATTTTCCTTTTGTTAATTGTTCATGAGCATCCTATCACTTGGGATTGTCGAAGCGAGGATTAAGGAATACTTGGGAAGGTTTTTTTTGATTGTGTTTAATCAACGAGGCCATTACCATTCCAAGAGAGACGCGTTCACGTAAACTCGTAGTAATTCAAGATCACGTAGGATTTTCGTGAACTAATTATATCATGATTTGTTGTTAAATTATTATTTGAATTAATATAGGATTAATTCACGCTTAAGTAATAATTATTGGAATTAAATTTGTATTTAAATATTTATCCCGAATAGATCAGGTGCAACTTATTCCCCAACAATCGGTATCGAGCCTCGGTTTGACTCAATTTTTTAAATTGTAATTTAATTCGTTTTCATTAAATTTGAAATTGGATAGTAGAATTCTTTAGATCTGTTTTTTGCAGTATCCAATCATGGAATTTAATGTGTTTATTTACGCATGCATATAAATTGTGGTTTTTAATTGATTTGTTCAATTCGTTTTACCTCGAGAGAAAATCCACGAGTAGATTATGTTTTGTTTGATTTGATCAATGTAATAGAGGCCCAATCTAGATCTAGGTTTATTTATTTTTTGTAAATAAATCAGAATAGGATCTAAACGGAGGCGGAGACGGTTAATTAAAAGATAAATCCAGAAGTATCACGGACGACGTGCATCGCGTAAACGGCGTGTCGAGGCACGCCAGGTGACGCGGACGCCGCCGGGCAAGACGGCGCGACGCCAAAGGATAGGCGGCGAGCTGACGGCGTGACGGGCGGGTTAACAATTGACGCAGACGTCATGGCGGACCTGGAGGTTATCTACAAACTTTGAAAGCGGATATAGAGACGAAGACATCTTGTCGAATAAGCATCGGCAAAAGCCTTTTGAACATGGAAAAGATCATGCGACAGAGTTTTCGAGGGAGTTAGTCTCTTGACAGCGATGAAATTTGTTGGTGGCGAATCGGCGAAGGCCGTAGTATATTGATCCTTCTTAGAATCCTTGGATAGCCTTAAGGTCACCGGACCTGTTATCCACTTTGTCTTAATTGTTCTTGTTTGTAACGTCGTGAACTCGCCAGGATAATTTGAATCAGCCGCTGGAACTTCACGAACACTCGTGAGCGAAATAATTGTTGTCGATGGGATTTGACTCTGAGCGAGCAAAGCGTCTTGGTGGATCCGTCGGGAATCCCAATTTGGAGGAGAAGATGTACCCAACTCGTTTGGCGTGGCGGAAGACGGAGTTCTTTTAACCAAGCTCGGGAGATTAAATTTAGACTCAAATCAAGCCAAGAAAAATCAAACCATGACAATTGGATAATTTGTGCCCAATATGTTTATTTTTTCGCTTTTGCTTGATTTATTATTGTGTTTTTCTTGTCTTTTATTTAATTTGTTTAAATGTGTTTTGCGTGAGAGTTACTAAATGAAAAATCTCACCATAAAAAATTACTAAGAATGTTTAAATAATTAATTAACAATTTTATTAGGATAATAAAATTGAATTAATTTTGACCTCCATGATTTATTTATTTGTGAATTCTTTTGGAGAAATTCCCACCTGGAATGATGGCCAAAAGTTAGCTTTTCACATGAATGAATTAAAATGGATGATTGTGGATTATTCTTACATGACGATGACCTCTCCACGAGGCTCGTTCAAAGCGAAATAATGATTCCAGATTTAATCATGGTTATTATTCTTGGGTATAAAATTGATATGCATATCTTCCCCAAGTCCCCATCAATTTTATATTGGTCAAATGGGAGCCAACTATTAATCTGGATATTAAAGGTTTAATAATTGTTCTTGTTTGTAACTCGCTTGAATGTGTTTAAATAATGACCCACCCCACGCGCTTATTTAAACTGTTTTTGAGATGTTTACCGATCGATGTTCATATTTTTTTGAGATTTTAATATGATGCATGTGATCGAAACTTGTGATATATTTGTGCTTATGCATATTATTGTTTATTTCGGGTTCATCATGTCGCAACCTTTTTAATTCATTTGTTCAATATACTTAAAGACAATTTGCTTTCTTGGTGAAAAAACTTCGTTGATTGGAATCAGAACTTACTATTGTCCTCACCGCACAAAGCCATAGTGGGGTTACTACACCTAAACCGGAAAAAGCCAAAAAGATGAGTCAACTAAAACGGTTAAGAAAAGAGTATCTTTGGGAGGGCGTTCAACGAAATGACAAAGTGTACCATCTTGGCTTCTATGTCGGATGTGTTTAACACTAACACCGAACGTTGAGACCATTGCAGACATCATGGTAGTCTTAAAGCGATGTTTCAACATCGTAAGCCGTGTTGCTCGTCGGATCACCATGAGGACTAGCTCTCTATGAAAATGGTGGAGGGAACTCCGTAAGGGAGCACGTTCTCGGATGATGGCTCGCCTTAATAAACTTTGACTTGCCCATTTGAATCGACGCCGAGACCCAAATCGATTTAGTGCTCCACTCTCTCCGAAAAAAGTTTTGAGCGATGGATTTGAACTACCGGATGAATAATCGAAGTTCTCGATGCCCCGATCTATTTCAAGCTTTAGTCTCGGTAGAGGCGATATTGGAGCAAAAAGTCGAGCCTTGGTGGCAAATGGACCTTATTCTTCTTCTTCTAGGCGAGGGTGGTAAGAACAAGAAAAATGACAAAAGCCACAAAGCAAGTGAACTTCGAAGTGTTGCCAATGGCAAGAAAAAGGTGAAGAAAGGGTGGAAGCGGTGAGCAAGCCCGGTGGGGAAGTGCTTCAACCGGTGAAAAAAGGACGTTGGAGGAGGCGCATTCCAAACCCAAAAGGAATGGAAAGAAAGGTAATTCTCACGCACTAGTTGTTGAAACTTGCTTAATGGGCAGATGCCTCCCATTTATGGGTAGTGGATCTGAGGTCCATCGATCATGTTTGTTTTTTTTTTCTGAGGGGTTCAGCGGAATTTAAACTTAGTGAGAGTGAGATCCTCATCACATTTTAATCTTACGATAAAGGACAATTGAAGCGATGGGAGAAGTCTTCTATGTCTTTTGAAGACGAGTTTTAATTTTAAGAGATATTCTTTACGTTAGAATTTTAGAAAGAATTTAATTTCGTTTTTTAAACTTTTTTCTTGATGGATATTCTTGTTCTTTTTAAATAAAGTTGTTACCATTTTTTTTTTGATAAATTTATACGTCATGGAGCGTTGTCGAATAATCTCTATACAATTAATCTGTCACACACCACTCACGAAACGATCCTATAACACATCAACTATTTAGAGAAAAATAGCGTTCATCAAGCGTGAGCAGACACTTCTATGGCATCTAAGATTGGGACATATAAATCCAAAAGAGGATCGAAAGGTTGGTGAAAAGCGGTTCTTTGGGTTTCTCCAAGTTGAACTAATTCCAACCCGCGAATCATGTTTGGAGGATAAAATGACCAAGAGGCGTTGTTTTTTAGGGAATAGAGCCAAAGAAGTGTTAGAAATCGTTCCTGCATTTTTATGTGGTCAATGTCAACCAAAAGGAGGTTATGAAGTATTTCGTCACTTTTATTGATGACTAATTAAGGTACGGTTATATTTTCCTTATGAAGCATAAATCGAGACCTTTGAGAAATTCAAAGAATTTAAGGCTCAAGCAGAGAATCATAGGGGAAAAAACGTATCAAGTCTCTACGATCCGTCGTGGAGCCGAATACCTCAGCGATGAGTTTTTGAACTACTTGTCGATGAAGGGATTGCATCCTAATTAATCGCACTTAACCCTCAACAAAAACGGGGTTGCAGAAGCGTTAAACATAACTCTTTTGGAAATGGTTAGATCATGATGAGTTATGAGGATCTTCCCAAATCGTTCTGGGGTCGTGCCTTAAAAACAAATTTATATTCTCAAACTTAGACCATCCAAATCGGTTCCCAAAACTCCCAAAGAAACACTTGTTTATTGATGAAGTAGAAAGGTCACAATTGCCCCCAATAAACATTACTTTATGCCTTGTATATGATATCATGAAACACATTGATAAAATCTAAATATTTGTGTAGAACTAGAACCCATGAATGGGTATGAAATGTTACCGTATTATCAATATAAGCGGCCCAAAAGCGAGCAACGGCCCGATCATAGTGGTCAGTGGGGAGGATAGCGGGCCCAGAAGCCCAGACTTGATCAATATACTCCACAATTATGAGTGATTCACATATGGGCATCTCACCGTGGATAAGAACTGGGATTTTCTTGTAAACAGGATTGTATTTAACAAGGAGATCACTTTTTGAGACTAACACGTGTTCTTCATGAAGCTCATATGCGATGGATTTAATGCTGAGAGCAATCATAGCCCGAAGTGCAAACGGGCTGCGAGATCCGCCCAACAGCTTTACATCACAAGAAGAATCCATTGTTTGAGTTTGGAATTGTTGGTGTGGGATAAGATGATAAATTATGATAGGGATGGATGCAATCCATGTTACATGGTCCTAAATAGAGATTGGAATTAACAACATGCAATTACTAAAATATCCCAATTTTAAAATAGTACTCACTCACAATATTTGGTTTTATTTCTACTTTCATGTGTTTAAATGGTTTTTTCCTTTGTTAACATCATTGATTATAATCTAAATTGATCAAATGGCCCCATTTAACACATTTATTTTTTAAAAAAAAAACGAAGATATTTGTTGTCATGAGGATAAAATTACAATAAATTTGTTCAAGATTATGCACGGATAAATTACAATAAATTTGTCAGATTAAATATTTCTCCTCCCCTTCAATAAATTGCAATTCTTCGCAGCCTACGTTGCAGTGACTTAGTAATAGCATTGCCTTCATCTCATCTTATATATGTTGTTTAATAATGTTTCATACGAATTAAAAAGTTATTAAATAATAATAAATATATATTTAATATTTTATTTTTGTCCTTCTATTTATCTATATATATTACAAAAGTAAATTTAAGGTCAAATTTAAAATATGACATTTAATTCTATTTTATTTGTGCAAAATGACAATTATTTTGAGACAAAAAATCTTCCTTAGAAAGACAACTAAAATGGGATAGAGCCATAGAGGGAGTCAGGGACGGATCCAGAATTTCGTTCGAAGGGGCGAAATTTTTTCATTGAATCTGGCGAACACCCCCCATGGAGTGATAGCTTAAGTGATTTTATCCAAAAAATATAAAAATCAACATGACTGGGAAGAAACTCTGCAAAAGTAAATTCTGTTGTTCGATAAGAAATTATTAGTCCAATAATACAAGTTAAGATCATAGTTTTGATGATCTTCAGACAACTTAATTTACAAGACAAATGCCGGAAGAATCAAATGCCTTTGCTTCATTACACACACCAAAATACAACCACTCAGTTATCCTGCCGTCTCCCCTGCTTCATATTACATTATTAGTATTAGTAAATAAAATAAATCTATCAATCCAAAGTAAAAAAATCTTATCATATGTTTATATATCTCAGAAAAATCAGCCTCATATATATACACCTTCAGTATAATCAGCTATGACAACTAGTGATGTAAAGCTGTTAGGAACATGGGCAAGCCCGTTTGTGAACCGGGCCATCATGGCCCTCAAGATAAAATCCGTCGAATACGAGTTTGTTCAAATGACTCCGTCGGAAACAGGCGAGCTTCTCGTGAAAAACAATCCAGTTTACAAGAAAGTGCCTGTTCTTATCCATGGTGATAGGCCAATCTGTGAGTCCCTTGTCATTGTTCAGTATATAGACGATGCATGGACGAACTGCCCCTCCATCCTCCCTTCCGATCCCTATGATCGGGCCATTGCTCGCTTTTTTTTTGGGCAGCTTTTATAGATGATAAGGTACAGTTATCTAGTCACTTGATGTTGTTCTGTTAACAGTTTCACTGTAAGGCTGTTTTGTTTAACTAATACTGTATAGTATAACAACTAATACTTTTTGAGTGAAACAACTAATACTTTTGAGTGAAACAACTGATACTGTTCAAAAATGACCTCAAGATACTAATTAACATAAGTTATAATGGTTACAGTTATCCAGTCATTTGATATTGTTCTGTTAACAATTTTACTGTACAGCTGTTTTATAACTAATACTGCATAGTATAACAACTAATACTTTTGAGTGAAACAATTAATACTGTTCAAAAATGCACTCAAGATGCTTTAATTAACATGAGTTATAATGGTTTCAGTTGATTCCAACGTTCCATCAAATCAGGGAGGTAGAAGGGCGAGGCAAGAAACGCTGTTTTTAAAAAAAAAAAAATACATGAGCTATTTTTTTGTTACTGGAGGGGCTTTTCGTGGAATGTAGTAAAGGCGAAGCTTTCTTCAATGGAGATAAAGTTGGTTACCTGGACATAGTTCTGGCGAGCTTAGTGGGGTGGATAAAGGTAATCGAGATCATTGGTGGAACGAAGATTCTTGATGAAACCAAGATTCCTCATCTGGTGAAATGGGCTGAGAGGCTTTATTCAGACAGCTGTGTTAAGGATGTTATGCTGGATCCTCACTCACTTTAGAGTTTTACAAGAAGTTACAGGCTTCCAAAGCTGCTTAGGATTGAAAATGTCTGAAATCAATAAATGATTCGTTTGGTTTATGTGATGCTTGAGGAAAGATTGACCCTTTATCTTTCTTTCTGTATTAGATTTTCCTCCTTGTTGATTTGATTCAAATAATGAGTCTCTTAGGCCAAAATGTCATGCCAGCTTCTGCTTTTTTTACTATATCTTGTGATTATGAAATACAGAAACTGAGGTTTGTTCTTGATACTATGATCAGAGATATCGGTTCGGTTAGTCCAAGAATGGGAGTTATATAAAAATCACTTGCAAGAATTTTTTTGTATAAGCTTCAAGAGCTTAGTTTTGATCTACAGTTAACTTAATTCCAAAACAAAGTCCAATGGAATAAAGGGCCTCTCTGTAGAGTTGCTACAAATCAATCCATTCGAAAAACCCGAGATTCTTGTAAAAAACAATCCTGTTAAAAAAAAGAGTGCTTGTTCTTATTCATGCTGATAGGCCAATCTATGTGTCCCTTTCCATTGTTCAATAAGTCGACGAGGAATGGACTGTATAATGGCCCGTTCCGAACCCTATATATGAACGCGCAATTGTTCGTTTCTGGTCAGCTTTTGTAGATGAAAAGTCTTGCTATAGCTTGTAATTATGCAAGTTAGATGAAAGTTTGACAATTTCCAGCATGCGATGACTAAATAATTTGTTGCTATTTCCTCAAAAAGAACAATAATTCGTGGCTATTTTCATAATATGATTCAATATTGCCATTCATAATGTAAAATTACCAGAACCTAGAGCTATAGGCTATAGCACTAATCCATTCATTGACATAAGGAAAGTCAAATCTGCTAGCATTAGGTTGCCTCACTTCTTAATGATTCTAGATTAGCTTCTAATCTACATTTTGAATTATCTTAATATTCTTTCAAGATTACACATCTTGTATAATAATCAAGAAACCACTTATAAAATTTCTCATCTGAGGAAGTGGGATTAGGACACAAAAAATTCAGAATTGGGTATGGCAGAGAGTGGTGTTAAGGTACTAGGATCATGGTCAAGCCCATACTCGAACCGAGTTCAAATAACTCTGAATCTCAAGTCTATTGATTATAAGTTCATTGAAGAAAATTTCTACATGAGCAACAAAAGCGAAGAACTTGTTTAAGGCTAATCCGGTCCACAAGAAAATCCCCGGTTCTGATCCACGGTGAGAAGGCGATAAGTGAGTCCCTTGTCATTCTTCAATACATTGACGAAGCCTGGACTAGCAACGGCCCGTCCATTCTCCTTCTGATCCTTATGATCGCGCGCCATGGCCTGGATTTTTTGGGCAGCGTACATTGATGACAAGGTCCAGTTTCATTTTCTCTGTGCTGCACAATTCTTGCAATTCTTTTACTACAATTCAAGTTAATTTTAAATGGTATTAGTTGTTTTACTAAAAGGTATTAGTTTTGTTGCTAAATGGTATTAGTTTTATTCACTAAAAGTTTTAGTTCTGTATAGTTACAATTGTACATCTGATGTACAGGAGTATTATTCCATGTGTTTTGATAATCTTGCGGCGATTTCAGTGGTTTCAGTTGTTGAAGGAGCTGGAAAATCGTCAGGAGGCGGGCGAGAGCTGGCGCGATTATAGGGAACATATTTGAAGGGCTAATGGTGTTAGAGGAGGCTTTTTGAGAAAATGTAGGAAAGGGAAAGATTATTTTGGAGGAGATAATGTTGGTTATATTGATGTTGTACTTGGAAGTTGCTTAGGATGGATTAAGGTGGTTGAAACTGGATTTGGTCTGAACCTGTTGGATGGAACCAGGGTCCCTGGATTGGCAAGATGGGCTCACATGTTTTGTGAACATCATGCTGCTAAGGATGTTGTACCTCAGGCTGAAAATCTTGTCCAGTTTTTTATGATGGTCAAGCTACAAAAAGCTTCTTCTGGTTGAAGAGCTTTTGATTGATAGGATAAGTTTATGAAACAAGTGTTATGTTTTATGTTTCCTTGATTTTTAACTGAAATGATCATATTTGCCTTTTCAAGCTAATATTCATTAAAAAAAAAAAATTGTTTTTTTTTTTAAATTTTAAAGTTGACCTCTTTGACAAAGAATGATAATTGTCATTAAAAAAAGTGAAAACATGACTCATTAGAAAAATATGACCACCTTATGAGATTATCATACATGATGCATATTTCATTGACTATAATGTTGTGACCCATGATATATTAAAACTAAAAACTTCTATGAATCACCAGTCTAATATAGGGTATCAATTATCAATTCAAGTTTTGGAAGACAATAACTGGAATGATAAAATATCGTATAAGTTGAATTTTATCTTTTGAAAAAATATCGTACAAGTTGTGTCCAATTTTTTTAGTAAAATATTTAATATATTATAATGAAATAATTTAATATTAAAAAAATTATAAACCAATTAACATTTAAATTAATCGCAGATAATGTCTTTATTGCTAGTATTTTATAATTTGAGTGGATTGGATAATTTATCCTATTTGATACCCTAAATCGATAAAGTATTAAAATCTCCACTATATATAAAGACAATTTTTAGACAAAGTCAAATCACTCTATTTTAAAATTCCTCTAATCTTAATAACTCAAACCTGAGAAGGAATAATGATACAAATTGGAGATATAAGGCAAACACAAGATAGAATAAAATGAAAGTTATCTTATGCACAAAAGCTCCAATTGTTTAAAAAAAATTATATTCTTAAACAATAAATCTTTTTATGTATAATAATGATAAAATTATGTATAGAGGAGATTCATGTGAGTGTGAGTGTTCCTGAACCCAAAAAGCCATCGGAATTAAATTGTGAATAGGTTAGGCGCACCAAAAAATATTTGCTGCCTCGTTTGATACTTTTTTTAATTTTTTTGGTAGGAACAAATTATAAGATATTACTTAGTTCTCTGAAATCCGAAACAAGATAAGTGACGGTGACGCCTGAATGGGCCGTTGTAGATGTTGAAAGGGTGTGAAACGTGAGAATCAAAACGAAACTTTGATGTAACTATGAACACAATTATGTATTAAACAATCATATCCATTCCAAACCCAAGATTAGGAAACAGTGGACCGACTGTTGAAGCCTTGCAACGATCTTGAAATTCAGAGCATCTTCTCCGCCAATCTGCAAAAACCCACAAACATACTCTATATAAAGGCTAAGTTAATCACAAGAAACTGAGAAAAATTTCAGAAGAAAAAAACGCTTTCTTGAAGATGGAAGTTGAGATGAAATTGGACAGATGGGGGTACCAAGTGAGGACTTGCTCAGATGCTTGTATATCTGCTATTAACTCTTACTATCATCAGGTTAATTTTGGTTTCCTTTAGTTTCTTGAAATATGTTTACTCTACTATTTATGGTTCATTTAAATTTATGTTTGGTGTGAAAAATGAAAATTGTGAAAATGCACTCCACGATATTGCTTAATTGTTTAATTTCTTGAGGGATGTTTACCATACTTTTGTGTTTTTTATGTTCAAGTTAATGAATTTCTTGGTTTTTGTTTTTGGGCTCTTTTTGGTGAAATATGTGGAAACCTAGTGTAAGATATTGCACAGTTAATTCTTCAGAGATGGACACTGATTATCCGTGTTATCTAAGGTTTTTGATATGAAGAAATTTGGTTATTGTTTTGGTTCTTAGGTGCTTAATTATGGAAGGAAAATGTCTGTGATACTGGAAGCTCCAAAGAGCGATCCGCAGTGTGTTCTGGGCAACATTTTAGCCGCACATTTTCTCTGCTCAGCTGATCATTCTCGTGCCCCTGCATTCATCGATGCAGCCAAATCTAAATCTCGTATAATTTCCGTATCTTTCTTAAATTTTCTGCATTGGCCTTTGGTTTTCTTTTAATTTTAGCTTTATAAAATTTGGCCAGGAACATGCTAGCTTATATGAGAAGGCAGTGTTTGAAGATTTGATGTATTTAATGTCTCCAGATAGAGATGATGATCTGGCTGTGGAGATGCATTCCAAGGTGATACTTTATCTGGATTAATTTTTGTTGATTTTCCTGGTTTATTATGATCACCCTTTTCAATTTGAAAAGTATCTTTGGCCTTAAATGCTACCTGCTTTTTTGCTGGTGGTTTTTATATGTAATGTTCCATTCCTAATTAGCCCGTAACTTGAACATGTTGCTTTTTTTTAAAACATCTGCTTATATGCTTTGGTTTTGAGAAATTCTGGTAATAATCTGCATATTGACTTGGTTACAGCTTTTACACGATTTTCCCAGAGATCTTGTATCATTAAAGAGAGCTCAAGCGTTGTGCTTTTACATGGGTCGGCCAGATCTATTTTTGGAACTCAGAGAACAGGTACTTTATCATAGCAAATCAAATCCTTTGGTGAATTAATTAATTAACAATATTGGTTTTACATAGCTATAATGAACATCAAGGGCGTTTAAGTGGTTGGACAGATACATTAGAATTTTTATTCTGTCATCCAAACAGAGCAACTTAACTAATAGAATATAACCAATAGGTTCTTCCAATAAATGAGAGTGAGGATTATATATATGGCATGCTTGCGTTTGCGTTGCTAGAGCTTGGTCGAATGGAAGATGCAGAAAAAGCCGCTAAAAAGGGATATGAGATCAACAAGGATGATTCTTGGTCACAGCATTCAGTGAGTTTGACTTGATTCTAATGCCCGCCCAATTTAGCTTATTACTAATATCCTTGTGACATGTTTGGCTTTCCAACATGTGCAGCTTTGCCATGTTTACCAGTACGAGTGCCGTTTCAAAGAAGCAGTGGAGTTCATGGAAAATTGTGCACAATCATGGGGCTCTTTGTCGTCTTTTATGTGAGTACATGTTCATTTAAAAAGATATCCTACTATTCCTTTAATGTTTTAGCTGGATGAAGAAGACTTTTTATTAGGTACACACACAACTGGTGGCATGTTGCTCTATGTTACTTAGAAGCCCAAGCACCTATGGAAAAAGTACGGGATATTTATGACGAATGCATTTGGAAAGAACTGGAAAGAAGTGATTCCATGGCGGCAGAGGTCTCTCGTGATGTTTTTCCATCTTAAAACTGTTAATTATAACTTACTGCAGCATATATTTTATCTGTTTACGCCTTTTGTGATCAGGTGTACTTAAATGCTGCTGGTTTGTTATTGCGTGTTTATGTACGAGGTGCACATGATATTTTTGAGGACCGTCTAAAGAACTTAGCCAATTGTGTTACAGATCAAGTAAGTTGCCACCTACCACCCTGCTGTATTCAGTTTCTAGAAAATGTTATGAAGAAGTAGGTCTCATGTGAACCAGTCTCGTGTGAACTCTCTTCTTCAATGTAATACCATTTTTACATAGAAGTATTATGTTTTAGCATCTGGAAGTATCACTATTTAGAAAAATGTTTGATTTTATGTGTAATTCTTCTCAAAATCACTAAACAGTGATACTTCGTAGGCCAAACAGTATATCGAGTTCACTGTAAACCTTTAGTGAACCAGGTTTACAGATTTTTTTTTTTTTATTAAATTCATGGATCCTGAAATTAGCAAGATTGGAAACAGAGAAAAGAATAAGAGGAGAAGCTAAACGAAACCCTTAATATGACTCCCCAATTATGCGTATAAACCATTTTTGAATTAACATTGCTGTTAATCAGAGTACCTTTATATGAATTTATCTATGCCATCTTTGCAAGTTTCTATGGTTTCTTTTCCCTTCTGTATGTATCTGACTTTATCATTCAAAATTGATTAAAACTTGTCTTAAGATACGTACCTCAACTGCGTGACTCAGGCTGTTTGGTTTCTGGAATGGCACCTCGATATCATGATATTATGGACTTTATCATGTATTGGAGAATTCAATAAAGCAGAAGATCTACTCAAGGGCTTGAAATCCAAGTGGGATGTTCTTCCCAGCCTCTCCCAGGCTTTCCGATTGCTAGCTGTTGGCTAATTCATTTCATTCTGTTCTTTTCGCTGTAGGGTTTCCAGAATGAGCAAGAAGAAACAACAAACAATGCAGAGAGCACTTTCAGTTCGTTTCTTTCGTTTGCTTCTATGAAACATTTTCTTTTATTCTCACGTGCTTCTAGGATTTTAATTTACAACTTCACTCTTCCAGCTTGCAGAAGCTCTCTACAGATACGGGAAGGGCGAGTACAAGAAGGCATTGGAACTTTTTGGGCACGACTTTGATTACATAAACTACAAGGTATCCAAGAAAAACACATATGCCACCTTAATTTTATTCTTGCTAGAATTATGTGAAAAATGCTTCATTGTGCTAGATAATCGGGGCATCTGATGAACAGCTTGATGTATTCACCGAAGTACATATCATTTTGCTTCTAGAAACGGGAGAAGCACCCAAAGGTATCACCAAACTTTTTCCTTAAGAGAAATTTGGTTAGTTTGACCAGCATTGACTTTGGCCTTGCAGCTATTGAAGCTATTGAAAAGCAGTTGAAGAAACGGGAAGGTGCACCCTTCTTATGGTCTCTCCTGGTACGCCCTCCATTTTAAGGTTTCACATAGGTTATCAAATGAAGATTGTAGAAACTGGGTTAGTTATATTTACATAAGCTGATAATATAGGAGAAAGCCAGTTCGATGTTGGGAATGGAGGAAGCTACAAGTTATGGTGAGAAAGCCAGGAAGCTAGAAGCTGCATATTTCACTTAAGTTACAGAGGTTAGAATAATAGCCATCTTCACTATTCTAATCTTACGTTTTCTACTATCTATAGTCCGCACGTGTTTAATTATGCATAGACATATTTCTCATCAATAAACTGTGGGAGCATTTAATGTTTAATACATAGAAAATACCAACAACTCATTTAATCATCATTTTTCTTGAGAAATTTCAGACTGTTCTTCTTCTTCATCTTCATCGCCAGTACCATGTTCCGTAAGCAATTTCTCGAGTTCATTCTCCACTACTTTCTTTGCAGCCTCTGCCATCTCTGCTCTCTTTAAAGCATCCACGACTTCTGATTGTACACTCTCGTTCTCCTTCAGCATCATCTCGATTTTCTTCAAAACTTCGCACTCACTCGCCTTTATTTTCTGCAATTTGACCATGAGACCTCACACTTTTTAATCTCCATCCCTTCTACTGTCCTCGATCTTCTGATTCATCACCTTGAACTCATCAACTGTTAATGTTATCTTCCTCGAAGATGTAGATCCCGGATCGGTTCTAGGAGAATTATGAATTTGATCATCTGCTAACTTTTCTGCAGCTTTAGCATCTTCAGCTTCCTTCAGGGCAATCTGTTGCTTTTCATCACTTTCCTCAGCTGCTATTCTATATGTTTCAGCTTCTTTCTTTAATAGTTCGACTTTCTCTTGTAACTCCTCTGCTTCGTGTCTATCTCTTTCAGCTTCTGCTAATAGCTTCTCCAGAGACGCTTGCAGTTCTTCAATAGCATTTGTGGAGACGGCCGCCGCAGCACAGCCTTCATCTTCTCCACATCAGCCTGCATTTAGAGCTGTAAATGAGTCGAGTCGAATGCATAGTTGTTCATGCTTGTTTGATATGTTATCGAGCTTTGAAATTTATGTTTGAACTTGTTTGATAATTAATCAAGGCGAGCTCGAGTAGTTTAACATTTCTACACTTGTTTTAATTTTTTTCACTTATCGACTTTACCATATATAAAAGTATGTTCAAGCTTGTTTAATATCTATATAATCATTCTAGTATTGAATAGCTTGGTTTGTCAATTTTCAACCATACCTGCAATTGCTCGATTCTTGATTCTTTATCTAACACCTTGCTCTCACATTCCGAGTGCTCCCTCTTTGTTCTCTATAACTCCATTTTGATTGAATCGACAGATGCTCGAATTGAAGCTTCTTCCGCCAGACCATCTTCCAGCTCCTTCTTAGCTTGGTCGAGCGCTAGAACTGCCGTTTCTAAGTGATGCATGTCCAAAGCATGGACATCATTCAGCTGTTCCTCTATAACCTTTATAGCCTCAGTTGTTTCTTCAAGTTTGTGATGCTCATCTCTTAAACTCTTCATTTCCTTCTCCGCCGCTTCCTTAGCCGATTTATGACCCAGTAAGTGAATCTCCTTCTCCGCAACGAGCCTTAAATGTTCTTCATGGGCTTGGAGAGACTCACACTTCACCTGATCAGACAAAAATTTATATGAGACGGACATTCAGTTTAGATGGCCCAGTGGGCTTATGACCCTACCACCAAATCATCAAAACGTGGTTTAAATACTCAAGTGAAACATCGTCCCACACAAGACCCTCTCTCACCGATCAAGTGTTCGATCGCAAAGATTGCAACTTCCTTCTCTAGTAGGGTTCGTCTCTCCTGATACGTCTTGGAAGATTGTCGGGCATCCTCGATTGCTGGAAAAGCAGCCAATTTTGCTATGAGGGCTGCATCGAAATCTTGTCTTAAATCATGTTTTGTATAACGCTAAGCATGTATGATTATGAATCTATAATACTCCCTCGTCCGTGTAATTGTTCAATTTTTTTTTAAAGAATAATATTAAAATAATAAAAATAAAGGGTAGTTTTGGGTATGGGAGGGAGGAAAGAGGTATGTGGAGTATTAAGTGATATTTTTTGTAATATTGTGTGAAAAGTAAGGGTAAAAATTATGGGTAGTGGATTTACATTTTTCTTTTATAAAATGAGAAAGTTATAGTGGGACGTCATAAAAGAAAAGCGAGACAATTATAGCGGGACAAAAGGGATTATATTTTTCGTTAAATAACACATTATTGTACTATATTAAATTCTAAATCTTTTTGTATTGTAGACTCACATGACTTTAATGTATATCAAGGTGCTATACAACAAAACATGATCCAAATCCGACAAAATACATATAGTATTTTTTAAAATAAAATACAATCTGTATTAGTAAAAATTACTTTATTTCAACCTTGACTCGTTTTTCTTGAATTTTTTCTATCAAATTTCTTTAATTTGATATTTGTTAAAATACTTATTGGTATTGTAGTATATATAAAGTATTATTTGTAGGTTATATTTAATCGGAAAGTTTCATAAAAAACGAGTCTCGAGTTGGAATATATAGTTTTTAACTAGTAGAAGTTGTAATTTGTAATTAACCTTTAAATGGTTTCATATTCAATGATCGACTAATTCGGTGAATCATAACCTATCGTGTGAATGGTTCCATCTTAAAAATTAATCACACCTTAAAAATTTTAAACTTAAAACCTAAAGATAAATATACTCTTAAATTTAAGATTACACCATTAGGTAAACCTATGGGTCAAAAAAACTTCTTGATTTTGATAAAGTATTCACAGTGGAATACGAGATTTTGTACCTAATTTGATTATTTATAATGAGAACGGATGCGTTGTGGTATTTACCACACATTCAAACACAATTACTATATAAATGCATATACAATGGGATAAATTTAACCCCTCAATAAAATAGAGAGTCAGTCATTCATGTAGTATCTATATGTATAAATTGAACGGAGTGTTTTTCCGTTTTTAATAATGATGGAGTGTTTGAGCGTGGAATGCAGCTGCGGGTGGGGTTCTCAATGAGAGGCTCACGTGAAGAAAATGGGATAAAAACAAAAAGCCTTTAAAGAAAAAGATATCAAATGTTGGCTGATTGTAGAAACCAAAGGAGCGTGGAAATTTGAAAAATAATTTGCCTAACTTTGCATTTTTCCAGGAGAGTCGTAGTATATTAATATGATTGCTTGCTTGCTTTTTACACATATGCCCAACTTATGTTTGGGTAGACTAGTGCGTCTGTCTAAAAAGTCTTAAACCTTCGGTCAACAGTGGTTTGTTAAGCAATTATAGAGAAAATAATAGAACTAGGAATTTATAGATAAATAATTTGGTTATTCGGTTAAATCGGGGAATACGTTTCAAAAAAGACTACTCTGCCCGGGAAGATTCACTCTTTTTGTGTGTTATTTTCGTACAAAGAGGCAAATACAATGAGTCAAGATATTTAAATGAGACATGGGTCAAAGCCCTAATTCACGCGCAGAGCTGTGGAACCCGCTCGACCATGGGCCTTGGTCGAGCGGTTCCGCTCGATCAGATCGCCAGCTCGAGCGCCGCCATGCTCTGGTCTCCCGTCGCGCTCGACCTCCTTTGGTCGAGCAGAAGTGCTCGGCCTAACACCATGGTCGAGCGCCTCGCCCTTGCTGGATCCCTTCTCCGACTCAGGCTCTACAACCCAACAATCTCCCACCTGGAGACTGACTCCAACTGTAACTTGTCTCCCCCGTTCCAACGGTTTCTCTCACTGGTAGTAGTGTCGGGCCTTATGTTCAGTTTCCAAGGCCAGTTGAAGTCGTGAATAACTTCAACTTCTCTAAGGTCACAACCTTAGTCAACATGTCAGCAGGATTCTCACTTCCCCGGATCTTCATCAGCTGTAAGATCTTGTTCTCGATGAGGTAACGAATGTAATGATACCTCAACTCAATGTGCTTAGATCCTCGAAAGTGAAAGGCGAATTCTTCGCCAAGTGAATAGCACTCATTTGTCATTATACGAGAATACTATCCTTTTGCTCCTTCCCAACTCACGACCAGATTCGCAGAACCAAACCATTTTTTTACTAGCCTCAGAATCGCGAACGCGTACTCTTCGTCCAGCGGATCGAGCTACGATCTTTTGCAACTTAGAAGCCCAAGATATTCTTTGTACCACCAAAAAGTAAAACACATACCCTGTAGTACTCCTTCTTTTGTCGAGATCATTTGATGCCAAGTCTGCATCAACATATCCTGCCAACCCAATGCTTTTGCCCTCAAAGCACAAAGCTTGTTTAGTAGTATCTCTCAAGTATCTAAGGATCCACTTCACTGCCTCCCAATGCTGCTTACCCGGATTGCCCATAAATCGGCTAACAACTCCCACCGCCTGTGCAATATCTGGTCTTGTACACACCATTGCATACATTAAACTTCCAATTGCTGAAGCATACGGAGTATTTTTGATGTGGTCATTTCCTCTTCGCTACTAGGTGAGTCCTTGTTGGATAGCTTGAACTGACTTCCCAACGGGACCCGAACTGGCTTTGCATCTTCCATACTAAATCTCTCCAAGACTTTCTTTATGTATTCAGCCTGTGAAAGATACAAGTTTCCTGCCACCTTATCACGATCGATTCGCATACCCAAGATTTATTTGGCCTCTCCAAGGTCCTTCATAGCAAACCTTTCAGACAATTTTTCCTTCAACTTGCTCACCTCCCGAGCACTAGAGCCTGCTATCAACATATCATCAACATATAATAGCAAAATGATATAACCATCATCATACCTCTTGAAGTAACAACAATGGTCAGCCTCACACCTCTTCATCTCAATCTCGTGCATGAACCCATCAAACTTCTTGTACCATCAGAATGGAGCTTGTTTCTGCGTGCAAGCTCTTTCTTCAACTTGCAAACTAGCTCACTACTCCCCTTAGACAAGTATCCCTCTGGTTGCTTCATGTAGATGTCCTCATCTAAATCACCATGAAGAAAGACGGTTTTTACGTCCATCTGTTCTAACACCAAACTTTCTGCAGCCACCAGACTCAGAACCAATCAAATGGTAGTTAGCTTCACCACTGGAGTAAAAACATCAGTATAGTCAATACCATGTTTCTGTTGAAACCCCTTCACAACCAATCTTGTCTTGTAGCGTTTGCTTCCATCAGCCTCCTCTTTTATTCTGTAAACCCACTTGTTATGCAGTGCTTTCTTGCCCTTAGGAAGCTCAACTAGCTCCCAAGTTCCGTTGGTCATCAATGAACTCATCTCATCATCCATTGCAAGTTTTCACTTGTCCACCTGTTTACTACACGTGTTGCCTCAAGATAACATTCGGAGTTCACCACCATCAGTTAACAATAAATAATGAAGGGTGGGTGAATACCTATCAGGAGATCTCCGATCTCTCGTGGATCTCCGCAGCGGAATTGTTGGTGGTGGTGTACTTGGTTCTTCCTCAACAATCACCTGATCATCTAGAACCCCTTTGCTCCCACCCGAGTTCGAAATGTCTAACTCCACAACCTGAGACTCAGAACCACCTTCTTTGGATTTCCCCAACATGTCTTTGTACATCACCTGTTCATTAAATATGACATCTCGACTATTTAATCACCTTTCGGTTTTTCTCATCCCAAAATCGATAGCCAAATTCATCACCGCCTATATCCAACAAACGTACACTTAACTTGATTTTGCATCCAACTTACTTCTACTCGTAGAATCAACATTGAACATATGCAACACACCAAAATACTCGAAGAAAAAGACAGATTTACCTCGCTTTCCCGACCGGGCCTCTCCCAGATGCCATTTTCCAAAGGAGTTGAGGGTCCTCTGTTTATCAAATAAGTTGTTGTGTTGCTTGTCTCCGCCAAAATATCTTTGGCGGCCACACTTCAATCTCGTACGCTCCTAAAGACGTTCACATAGGGTCTGTTTCATACGTTACGCCCGCCCATTCTCTTTGTGGTGTTCTCTCACGCGGTTTTCTCCATTCGGATTCCATTCACCTCACATAATCCTTTGAACTCACGGAGCTCGTATTCTCCACCATTATCGGATCTCAAACGCTTCACCTTGAGACCCATTTCAGTTTCTACAAGAGCCTTCCATTTCCTGAAAGCATTAAAGGCATCGAGACTTATTTTTCAAGAAATAAACCCATACCTTCCTCGTGAGATTCGGCCAATGAAAGTCATGTAATATGATGCTCCACCAAGGGATGTCACTTGTGCTGGACCCCACAAATCACTGTGAATCCTCCCTTCGGAAAACTCACCATTTTCTGTTTTCCGAATACACAGTCCTCACACAAACCAATGTCAACTGTCTTGAGGTCTGACAGTTTACCCTTCGAGCACATAACTTTCATCCCTTTTCACTACGTGGCGTGGCGACAATGCCACAAATTTGCATTCCCTTTTTTCACTTGCAAAAGAGCAATGTTATCCGTGTGTTGCTGTCATATACAACGCCCCTCTTTATTTCCACGAGCCACTACCATGACACCTTTGGATATCTTCCACGAAGTTACACCCAAAGGTCACCTTGTAGCCCTTCGCCATCAAGTTGCCTAACCGAAATCAAATTCCTCTTCAAACCGGGAATATGTCTCACATCTTTCAATTGTAAAACAGTCCCATTTGGTGTCTTAATCCGAACATCCCCTTCCCTTTGATTTCCAACGGCTCATCATCGGTAGATAAACCCTCCCAAAGTTCAGGAAGTGTACCTCTCCATTACGCCAAGATCTTTGCGCATTTAATGAAACGATGCTCAGAATCTAACACCCACGACTCAATGGATTTGCTTTTCGAGAATCAATGCATCCGAGTCCTCATCAGCCGCAACATTGGGCCGAAGTTGTCATTCTTGTTTGGTGCATTCCGCGTGCCGCCCTTTATTGTTGGGATTATCTTTGGAAAGTATGTTTTTTACTTTGTATAATCAAAAGCTCAAATTCGGACTTATTTATGAAATAAATTGTTTATCGCGATGCTTTAAATATCATCGAATATTACATATATTTCTTGCATAACTGTTTCAATAAATAAGACGTGTTACATTGTAGTTAATTTAGTGATACCGGATCGCGTAAGATTAAATTATGATCCTTGTAACCAAAAAAGTACACCATTCACGACCTAGATGGAAATGAACAATCCATCGTGAAAGGTTGAAGTGTAAGGCTCAGATTGGCTTGTCTTGACCAAGAGATTACACTAGTGCATGGTCGATATGCTTGAATAGGACCTGGGGAGGACAAATTCTTGAGCCGAACAAGGAAGAATTAGACCTCGGCGGTTAGATTATTTCTTAATCTTCGTTCCTTAAATAGAGGATCGCGTGTGGTTGGTAACTATTGCTTTGACTTATCACGGGTAGAGAATCAACGAGATTCAATACTTTTTTATCTTGGGCAATATTATTGGTCACGTGTGATTGCTAAGATTTATCTGAAGAAAGAATCGTGTGCAAAGACGCTTTGTTCGACGCCCTTGGGAGGTTCATAAGATTTATCATACCAAATCTTGCAAAGTGGAACTAGTTTAGGTATGGATAATAATGTTAAACCGATCCTTAACCAAGGACAAAAGATATTAATTAATGGAAAATTTATTTGGTGGCTTGAATTAATTAATGGACTAGATAATCTTAAACACGGAAAAAAATAATAACTTAGGAGCCATATTGGTGTAATATGGGTTAAGATGGATAGTCAATATTAATTATGTAGTGAGATTAATTAATATTTATGGGGCTTGAATAATATTGTGGCTCAATATTGATAATTCAAGATCCATTGGAAGACCTAATCTTAATTCTCCTAAAGGCCCCCAAGAAATTTCAACAACATAAAAGTCAATAACCTAAAAAAAGATGTTTAAAATAAAATAAATATTGTTCTTTTATTTTTCCTCATAAATTCGAAAATTATGGATTAAAATGGGAGAAAGATTTTCTTTGAATTTTGTTATGGAATGAAGATATGTATTCTTGGAATATAAGATTATCTCATTAAATTCAAGAAATCTCCCACTTGGTTATCCATATATAGTTTTTTCGAAAAAAGGCAAGAAAGATTTTCTTGATTTTCTTGAAAAGATATTATGAAAGATATGTATTTCTTGAAATACTGAGAATATCTCATAAATTCAAGAAGATCTAAATCTTGGATTCTTGTTCCCTATATTTTTCAAAAATATTCCATAACAAAGAGGAGTTGGGATTTTGTGGAATATTTTAATTATGGAGAAAAGAATATATGAGATATATTCAAGATTTTTTGGAGATCAAGAAAAAAATTTTCCCATATTATTTTATCCCAAATTTTCGACCAACACCCTCTATAAATAGGGGATGAGTGTTTCATTCCCAAGACAATTCCATGTCTTTGGAAAAATTAGTAAATCCAAAAAGGTGGTGCAACAAAGTTTATTTTCCTTTTGTTAATTGTTCGCGAAAGATCCTATCAACGGATTGTCGAGCAAGGATTAAAGGAATACTTGGGAAGGTTTTTGATTGTGTTTAATCAACGAGGCCATTACCATTCCAAGAGAATGCGTTTACGTAAACTCGTAGTAATTCAAGATACGTAGGATTTCGTGAACTAATTATATCGTGATTTGTTGTTAAATTATTATTTGAATTAATATAGGATTAATTCATGCTAGTAATAATTATTGGAATTAAATTTGTATTTAAATATTTATCCCGAATAGATCCGTGCAACTTATTCCCCAACAACTGGTATCAGAGCCTCGGTTTCGGGCTCTGAATTTTTTAAATTGTAATTTAATTCGTTTTCATTAAATTTGAAATTGGATAGTAGAATTCTTTAGATCTTTTTTGCGGTATCCAATTGTCATGGAATTTAATGTGTTTATTTATGCATGCATATAAATTGTGGTTTTTAATTCGATTTGTTCGAATTCGTTTTGCCTCGAGAGAAAATCCACGAGTAGATTATGTTTTGTTTGATTTGATCAATGTAATAGACTAGTCTAGATCTAGGTTTATTTATTTTTTGTAAATAAATTGTACTTAGGATTTAAAGCGAGGCATGAGACGAAGAATTAAAAGATAAATCGAATCAGTATCGGACGACGTGCATCGCGTAAACGCGGTGGAGGGAGGCAGCGTGTAGGATGCGGACGTCGGGCAAAGAAGCGTGTGGCTAGGCGTCGAGGCGGGATCGGCTTGGGTAGTGCCTTGGGAAGCGGCTGTACCCAGCCGCCTTCATGAGGACCATCTGTAAGCGACCAAGTAGACGAGGCGGGAGATGGTATTGGCGGGAGCCTTGAGGCTTCTCAGGATCCGCGTGAGATCGGCGGATGAAGCGCGGATCTGTCGTGTCGAGGCATGGGCGGCGGTGCTTAGAAGGCGTCTTAGAAATTTGAATCGACAATGGCCCGAATCTTGGCGTGCATCGTTGCCGCGACTGCTGGCGTGGCATTTGAGGCGGAGTTTAGCACCGAGACCATCGAGTGAGAGAAATTTAAGACTCAAAATCAAGCCGAGAAAAAATCAAATATGACAATTGGATAATTTGTTTTGATATGTTTATTTTTACGCTTTTGCTTGATTTATTATTGTGTTTTCTTGTGCTTTATTTAATTTGTTTAAATGTGTTTTGCGTAGAGTTCCAATGATGAAAAATCTCACCATAAAAAATTACTAAGAATGTTTAAATAATTAATTAACAATTTTATTAGGATAATAAAATTGAATTAATTTTGACCTCCATGATTTATTTATTTGTGAATTCTTTTGGGAAAATTCACCTGGGGACGGTCAAAAGTTAGCTTTCATGAATGAATTCCAAATGGATGATTGTGGATTATTCTTAGTGGCGACGATGATTTAATCTCTCCACGAGGCTCGTTCAAAGCGAAATAATGATTTCAGATTTAATCATGGTTATTCTTAGGTATAAAATTGATATCATATCTTAGAAGTCCCCTGTCAATTTTATATTGGTCAATCGGGAGCCAACTATTAATCTGGATATTAAAGGTTTAATAATTGTTCTTGTTTGTAGAATTTCTTGAATGTGTTTAAATAATGACCCACCCCGTGAAACTTTATTTAAACTGTTTTTTGAATGTTAGGCGATCGTGTTCATATTTTTTTGAGATTTTAATATGATCATGTGATCGAACCTTGTGATATATTTGTGCTTATGCATATTATTGTTTATTTCGGTTCATCATGCCGCAACCTTTTTAATTCCTTTGTTCAATATACTTAAAGACAATTTGCTTACTGGTGAAAACTTCGTTGATTGGAATCGTAAACTTACTATTGTCCTCACTGCACAAAGCCATAATTGGGTTCTTACTACACCTAAACCAGAAAAGCCAAAAGATGAGTCAACTAAAACGGTTAAGAAAGAGTATCTTGTTGGGGGCGTTCAACGAAATGACAAAGTGTACCATCTTGGCTTCTATGTAGGATGTGTTGCAACACTAACACCTGAACGTTGAGGCCGCTGCAGACATCATGACTAGTCTTAAAGCGATGTTTCAACATCAGAACCGTGTTGCTCGTCAGATCACCATGAGGGACTAGCTCTCTATGAAAATGGTGGAGGGAACTCCCGTAAGGGAGCACGTTCTCCAGATGATGGCTCACCTTAATAAACTTGAGGTACTTGGCGAATCGACGCCGAGACCCAAATCGATTTCGTGCTCCTCTCTGCCCGAAAAGTTTTGAGCGATTCGAGTAGCCGAACTACCGGATGAATAATCGGAAGTTCTCGATGCGATCTATTTCAAACTTTAGTCTCGGTAGAAAGCGATATTGAAGACAAAAAAGTCGAGCCTTGGTGGCGAAATGGATGGACTTCTTCTTCAGGCGAGGGGTGGTAGAACAAGAAAAATGACAAAAGCCACAAGCAAGTGAACTCCAGAAGTGTTGCCAACGGCAAAGAAAAGGTGAAGGCGGTGGAAGCAAAGTGAGCAAGCCGGTGGGGAAGTGCTTATTTGCGTTGAAAAAGGACATTGGAGGTCGACTGTTCAAACCCAAAAGGAATGGAAAAGAAAGGTGAATTCTCGACTTAGTTGTTTAAAACTTTCTTGCGGCGTATGCCTCCCATTTATGGGTAGTGGATCTGGGTCCGCTGATCATGTTTGTTTCACTTTCTGGGGTTCAAGCGGACGGAAACTTAGTGAAGTGAGATCCTCATCACACCCAAGCAATCTTCACGATAGTGGCGGTGAAGCGATGGGAGAAGTGCATATCTTTTGAAAGACGAGTTTTAATTTTAAGAGATATTCTTTACGTTAAATTTTAGAAAGAATTTAATTTGGTTTTTAAACTTTTTTCTTGATGGATATTTGGTTCTTTTTAAATAAAGTTATTACCATTTCTCTTTTTGATAAATTTATCTACGTATCGTGGAACGTTGTCGAATAATCTCTATACAATTAGCGTGCAAGACACCACTTTCTGAAACGCATCCTATAACACATCAACTAAAAGAAAAGAAAAGAACGCTCATCAAACGTGAGCGAGACAATTTATGGCCAAGATCTAAGATTGGGACATATAAATCCAAAGAGGATCCAAAGGTTGGTGAAAAGGCGGTTCATTGGAGTTTCTCCAAGTTGAACTAATTCCAACCTGCGAATCGTGTTTGGAGGATAAAAAAACCAAGAGGCATTGAGCCAAAGGAATAAAGAAAAAGTGTTGCTAAATCGCTCACACAGATTATGTGGTCCAATGTCAACCAAAAGAAGAGAGGAGGTTATAAAGATTGGTCACTTTTAGTGATGAATTACTTTCGAGAGTGCAGTTATATTTTCCATGGAAGATAAATCGAGACTGGAGAAATTCAAAGAATTTAAGGCTCAAATCATAATCATAGGAAAAACGACGTTTCTACGATCCGTCGTGGGCTAATACCTCAGCGATGAGTTTTGAACTACTATTCGATGAAGGGGATCTGCAAATGAAATCCACCTTTAACCCTCAACAAACGGGGTTGCAGAAATGGGGAAAAACATAACTCTTTTGAAAATGGTTAGATACATGATGAGTTATGGCGATCTTCCCAAATCGTTGCAGGAGGTCATGCCGAAAAACAATGTAAATTATATTCTGAATCCTAGACTATCCAAATCTGCTCGGTTAAAACTCCCAAAAGTTAAACACTTGTTTATTGATGAAGAGAAAGGTCACAATTGCCCCCAATAAACATTACTTTATGCCTTGTATATGATATCATGAAACACATTGATAAAATCTAAATATTTGTGTAGAACTAGAACCCATGAATGGGTATGAAATGTTACCGTATTATCAATATAAGCGGCCCAAAAGCGAGCAACGGCCCGATCATAGTGGTCAGTGGGGAGGATAGCGGGCCCAGAAGCCCAGACTTGATCAATATACTCCACAATTATGAGTGATTCACATATGGGCATCTCACCGTGGATAAGAACTGGGATTTTCTTGTAAACAGGATTGTATTTAACAAGGAGATCACTTTTTGAGACTAACACGTGTTCTTCATGAAGCTCATATGCGATGGATTTAATGCTGAGAGCAATCATAGCCCGAAGTGCAAACGGGCTGCGAGATCCGCCCAACAGCTTTACATCACAAGAAGAATCCATTGTTTGAGTTTGGAATTGTTGGTGTGGGATAAGATGATAAATTATGATAGGGATGGATGCAATCCATGTTACATGGTCCTAAATAGAGATTGGAATTAACAACATGCAATTACTAAAATATCCCAATTTTAAAATAGTACTCACTCACAATATTTGGTTTTATTTCTACTTTCATGTGTTTAAATGGTTTTTTCCTTTGTTAACATCATTGATTATAATCTAAATTGATCAAATGGCCCCATTTAAGCACATTTATTTTTTAAGAAAAAAACGAAGATATTTGTTGTCATGAGGATAAAATTACAATAAATTTGTTCAAGATTATGCACGGATAAATTACAATAAATTTGTCAGATTAAATATTTCTCCTCCCCTTCAATAAATTGCAATTCTTCGCAGCCTACGTTGCAGTGACTTAGTAATAGCATTGCCTTCATCTCATCTTATATATGTTGTTTAATAATGTTTCATACGAATTAAAAAGTTATTAAATAATAATAAATATATATTTAATATTTTATTTTTGTCCTTCTATTTATCTATATATATTACAAAAGTAAATTTAAGGTCAAATTTAAAATATGACATTTAATTCTATTTTATTTGTGCAAAATGACAATTATTTTGAGACAAAAAATCTTCCTTAGAAAGACAACTAAAATGGGATAGAGCCATAGAGGGAGTCAGGGACGGATCCAGAATTTCGTTCGAAGGGGGGCGAAATTTTTCATTGAATACGGGCGAACACCCCCCCATGGAGTGATAGCTTAAGTGATTTTATCCAAAAAAATATAAAAATCAACATGACTGGGAAGAAACTCTGCAAAAGTAAATTCTGTTGTTCGATAAGAAATTATTAGTCCAATAATACAAGTTAAGATCATAGTTTTGATGATCTTCAGACAACTTAATTTACAAGACAAATGCCGGAAGAATCAAATGCCTTTGCTTCATTACACACACCAAAATACAACCACTCAGTTATCCTGCCGTCTCCCCTGCTTCATATTACATTATTAGTATTAGTAAATAAAATAAATCTATCAATCCAAAGTAAAAAAATCTTATCATATGTTTATATATCTCAGAAAAATCAGCCTCATATATATACACCTTCAGTATAATCAGCTATGACAACTAGTGATGTAAAGCTGTTAGGAACATGGGCAAGCCCGTTTGTGAACCGGGCCATCATGGCCCTCAAGATAAAATCCGTCGAATACGAGTTTGTTCAAATGACTCCGTCGGAAACAGGCGAGCTTCTCGTGAAAAACAATCCAGTTTACAAGAAAGTGCCTGTTCTTATCCATGGTGATAGGCCAATCTGTGAGTCCCTTGTCATTGTTCAGTATATAGACGATGCATGGACGAACTGCCCCTCCATCCTCCCTTCCGATCCCTATGATCGGGCCATTGCTCGTTTTTGGGCAGCTTTTATAGATGATAAGGTACAGTTATCTAGTCACTTGATGTTGTTCTGTTAACAGTTTCACTGTAAGGCTGTTTTGTTTAACTAATACTGTATAGTATAACAACTAATACTTTTGAGTGAAACAACTAATACTTTTGAGTGAAACAACTGATACTGTTCAAAAATGACCTCAAGATACTAATTAACATAAGTTATAATGGTTACAGTTATCCAGTCATTTGATATTGTTCTGTTAACAATTTTACTGTACAGCTGTTTTATAACTAATACTGCATAGTATAACAACTAATACTTTTGAGTGAAACAATTAATACTGTTCAAAAATGCACTCAAGATGCTTTAATTAACATGAGTTATAATGGTTTCAGTTGATTCCAACGTTCCATCAAATCAGGGAGGTAGAAGGAGACGAGGCAAGAAACGCTGTTTTCGAAAAAATACATGAGCTATTTTTGTTACTGGAGGGGGCTTTCGTGGAATGTAGTAAAGGCGAAGCTTTCTTCAATGGAGATAAAGTTGGTTACCTGGACATAGTTCTGGCGAGCTTCGTGGGGTGGATAAAGGTAATCGAGATCATTGGTGGAACGAAGATTCTTGATGAAACCAAGATTCCTCATCTGGTGAAATGGGCTGAGAGGCTTTATTCAGACAGCTGTGTTAAGGATGTTATGCTGGATCCTCACTCACTTTTAGAGTTTTACAAGAAGTTACAGGCTTCCAAAGCTGCTTAGGATTGAAAATGTCTGAAATCAATAAATGATTCGTTTGGTTTATGTGATGCTTGAGGAAAGATTGACCCTTTATCTTTCTTTCTGTATTAGATTTTCCTCCTTGTTGATTTGATTCAAATAATGAGTCTCTTAGGCCAAAATGTCATGCCAGCTTCTGCTTTTTTTACTATATCTTGTGATTATGAAATACAGAAACTGAGGTTTGTTCTTGATACTATGATCAGAGATATCGGTTCGGTTAGTCCAAGAATGGGAGTTATATAAAAATCACTTGCAAGAATTTTTTTGTATAAGCTTCAAGAGCTTAGTTTTGATCTACAGTTAACTTAATTCCAAAACAAAGTCCAATGGAATAAAGGGCCTCTCTGTAGAGTTGCTACAAATCAACCCATTCGAAAAACCCGAGATTCTTGTAAAAAACAATCCTGTTAAAAAAAAGAGTGCTTGTTCTTATTCATGCTGATAGGCCAATCTATGTGTCCCTTTCCATTGTTCAATAAGTCGACGAGGAATGGACTGTATAATGGCCCGTTCCGAACCCTATATATGAACGCGCAATTGTTTCGTTTCTGGTCAGCTTTTGTAGATGAAAAGTCTTGCTATAGCTTGTAATTATGCAAGTTAGATGAAAGTTTGACAATTTCCAGCATGCGATGACTAAATAATTTGTTGCTATTTCCTCAAAAAGAACAATAATTCGTGGCTATTTTCATAATATGATTCAATATTGCCATTCATAATGTAAAATTACCAGAACCTAGAGCTATAGGCTATAGCACTAATCCATTCATTGACATAAGGAAAGTCAAATCTGCTAGCATTAGGTTGCCTCACTTCTTAATGATTCTAGATTAGCTTCTAATCTACATTTTGAATTATCTTAATATTCTTTCAAGATTACACATCTTGTATAATAATCAAGAAACCACTTATAAAATTTCTCATCTGAGGAAGTGGGATTAGGACACAAAAAATTCAGAATTGGGTATGGCAGAGAGTGGTGTTAAGGTACTAGGATCATGGTCAAGCCCATACTCGAACCGAGTTCAAATAACTCTGAATCTCAAGTCTATTGATTATAAGTTCATTGAAGAAAATTTCTACATGAGCAACAAAAGCGAAGAACTTGTTTAAGGCTAATCCGGTCCACAAGAAAATCCCGGTTCTGATCCACGGTGAGAAGGCGATAAGTGAGTCCCTTGTCATTCTTCAATACATTGACGAAGCCTGGACTAGCAACGGCCCGTCCATTCTCCCTTCTGATCCTTATGATCGCGCCATGGCCCGTTTTTGGGCAGCGTACATTGATGACAAGGTCCAGTTTCATTTTCTCTGTGCTGCACAATTCTTGCAATTCTTTTACTACAATTCAAGTTAATTTTAAATGGTATTAGTTGTTTTACTAAAAGGTATTAGTTTTGTTGCTAAATGGTATTAGTTTTATTCACTAAAAAGTTTTAGTTCTGTACAGTTGCACTGTACATCTGATGTACAGGAGTATTATTCCATGTGTTTTGATAATCTTGCGACGATTTCAGTGGTTTCAGTTGTTGAAGGAGCTGGAAAATGCGTCAGGAGACGGGGCGAGAGCTGGCGCGATTATAGGGAACATATTTGAAGGGCTAATGGTGTTAGAGGAGGCTTTTGAGAAATGTAGGAAAGGGAAAGATTATTTTGGAGGAGATAATGTTGGTTATATTGATGTTGTACTTGGAAGTTGCTTAGGATGGATTAAGGTGGTTGAAACTGGATTTGGTCTGAACCTGTTGGATGGAACCAGGGTCCCTGGATTGGCAAGATGGGCTCACATGTTTTGTGAACATCATGCTGCTAAGGATGTTGTACCTCAGGCTGAAAATCTTGTCCAGTTTTTTATGATGGTCCAAGCTACAAAAGCTTCTTCTGGTTGAAGAGCTTTTGATTGATAGGATAAGTTTATGAAACAAGTGTTATGTTTTATGTTTCCTTGATTTTTAACTGAAATGATCATATTTGCCTTTTCAAGCTAATATTCATTAAAAAAAAAAAATTGTTTTTTTTTTTAAATTTTAAAGTTGACCTCTTTGACAAAGAATGATAATTGTCATTAAAAAAATTGAAAACATGACTCATTAGAAAAATATGACCACCTTATGAGATTATCATACATGATGCATATTTCATTGACTATAATGTTGTGACCCATGATATATTAAAACTAAAAACTTCTATGAATCACCAGTCTAATATAGGGTATCAATTATCAATTCAAGTTTTGGAAGACAATAACTGGAATGATAAAATATCGTATAAGTTGAATTTTATCTTTTGAAAAAATATCGTACAAGTTGTGTCCAATTTTTTAGTAAAATATTTAATACATTATAATGAAATAATTTAATATTAAAAAAATTATAAACCAGTTAACATTTAAATTAATCGCAGATAATGTCTTTATTACTAGTATTTTATAATTTGAGTGGATTGGATAATTTATTCTATTTGATACCCTAAATCGATAAAGTATTAAAATCTCCACTATATATAAAGACAATTTTTAGACAAAGTCAAATCACTTATATTTTAAAATTCTCTAATCTTAATAACTCAAACCTTGAGAAGGAATAATAATACAAATTGGAGATATAAAATGAAAAACACAAGATAGAATAAAATGAAAAGTTATCTTTCTTTTTATGTATAAAAGCTCCAATTGTTTAAAAAAAATTATATTCTTAAACAATAAATCTTTTTATGTATAATAATGATAAAATTATGTATAGAGGTGATTCATGTGAGTGTGAGTGTTCCTGAACCCAAAAAGCCATCGGAATTAAATTGTGAATAGGTTAGGCGCACCAAAAAATATTTGCTGCCTCGTTTGATACTTTTTTTTTTTTGGTAGGAACAAATTATAAGATATTACTTAGTTCTCTGAAATCCGAAACAAGATAAGTGACGGTGACGCCTGAATGGGCCGTTGTAGATGTTGAAAGGGTGTGAAACGTGAGAATCAAAACGAAACTTTGATGTAACTATGAACACAATTATGTATTAAACAATCATATCCATTCCAAACCCAAGATTAGGAAACAGTGGACCGACTGTTGAAGCCTTGCAACGATCTTGAAATTCAGAGCATCTTCTCCGCCAATCTGCAAAAACCCACAAACATACTCTATATAAAGGCTAAGTTAATCACAAGAAACTGAGAAAAAATTCAGAAGAAAAAAAACGCTTTCTTGAAGATGGAAGTTGAGATGAAATTGGACAGATGGGGGTACCAAGTGAGGACTTGCTCAGATGCTTGTATATCTGCTATTAACTCTTACTATCATCAGGTTAATTTTGGTTTCCTTTAGTTTCTTGAAATATGTTTACTCTACTATTTATGGTTCATTTAAATTTATGTTTGGTGTGAAAAATGAAAATTGTGAAAATGCACTCCACGATATTGCTTAATTGTTTAATTTCTTGAGGGATGTTTACCATACTTTTGTGTTTTTTATGTTCAAGTTAATGAATTTCTTGGTTTTTGTTTTTGGGCTCTTTTTGGTGAAATATGTGGAAACCTAGTGTAAGATATTGCACAGTTAATTCTTCAGAGATGGACACTGATTATCCGTGTTATCTAAGGTTTTTGATATGAAGAAATTTGGTTATTGTTTTGGTTCTTAGGTGCTTAATTATGGAAGGAAAATGTCTGTGATACTGGAAGCTCCAAAGAGCGATCCGCAGTGTGTTCTGGGCAACATTTTAGCCGCACATTTTCTCTGCTCAGCTGATCATTCTCGTGCCCCTGCATTCATCGATGCAGCCAAATCTAAATCTCGTATAATTTCCCGTATCTTTCTTAAATTTTCTGCATTGGCCTTTGGTTTTCTTTTAATTTTAGCTTTATAAAATTTGGCCAGGAACATGCTAGCTTATATGAGAAGGCAGTGTTTGAAGATTTGATGTATTTAATGTCTCCAGATAGAGATGATGATCTGACTGTGGAGATGCATTCCAAGGTGATACTTTATCTGGATTAATTTTTGTTGATTTTCCTGGTTTATTATGATCACCCTTTTCAATTTGAAAAGTATCTTTGGCCTTAAATGCTACCTGCTTTTTTGCTGGTGGTTTTTATATGTAATGTTCCATTCCTAATTAGCCCGTGAACTTGAACATGTTGCTTTTTTTAAAACATCTGCTTATATGCTTTGGTTTTGAGAAATTCTGGTAATAATCTGCATATTGACTTGGTTACAGCTTTTTACACGATTTTTCCCAGAGATCTTGTATCATTAAAGAGAGCTCAAGCGTTGTGCTTTTACATGGGTCGGCCAGATCTATTTTTGGAACTCAGAGAACAGGTACTTTATCATAGCAAATCAAATCCTTTGGTGAATTAATTAATTAACAATATTGGTTTTACATAGCTATAATGAACATCAAGGGCGTTTAAGTGGTTGGACAGATACATTAGAATTTTTATTCTGTCATCCAAACAGAGCAACTTAACTAATAGAATATAACCAATAGGTTCTTCCAATAAATGAGAGTGAGGATTATATATATGGCATGCTTGCGTTTGCGTTGCTAGAGCTTGGTCGAATGGAAGATGCAGAAAAAGCCGCTAAAAAGGGATATGAGATCAACAAGGATGATTCTTGGTCACAGCATTCAGTGAGTTTGACTTGATTCTAATGCCCGCCCAATTTAGCTTATTACTAATATCCTTGTGACATGTTTGGCTTTCCAACATGTGCAGCTTTGCCATGTTTACCAGTACGAGTGCCGTTTCAAAGAAGCAGTGGAGTTCATGGAAAATTGTGCACAATCATGGGGCTCTTTGTCGTCTTTTATGTGAGTACATGTTCATTTAAAAAGATATCCTACTATTCCTTTAATGTTTTAGCTGGCTGAAGAAGACTTTTATTAGGTACACACACAACTGGTGGCATGTTGCTCTATGTTACTTAGAAGCCCAAGCACCTATGGAAAAAGTACGGGATATTTATGACGAATGCATTTGGAAAGAACTGGAAAGAAGTGATTCCATGGCGGCAGAGGTCTCTCGTGATGTTTTTCCATCTTAAAACTGTTAATTATAACTTACTGCAGCATATATTTCATCTGTTTACGCCTTTTGTGATCAGGTGTACTTAAATGCTGCTGGTTTGTTATTGCGTGTTTATGTACGAGGTGCACAGGATATTTTTGAGGACCGTCTAAAGAACTTAGCCAATTGTGTTACAGATCAAGTAAGTTGCCACCTACCACCCTGCTGTATTCAGTTTCTAGAAAATGTTATGAAGAAGTAGGTCTCATGTGAACCAGTCTCGTGTGAACTCTCTTCTTCAATGTAATACCATTTTTACATAGAAGTATTATGTTTTAGCATACGAAGTATCACTATTTAGAAAAATGTTTGATTTTATGTGTAATTCTTCTCAAAATCACTAAACAATGATACTTCGTAGGCCAAACAGTATATCGAGTTCACTGTAAAACTTTAGTGAACCAGGTTTACAGAATTTTTTTTTTTATTAAATTCATGGATCCTGAAATTAGCAAGATTGGAAACAGAGAAAAGAATAAGAGGAGAAGCTAAACGAAACCCTTAATATGACTCCCCAATTATGCGTATAAACCATTTTTGAATTAACATTGCTGTTAATCAGAGTACCTTTATATGAATTTATCTATGCCATCTTTGCAAGTTTCTATGGTTTCTTTTCCCTTCTGTATGTATCTGACTTTATCATTGAAAATTGATTAAAACTTGTCTTAAGATACGTACCTCAACTGCGTGACTCAGGCTGTTTGGTTTCTGGAATGGCACCTCGATATCATGATATTATGGACTTTATCATGTATTGGAGAATTCAATAAAGCAGAAGATCTACTCAAGGGCTTGAAATCCAAGTGGGATGTTCTTCCCAGCCTCTCCCAGGCTTTCCGATTGCTAGCTGTTGGCTAATTCATTTCATTCTGTTCTTTTCGCTGTAGGGTTTCCAGAATGAGCAAGAAGAAACAACAAACAATGCAGAGAGCACTTTCAGTTCGTTTCTTTCGTTTGCTTCTATGAAACATTTTCTTTTATTCTCGCGTGCTTCTAGGATTTTAATTTACAACTTCACTCTTCCAGCTTGCAGAAGCTCTCTACAGATACGGGAAGGGCGAAAGTACAAGAAGGCATTGGAACTTTTTTGGGCACGACTTTGATTACATAAACTACAAGGTATCCAAGAAAAACACATATGCCACCTTAATTTTATTCTTGCTAGAATTATGTGAAAAATGCTTCATTGTGCTAGATAATCGGGGCATCTGATGAACAGCTTGATGTATTCACCGAAGTACATATCATTTTGCTTCTAGAAACGGGAGAAGCACCCAAAGGTATCACCAAACTTTTTCCTTAAGAGAAATTTGGTTAGTTTGACCAGCATTGACTTTGGCCTTGCAGCTATTGAAGCTATTGAAAAGCAGTTGAAGAAACGGGAAGGTGCACCCTTCTTATGGTCTCTCCTGGTACGCCCTCCATTTTAAGGTTTCACATAGGTTATCAAATGAAGATTGTAGAAACTGGGTTAGTTATATTTACATAAGCTGATAATATAGGAGAAAGCCAGTTCGATGTTGGGAATGGAGGAAGCTACAAGTTATGGTGAGAAAGCCAGGAAGCTAGAAGCTGCATATTTCACTTAAGTTACAGAGGTTAGAATAAGAGCCATCTTCACTATTCTAATCTTACGTTTTCTACTATCTATAGTCCGCACGTGTTTAATTATGCATATACATATTTCTCATCAATAAACTGTGGGAGCATTTAATGTTTAATACATAAGAAAATACCAACAACTCATTTAATCATCATTTTTCTTGAGAAATTTCAGACTGTTCTTCTTCTTCATCTTCATCGCCAGTACCATGTTCCGTAAGCAATTTCTCGAGTTCATTCTCCACTACTTTCTTTGCAGCCTCTGCCATCTCTGCTCTCTTTAAAGCATCCACGACTTCTGATTGTACACTCTCGTTCTCCTTCAGCATCATCTCGATTTTCTTCAAAACTTCGCACTCACTCGCCTTTATTTTCTGCAATTCGACCATGAGACCTCCCACTTTTGAATCTCCATCCCTTCTACTGTCCTCGATCTTCTGATTCATCACCTTGAACTCATCAACTGTTAATGTTATCTTCCTCGAAGATGTAGATCCCGGATCGGTTCTAGGAGAATTATGAATTTGATCATCTGCTAACTTTTCTGCAGCTTTAGCATCTTCAGCTTCCTTCAGGGCAATCTGTAGCTTTTCATCACTTTCCTCAGCTGCTATTCTATATGTTTCAGCTTCTTTCTTTAATAGTTCGACTTTCTCTTGTAACTCCTCTGCTTCGTGTCTATCTCTTTCAGCTTCTGCTAATAGCTTCTCCAGAGACGCTTGCAGTTCTTCAATAGCATTCGTGGAGACGGCCGCCGCAAGCACAGCCTTCATCTTCTCCACATCAGCCTGCATTTAGAGCTGTAAATGAGTCGAGTCGAATGCATAGTTGTTCATGCTTGTTTGATATGTTATCGAGCTTTGAAATTTATGTTTGAACTTGTTTGATAATTAATCAAGGCGAGCTCGAGTAGTTTAACATTTCTACACTTGTTTTAATTTTTTTCACTTATCGACTTTACCATATATAAAAGTATGTTCAAGCTTGTTTGATATCTATATAATCATTCGAGTATTGAATAGCTTGGTTTGTCAATTTTTAACCATACCTGCAATTGCTCGATTCTTGATTCTTTATCTAACACCTTGCTCTCACATTCCGAGTGCTCCCTCTTTGTTCTCTCTAACTCCATTTTGATTGAATCGACAGATGCTCGAATTGAAGCTTCTTCCGCCAGACCATCTTCCAGCTCCTTCTTAGCTTGGTCGAGCGCTAGAACTGCCGTTTCTAAGTGATGCATGTCCAAAGCACGGACATCATTCAGCTGTTCCTCTATAACCTTTATAGCCTCAGTTGTTTCTTCAAGTTTGTGATGCTCATCTCTTAAACTCTTCATTTCCTTCTCCGCCGCGTCCTTAGCCGATTTATGAACCAGTAAGTGAATCTCCTTCTCCGCAACGAGCCTTAAATGTTCTTCATGGGCTTGGAGAGACTCACACTTCACCTGATCAGACAAAAATTTATATGAGACGGACATTCAGTTTAGATGGCCCAGTGGGCTTATGACTCTACCACCAAATCATCAAAACGTGGTTTAAATACTCAAGTGAAACATCGTCCCACACAAGACCCTCTCTCACCTGATCAAGTGTTCGATGCAGCATTGCAACTTCCTTCTCTAGTAGGGTTCGTCTCTCCTGATACGTCTTGGAAGATTGTCGGGCATCCTCGATTGCTTGAAAAGCAGCCAATTTTGCTATGAGGGCTGCATCGAAATCTTGTCTTAAATTCGCAAGTTCTTGTTTGGTGGCAATAAGGTCTCCAGACGAGGACTTGTAACGTTCTCTCTCCCGGTCCATATCTTGTTTCCATTCGTCGCTACCGAGTTGAGCTTGTTGCTCTTCGAACTCTTTGGCTCGACGCTTTGCTGATTCTGTGGCTTTAATGGCTGCTTGTTTCGATTCGCTCAGAGTTTCGAGCTTGGTTGTGAGTTCCTGAAGGGTTCTATTAGCCCTCATGAGATCTCGTTGTGCTTCACCCTTTGCAGATTCCACATTTTTGAGCTTATCTTTGTATTGATCCAATTCTTTAATTACCATGTGATGCTGTGTCTCTTTTTCCACAAGTTTTTGCTGCAACTGAAAAAATAAATGAAGAATTGGGGATCGTTTTTTACAAGCTAAAAAAGAGGGGTAAATATATTATACAAAAACTCATATGAGACGGTCTCATGCAATTTTGTCTCATATGCATTAAAATATTATATATACCTCTTCAGCTTTAGTCTTCTTAGCGACAGCCACAGGTCTTGATTTTGGGGAGATAACATCGCCAAATAAGGTGACAGCAGCCTTAACAGATTCAAATGGTGCTCTTGTGTCGATTTCTCCCACATCCATTTTTGGAGATTCACAACCTGCATTTGAAATTGAATATGAATTTGGAGACTCAATAACTGATCTCGGAGATCCAAACCCATATTGCAACATTCTCTGTTATTTTCCTTTTCACTCATTTATCTATCTTCTTGTGTTTTTTCTCCCTGATAAAATTCTCAAGATAGCTAGATCCATTCACAATTGGATGTCATTACTGGTGATTTTTAATCAAGACCGCAAGATTCCTTTTGAATATCATCAGCCTCGAATTATATAACTTATAACACCTATTTAATCCTATTCTATTTTTTTTCCAGGAAAAAGATTACAAGAATTGTTCAAAAAATCTTTCTTTGTTCAACAGAGTATCCCTAATTTTTCATCCTCCAACATGCAGAAAAAAGAAGAAAAGGATTGTAAGAAACAAGGATTGGAGTTTGATGGGAATCTAATTTGGAGGGTTGGAAGAGCGACTACTCCGGTGGATCTCATGTATACACCACCAAACTTGTCTTAATAATAGTTCTGTATTATACAGTAATTAATTTTGTACGAGATAAATAATGTTATATTGGGTCGGATGTAACGTATATATTTCGCATTAATAAGCTGTGGAAGGGCTTAGCCCACCTGATCACTTGGCTCCTCAATTTCCTGGGAGACCCAGATTCGATTCTCTTTGGAAACGAATTGGAGCGGAGTGTTTGGGTGCTTGGTGTATTAAGTGTTATCTAAAATACCAAAAATTCCTTTACAACATCCACACGTAAGGTGCGCCACATCCACTAGCAGGGAAAAATGTGTCCAGATTTAGGTAAACTGACATGCCCCTTAAAACTAGAAAAATGTGTCCAGATTTAGGTAAACTAACATGCCCCTTAAAACTAGTCGTTCTAGACTTGGATTTTTTCTAATGCATTCTCTGGGGCGAGATATAAAAATACGTAGCTTAAAAGTTACATGTCGATATTAGAATTCAGAAACTAATCATAATTAGTACATGCTTAACTAACGTGACTATAATCCTCTTTACACTTGACTTGCATTCAAGCTAGGAATCAAATTTCTGAAAGAAGAACACAACCAAAATATCAAATGACAGTAAATTTCGAAAGAGGAATTAGATTCACTTTCAAAAAGACAAAAGCACTGGATCTATTAACATTATATTCACTCAAAACCAGACAAAAATCATCTACACCTTTTCCAGTTAAAATTTCTGATACAGTTGACAAATTAACATCCATCATTCTATAATGTTAAAATGTCATTCTCAAAATTATTCTACAATGCTTCCCTCAAACTACTAGCCCTCCAACACCATCAGGAACCACCACATTGCTCGAATTCGAGCCCCTCAACACGCCTCTTCCCCGGCCCTTAATCCTCCTCAGCTCCGCCGCAACCTCCCGTGCATCCGGCCTATCATCCTTATCAGCCGCAACGCAGCGGAAAGCCAGCTCCGCCACCGCCGTAACCCCCTCCATTGCCTCCCCATCCACCACCAAAACAGGGTCCACCACCTGGTGCAACAGCCCCATTTGAATCCTCGGAACCACCATATCCGCCAACGTCATCCCCCGATTCTGATCAACGGCTCTCATCCCCGTGATCAATTCCAACAACACAACTCCAAAACTGTAAACATCACTCTTTTCGTTCAACCTGAATGATCTATAATAATCGGGATCCAAATACCCCGGGGTGCCCTGAGGCCCCGTCCAAACGCCCTCGGATGTATTACTCGACGCCATTGTCGTCTCTGAGCACACCAGAAGCCTCGAAAGCCCGAAATCCCCGACTTTAATTCTCATATCCTTGTGCACAAAAATATTGGAGGTAGTAATGTCTCTGTGAACCACAGGGGGCATAACTGACAAATGCAAATACTCAATCGCCATTGCAATTTGAAAAGCGATATCGACTCTAGTGTTCCATGTTAAAGCCCCCTTTCTGTAAACACTCTGTTTTCCATGGAGATGATCGGCGAGAGTACCATTAGGGATGTAATCGTATACCAGGAGTAGGGCTCTCGGATCGCTGCAGTATCCGTGAAGCTTGACTAAATTAGGGTGATTGATCGACGATAGTATCAGTATCTCGTTGCAGAATGACTTTTTCGAAAACCCTTTCTCTCCGGCGGCGGCGGAATTGTGCTTGTGCAGGTATTTCACGGCGACTAATCTGCCGTCGCTGAGATGGCCTAGATAGACGGAACCGAATCCTCCGTCGCCGATTTTCCGTTTGGGATCGAAGTGATTGGTGGATTCGTCGAGCTCTTCGTAGGTGAACACCGGCGGCAGTAGACTGGCGGAGCGGTGGCGCCGGAGGAAGACTATGGTCGGGTCTTCATCTGGATCTGATAACGATTTTTTATTCGATTGGAAAACAACAAATGCGATTGCGAGAGCAATCAAAATACAGACGAACAGAGAAATAATCGACAAAATCGCGATTCGATTAGGGCTTTGTTGCCGAATTCGAATTTGGGACGGGAAGCAGATGAATTGCTTTTTGGAATCTGAGGAATTGAATCCGCAGAATCCGTTATGAGCGATGCAGGATTTGCAGCTGGAGAAATAGGGGTCTTCATTTTCGTCCCACTCCACCTCGAACCCTATTCTCAACATTTTATCCAGAACGCCGAGGACATCGCCGGTGCACTCGGGCTGGAAATCCTCGCGGTGGCGCGCGGCGGAGCCGCCGCAGTCGTGGATGAGGTGGATTGGATTTTTGATGAGCTTGCATTCCCAGGAACAGCGGCTGCAATTGGGGAGATTTGGGGGCGGGCAGGGTTTGAGAGCAGAGAGGCGGGCGCAGGAAGAATCCGAGACCCGGAACGGAGACCCGGAAAATGAAACGGGTCTATTGAGTGCGGAGATGGTGGGTGTGCAGTTACGGGGGGTGGGTGGGGGGGGGGTGAGGGAGAGTGTGAGGGAGGTGGAGTTGGGTTCGTAGTGGAGGAGAGAGAGGGTGAGGTTGTTGACGGAGATGGTGGCGCCGGCGGCCGGTGAGCAGCGGAGTTGGAATGAGGGGTGGCCGCAGCCGGCGGAGAAGGAGAAGGGGAAGGGCGGCGGAGAGGTGAAGGGTGAGCAGGGGGTTTTGGTTCCCGGTGTGCAGGTGTGGGATGTGGCGAAGAAAGGAAAGAGTGTTGTTGCAAGAAAGATGAGTGCGGTGGCGGCCGGAGATGTTGGTGGGGGTGGTGGCATGGTGGTGGAGATGAAATGGGGAGGGAATGTAAACAATAATGAGTGGAGTAAAGATCTAAATCTTGAGCTACTTTGGGTGGCCTACGAAGGGGGTGGGCCCGAGTTGGGGGCTTGTGTAGTCAGGTACAAATGCATGTGGAATCTTGGACAAATATGGATTTAAATCAAATATGGATTTAAATCATGTTTTGTATCAATGTTTTCATAATCGAACTGGTGATCGAACCGGACGGACCACCGATCAGCTGTTCAACCGATCGGATCGGTTCAATCGGTCGGATCGGTTCAACCGACCGTTCAACCATTTTCTATGTTTAGTTAAAAAAAAAAAAAAAATATACACCTATAAAAATTTAAATATATATTTTATAACTTTTCATATCATATTTTATAAATTTTGTCCTACCTCATACATTTATCCCACATCGAAAGTGTTGGAGAAAAATGTGAGAGAAATATAGATTTAAAATTTTAAATATTTAATATAAATTAATAATTTAATTTAAAAAAAAAAAAAAAACCGGTTTTTTTCGGTTGAACCGGGTTTTGACCGGTTTTGACCGGTTCAACCTGAAATCCGGTTATATATGTGTTTTTTTAACGGGATTCGGGTTTGTTCGGTTCAGTTTAACCAGGGTTGAACCCACGGGTTCAACCCGATTTTGAAAACATTGTTTTGTATAACGCTAAGCATGTATGATTATGAATCTATAATACTCCCTCGTCCGTGTAATTGTTCAATTTTTTTTTTTAAAGAATAAAATAATAAAAATAAAGGGTAGTTTTGGGTATTGGGATGGAGGAAAGAGGTATGTGGAGTATTAAGTGATATTATTTGTAATATTGTGTGAAAAGTAAGGATAAAAATTATGGGTAATGAATTTACATTTTTCTTTTATAAAATGAGAAAGTTATAGTGGGACGTCCATAAAAAAATAGCGAGACAATTATAGCGGGACGAAATGGATTATATTTTTCGTTAAATAACACATTATTGTACTATATTAAATTCTAAATCTTTTTGTATTGTAGACTCACATGACTTTAATGTATATCAAGGTGCTATGCAACAAAACATGATCCAAATCCGACAAAATACATATAGTATTTTTTAAAATAAAATACAATTTGTATTAGTAAAAATTGCTTTATTTCAACCTTGACTTGTTTTTCTTAAATTTTTTCTATCAAATTTCTTTATTTTGATATTTGTTAAAATACTTATTGGTATTGTAGTATATATAAAGTATTATTTGTAGGTTATATTTAATCGAAAAGTTTCATAAAAAACGAGTCTCGAGTTGGAATATATAGTTTTTAACTGGTAGAAGTTGTAATTTGTAATTAACCTTTAAATGGTTTCATATTCAATGATCGACTAATTCGGTGAATCATAACCTATCGTGTTAATGGTTCCATCTTAAAAATTAATCACACCTTGAAAATTTTAAACTTAAAACCTAAAGATAAATATACTCTTAAATTTAAGATTACACCATTAGGTAAACCGATGGGTCAAAAAAACTTCTTGATTTTGATAAAGTATTCACATAGTGGAATACGAGATTTTGTACCTAATTTGATTATTTATAATGAGAACGGATGCGTTGTGGTATTTACCACACATTCAAACACAATTACTATATAAATGCATATACAATGGGATAAATTTAACCCCTCAATAAAATAGAGAGTCAGTCATTCATGTAGTATCTATATGTATAAATTGAACGGAGTGTTTTTCCGTTTTTAATAATGATGGAGTGTTTGAGCGTGGAATGCAGCTGCGGGTGGGGTTCTCAATGAGAGGCTCACGTGAAGAAAATGGGATAAAAACAAAAAGCCTTTAAAGAAAAAGATATCAAATGTTGGCTGATTGTAGAAACCAAAGGAGCGTGGAAATTTGAAAAATAATTTGCCTAACTTTCCATTTTTCCAGGAGAGTCGTAGTATATTAATATGATTGCTTGCTTGCTTTTTACACATATGCCCAACTTATGTTTGGGTAGACTAGTGCGTCTGTCTAAAAGTCTTAAACCTTCGGTCAACAGTGGTTTGTTTGTTAAGCAATTATAGAAAATAATAGAACTAGGAATTTATAGATAAATAATTTGGTTATTAGGTTAAATTGCGAGAAGAACGAATTACGTTGGTCGAGCGGTTCACCGACTTAAATACCGAAAGATTCACATTGCTCTTTTTTGTGTGGTTATTTTACAACCCAACAAAATCACCTAAGAAATCTGATGAGTGTTCCTAAGGCCCTTGAAGATATTTCAAAACGTCACAAGACAACATGGGTCAAAGCCCTAATGTAACGAATTCCACTTCGCCGTCAAGTTGAATAGACTCGACCGTTAATATATTGCATTACTATCCTTGCGGAAGAATCGCGAACGTGACTTACTGGGCAAAGGATCGACCATTTTTGCAACTTAGGCCTAAGATATTGTTGTACCACCAAAAGTAAACACCCAGGTTTCCTTTTGTCGAGATCATTTGATCAACATATCGCCCTTTTGGCCACCGTTTGCGACTTTCAAGTATTCTAAGGATCCACTTACCCGCCTCCTAGTCTCCGTCGCCTATAAACCGCAATTACGACCTCGGCAATATCCGTCTTGTACACACCATCAGATACATCAAACTTCCAATTGTCAAGTATACGAGCGGAAGTCCCTCTTTCAACATTAGTGCCCTTGTTGATATTTTGAACACCATGGTGGCTTTTGCCTGTGAAAGATATGTTTTCACACCTTGTCATGATCTCGTGATACCCAAGATTTGGCCTCCACTGTCCTTCTATAGTAAAACCTTTTCTCCAACTTGCTTACCTCGGAGCTCACAGCAAAATGATATAAATCCCAACAATCTGAAGTAACATCAATGGTCTCTACACCTCTTGATCTCAATCACACCTCTTGATCTCAAGCCTGTGAATGAGCTTTGCAACTTGTCTTGCTTGTTTCAACGGTTTCTCTCCTTGGTAGTAGTGAAGGGCCTTATGTTTGATTTTCAAGGCGGTTGAAGTCGTGAATAACTTCAACTTCTCTAAGGTCACAACCTTAGTCAACATGTGTTATGCAGGATTCTCACTTCCAGGATCTTCATCACATCTTGAAGATCTTGTTCTCGATGAAGGTAACGAATGTAATGATACCTCAACTCAATGTGCTTCAATCCTCGGTGAAAGGCAATTCTTCGCCAAGTGAATAGCACTGATTTGTCATTATACGTAATACTATCCTTTTTTCCTTCCCCAACTCACACTCATGATTCGCAACCAAACCATTTCTTTACTAGCCTCGATGGCGCGAACGTACTCTACGCCCGCAGATGGATCGAGCTACGATCTTTTGCAACTTAGAAGCCCAAGATATTGTTGTACCACCACCAAAAGTAAACACATACCCCGTAGTACTCACTCCTCCTTTGTCGAGATCATTTGATGTCAAGTCTGCAACAACATATCCTCGCCAACCCAACGCTTTTGCCCTCAAAGCACAAAGCTTGTTCAGTAGTACCTCTCAAGTATCTAAGGATCCACTTCACTGCCTCCCAATGCTGCTTACCCGGATTGCCCATAAACCGACTAACAACTACCACCGCCAGGCAATATCCGGTCTTGTACACACCATCAAAGATACATCAAACTTCCAATTCTCAAGCATCTGAGTGTTTTGCATGTAGGTCCATCTCCTCTTCGCTACTAGGTGAGTCCTTGTTGGATAGCTTTGAACCGACTTTCCCAACGGGACCCGAATCGCTTTGCATCTTCCTTTCTAAATCTCTCCAAGACTTTTTTTTTATGTATTCAGCCTGTGAAAGATACAAGTTTCTTGCCACCTTGTCATGATCGATTCGCATACCCAAGATTTGCTTGGCCTCTCCAAGGTCCTTCATAGCAAACCTTTCAGACAATTTTTCCTTCAACTTGCTCACCTCCCGAGCACTAGAGCCTGCTATCAACATATCATCAACATATAATAGCAAAATGATATAACCATCATCATACCTCTTGAAGTAACATCAATGGTTAAAATTTCACACCTCTTGATCTCAATCTCGTGCATGAACCCATCAAACTTCTTGTAGACCATCAGTAATGGAGCTTGTTTCAGACTGTACAAGCTCTTCTTCAACTTGCAAACTAGCTAACTACCCCCTTAGACAAGTATCCCTCTGGTTGCTTCATGTAGATGTCCTCATCTAAATCACCATGAAGAAAGACGGTTTTTACGCCCATCCCGTTTCTAACACCAAATTTTTGCGACCACCAAACTCGAGAACCAATCGAATGGTAGTTAAGCTTCACACCATTGGAGTAAAAAATATCGGTATAGTCAATACCATATTTCATTTGAAACCCCTTCACAACCAATCTTGCCTTGTAGCGTTTGCTTCCATCGACCTCTCTTTTATTCTAAACCCACTTGTTATGCGGTGCTTTCTTGCCCTTAGGAAGCTCAACTAGCTCCCAAGTTAGTTGGTCATCAATGAATTCATCTCATCATCCATTGCAGTTTTTCACTTGTCCACCGCATTTACTACGTGTTGCCCTAACATAACATTCAGTTCACCACCATCGATTAACAATAAATAATGAAGGGTGGGTGAATACCTATCTGAGAGAAAAAAAAAAGGAGATCTCCGATCTCTCGTGGATCTCCTTTTTAATGGTGAATTGTTGGTGGTGGTGTACTTGGTTCTTCCTCAACAATCACCGATCATCTAGAACCCTTTTCCCTCCTTTAGAAGTTCGAAATGTCTAACTCCACAACCCGAGACTCGAAGAACCACCTTCTTGGATTTCCCCAACATGTCTTTGTACATCACTGTTCATTAAATATGACATCTCGACTACTGAATCACCTTTTCGGTTTTCTCATCCCAAAAATCGATAGCCAAATTCATCACCTTGATGTTATCATATCCAACAAACATACACTTAAATGTGATTTTGCATCCAACTTACTTCTACTCATAGAATCAACATGAACATATGCAACACACCCAAATACTCGAAGAAAAGATAAATTTACCTTCTTTCCCGACCAGGCCTCCTCCGGTATGCCATTTTCCAAAGGAGTTGAGGGTCCTCTGTTTATCAAGTAAGTTGTTGTGTTATTTGCCTCAAAAATTCCCTCAGAACTAAAAGAAAAAATATATTTGGCAGCCCACACTTCAATCTCATGCTCCCAAAGACGCTCACATAGGGTCCCGTTTCATACGCTCGCCCACGCCATTCATTGTGGTGTTCCTCTCACGGTTTTCTCCATTCAGATTCCATTCGCCTCACATAATCCTTTGAACTCATGGAGCTCATACTCTCCACCATTATCGGATCTCAAACGTTTCACCTTGAGACCCGTTTCAGTTTCTACAAGAGCCTTCCATTTTCTGAAAGCATTAAAGGCATCAGACTTATTTTTCAAGAAATAAACTCATACCTTCCTCGTAGAGTAGTCAATGAAAGTCATGTAATATGATGCTCCACCAAGGGATGTCACTTGTGTTGGACCCCACAAATCACTGTGAACTAACTCCAGCTTCTGCTTCTTCAAAGCCCTGCCTCCCTTAGAAAAACTCACCCTTTTATGTTTTCCGAATACACAGTACTCACACAAACCAATGTCAACTGTCTTGAGGTCTGACAGTTTACCCTTCGAGCACATAACTTTCATCCCCTTTTCACTCATGTGGCCAAGGCGACAATGCCACAAATTTGCATTCCCCTTTTCACTTGCAAGAGCAATGTTATCCCGGGTGTTGCCTGTCATATACAACGTCCCCTCTTTATTTCCACGAGCCACTACCATGACACCTTTGGATATCTTCCACGAGTTACACCCAAAGGTCACCTTGTAGCCCTCGTCATCAAGTTGCCCAACTGAAATCAAATTCCTCTTCAAACCAGGAATATGTCTCACATCTTTCAATTGTAACATAGTCCCATTTGGTGTCTTAATCCGAACATCCCCCTTCCCTTTGATTTCCAACGGCTCATCATCATCTAGATAAACCCTCCCAAAGTTCCCGAAAGTGTACCTCTCCATTATAAAAAAGATCGGCCTTTTTTAATGAAACGATGCTCCAGAATCTAACACCCACGACTCCAATGGACTGCTTACACTCAGAATCAATGCATCTGAGTCCTCATCAGTGGCAACGTTGGCTGAGTTGTCATTCTTGTTTGGTGCATTCCCTTGTGCCTTAGCTTTGCTTCAGACTCCTTCTTGTAATGACCAAGCTCATGACATTTGTAACACTCAACCTGACTCTTATCTTTCTTGGGCTTATCTTTGCCCCCTGACTTCGATCTATCCCGATTTGGCTTCCCCTTGGATTCAGATCTGTCTCTGTTTCCCGTACTCAAAGTAGATCTTGTGGCCACACCCAACTCTTTCCGGTGAATTTCTTCGCTCATGACCAAATCTCTAACCTCATCGAATTTTAGTTTCACTTTACCCGTTGAAGCACTAACAGCCGTCACCTTTCCACTCCAACTTTCCGGTAAAGAAGATAACAAAATTAAGGCTTGAACTTCATCATCAAAATCAATCTCAACCGAGCTCAATTGGGCTATGATCATATTGAACTCGTTGAGGTGGTTGGCTACCACAAAGATATCCTCCGCCATCCTCGGGTTGAATAACCTCAAAAAACTTGATCGAGATGAACCTTGTTCATTGCCGCAGACGGTTTTTTCATACATCTCTTAAACCAATATCTCCAAAGATCTCCTTTGTGGTTTTTGCTTTCACCGTATGTAGGCGGCGTTCCGGATGTGGAACGACGAACCCACACTCATCGCCTTCCTATCCAAAGAACTTCCACTCGTCGTCCTTCATCTCTCCGTGTTTTTCACCCAACGGTTGATCTGAGATCTTTACCGCATTGGTAACTTTGATCTGCAATTTCTAGAATCTAAAATCCGTTCCATCAAACTTCTCAAAAAGCGATTTTCCTTCGGCCCATCATAATTGCTCTCCACGAGATCCCTTTAACCCGATGCTCTTGATATCGGGTTGTTAGGAATTAAACAAGCAATTATAGAGAAAATAATAGAACTAGGAATTTAGAGACAAACAATTTGGTTACCAGGTTAAATCCAAGAATGGCTACGTCAGGGGGGCACTACCAAGCCGAGAGATTCACTCTTTTTGTGTGTTATTTTTCATGAAAAAGAGGCAAATACAATGAGTCAAGGTATTTAAATGAGACATGGGCCAAAGCCCTAATTCACGCCAAGACAAATCAGGATTTGCGGAACCCGCCGACCCCGTGCCTTGGTCGGCCGGTTCCGCCGATCGATCGCCCTTCGGCGCCTCCAATGCTCTGGTCTCCGTCACGCTCGACCTCCTTTGGTCGAAAGCGTATGTTCGACCTAACACCATGGTCGGCGCCCGCCCTTTGCCGGATCCCTTCTCCGACTCAGGCTCCACAACCCAACAATTGTTGGGGTTCAAACAATATCCCACATCTGAAAAATATGGGAGGATCATAGGGTTTATTAGGATGGACACTGTCTCAATTGGTAAGAGGCCTTTTGGGAGATGCCCAAAAAAAAATCCGTGCAGGCTCGGCCCAAAGCGGACAATATCATACCAATACGGGGATTTAAGTCCATCCAGGTCATAATGGTGGTATCGAGCCATGGTCCTGCATTTAAACGATGTGGAGTAGTCATTTGGTGTTAAACAAATAAGACGGTGAAGCCTTGGTGAAAACGGGGGTCTCTATGGACTAGGCGGTGTTGACCTAGATAGAGCAGGTCGTTTGAGGGGAGACTCGGTGGTCTTTGTTTGAGGGGAGGATTGTTGGGGTTCAAACAATATCCCACATTGGAAAAATATGGGAGGATCATGGGGTTTATTAGGTTGGACACTATCTCAATTGATATGAGGCCTTTTGGGAGATGCCCAAAAACAAATATGTGCGGGCTTGACCCAAAGCGGACAATATCATACCAATTGGGGGATTTGGGTCCATCCAGGGTCATAACATGGTCCATTAGTTGGTGCTATTTTTTATGCTTTGATTATGTTTTACAAAGAATCTGCAGTGTTAGTGATATATACATTCAATTAATTCTATGATGAGAAAATTTAAATAAATAAATTAATTTCACACCTCTCTATAAATTCAAGCTTTTAGACTAGACAAAATTCTTTCATTCTCCTTTCAATTTATATGTGTGTTTGATTGGAAAAATATAAATAAATAAAGAATTTTACACCTCGCCATCTCAGATCTCCTTGGCCATAATATCGCGATCATTGTTTCGTTTGATTGTTTTTTTAGGGACTCATGATTTGTGTTAGTTTAACAGAGTAATAAATAATTTGATTTGACGAAGGTTTTAGGTCATGAGTGGCTAAGAAAGTTTGCGACCAATTAATTATGGTGGTCCTCTATTCATTATTATTACTGAAATTTACATAATTTTCTTTTAACTTGGTGTACTATTCAGATTATCTATTTGGGCATTGAACATGTTGGATTTTGGTGCCGCCGACCACCACGGGTTAGGTTTTTTTTTTTTATCGGACAAAGTTAGTTGTTAGTAGTTAGTACACCAAGCACTCAAACACTTCATAAATTCACCAAGCCACCTTATAACTCCCAAACTCCAATTTGTTCCCAAAGGGAATTGAACTTGGGTCTCCCACTCAATTGAGGAGCCCAGTCGGGCTTAAATTTCCTATTTCAACGAAACTCTATTCTTACCCCTCTCCATCCGTTTTTCCACAAAGAATTTGTATTTTCGACACACTCCTTAGTGACTCCCAACATCAGCTTTTATCAACGAACAAGAAACAATTATGTCACCAATCATGGTGAGATTAATGGCAAGTCAAGAATTAAAGAGCAATCTTGTGCAAAATTAACATAATATATTTTGTGCCTGAGAGAAAAAAAAAAAAAAAGAAAGGACAAGTGAATTTCGAAAATTTAATAAAATTTGGCCAAAATCCAATATAAACCCAACCACCCAACCAAAGAACATCCTCAATTAAGTATCATACAAAATGGATACTAGTGCCCAAATCTTAATAGCTTGCACTTTGTTTATGGAACACTTTGTGGATATTTTTAAAGAAGTTCCATCGCTATCATGATTCATGGGTATGCCAAATTGCCAAGGCGCAGGTTATTAACACCCCCTCTCTCTTAGAAAATGCACTATTAAGATGAGTTTACCCTTACAAGATTAGTATACCACTAATAAACTTCTTGAACTACCCTTCTCCTTCTTAATTCTTAATTTCATTTGCAATTAGAAAAATCAAAGCATACACCCCCACATAGAGAAATTGTCTTCCTCGTCTCCTATCCTACCCAAGCCTCCAACTGCCATCGCGGCTACCGCCACAAAAATCTGGTCGCATCTCTTACACCCAAACAATGGCAAGAGGTTAGATTTAAAATTTTTATTGTTAGAAAGGTTTAGGGTATTAAAAAAATTTATGTCGTAATGTTTGATTTATGGGACAAAAATTTCTGAGTTTTTGTTTAAAACGAACGAACTCAATTTAAATATCCATCAAGTTAACGAATTTCACAATTTTAAGAATTCGGAACTGATTTACCGAATTATTTGTCGAATTTCGATTCTTTTTTTCGAATATTCTATATTTTTTCGGAAATAAACTTTTGAAATTATCAAAGATTTTTAAAAAAGAATCCAAAAAAATATTCCGAAGAAAATTGAGAGTTTTCGAAATAAAATTTTGAAAACGATACCAATTTTTGGAATTTTTTTTCGAAATCTAATTAAAATTTTGAATTTCCTTTTCAAAATTTCACCAAAATTTTAGAAAACCAGGTGCGAATTTTTTTCAGTACGCGTGATCGAAAAATAAGCTTGCGAAGTTATGAATAAAAATGTGAGTACCCTTGGACATTTTTATTGGATGTTTCTTTTGATCGTAAATTGTATTGCAGAGAAAAATTGTTCGAATTCTATTTATATAAGGGGTGTATGTGATCATAACAAAAGAGGAAAAGAAAAAGGTATTTTTTTCATTTTATTTATATTTTAAAATTATAAATTTGGATGAGTGGTGCATTTCCTAATAATGTAGATGCTAATGGTGCAAATCTTGACATCTTGTGGTGTTTGCATACCCAGTGTTTAATCCATTATGGTGTGTTTAGTGCATGGGCCACTTTACACGTGGATTTCCTCCCTTTTTATTGGGCCTCTGCAGCCTGTTAATTGGGCCATGGATTGGTTCATATAGTACAAAAAAGAGAGGTTTTTTTAAAAGTAAAATAAAGTTTTATCTCTAATTTTTCTATAAAATAAACCAACCCATGGATCGAAGCAAAATGGTCTTTTGGACTATGCATTTCTGTGCGGGCTGATAGGCTGATATGTTTATTTTTACGTAACAACAATTAATTTATGATAAAAACTCGTATGAGACGGTCTCATATACAGGGGCGGATAAATATTAATGTTTGAGGGTGCCTTGGCCCCTCCCATTTTTTTTACTATTACTATAGTATACATATATATATATAGTTATATTTAATTATTGTTTTTAATTCTAAATATTCAAGTACACATATGCATATTTGTTTTGTTATTACTAAGTCCATCCAAGAAACTCGTTAATTAGAAAGCCAAATACATTTTCATCAACACAATTTTTTACATCTCTTAATTTCACGCCATGTGGCATTTTCAAGCAACGTCAAAGTGATTTATCCTATTTCGCCATGGTAAATTGATAAATCTCTTCTATGTTTTTTCTCAAAATTTTAAATTTAAATTATTGATTTTCTAACTACTTATGTATTTTCAATTTCACATTATTATAATTCTAGGGTTTATTTAAGGGATTTGAGCATAAATTAAACTATAAATTTTTAGTGACGTAAATTCTCAGTTAAACGTGGAATCCTAACTTTCTCTGTTTTTATTGCCCCCTGACCCTTAGATCCTGGTTCCGTCCCTGCTCATGCATGAGACGGAGTACAATTTAGCACAATTAATTAATATCCACTTCTCTTAAAGTGTTAAAGTGTCAATGCTCAAATTACACTTAATCTCATCGTGAGACGATCTTACGCAAGAGTGTCCCTTAATTTAAAACAAATCTTTTGATATTTTTTTTGGTAATTTTTCATAATATTCACTACTATATCATTAGTCATACGGGTAATGAGTATACATATTCAAAAGGGAAACGTACTGCGAAAATTTCACCAAAACTTCTCTAAATTGAAAACATGTTACGCCGAGAGGTAATTCTTATTTCTTTGCATAAAATGACACTCGTGATTCTAAAATGGTCACTCCAATTTATGAAAGTAATGACATAATAAGTTATAAGAATCCCACAGTCAATGTGGAAACGCAAATTGTACGTGGATAATTAATAACATACGCTATTTATCTCCACCATCAGATTATTATTGTCTGCCTCTTTCACATTTGATTTGATGATGGGTTACCTTCTTTTTTTCGAATTGGGTATGTCATGGTCATTATACTATTTGTGGACCAAATCAAATTAACTAATTTGGTATTTGATTAAAAGCAGCCTTCTTTCAGTAACATTATGAATTCCATTAATTTAATTTAAGTTTTAAAAAAAAACGTAGGAGTATATATTTAATTTTTTTTTTGAAGATATTAACTACTCCATCCGTCCCAATCATAATGACATTTTTACTGTTCATAAGGATTTAGTGAAATAGTGATAAAGTGGTGGGGTAGGAAGAATTGTTTATTAGTGTTTTATATGATAAAATTATAAAATGGTGAGTAATTGGGGGTAGAAAGTATTTTTTTATTAATATTTTATGTGATAAAGTGATAAAATAATAAAGTGTGTAAGTAACTTTACCATTATGATTGAGACAAAAATATGATATCTTTACCATTATGATTGAGACGGAGGGAGTATTATTTTTAATCCTAGAAGCATGCACTACACAATATAAAAATTGACTATAGAGGCATGCACTACATAATAAAAATGTCAATTTAAATTTGTTCATAATATAAACTGATACCATTATAATTATAAATTAATATTATTATTCGTATAAATTAATACTAATAGTATTTAATATTATAATATTAATTTATAAATAATAATAATATTATTAGTGTGTAAAGTATAATAGTATAAATATCATACTATACATAAATATCACCAAAAACTTGTTTTTTTTTTACTCCAAAACAGGTGCATTAACTTTTTATATTCTTTCCATAGTAATTTTGGAGTACTTTCTAATTATACCCCATCAAACAAATAAATCACACTATTTATAATTCCTGCATGCATCAATAATCCATCATTTAAAATTTCTAATCCCCTCCTAATTAATCTAAAAAAATAATCCAATGGAGTTCTTCACAAAAACAAAGGCAGTGAGGCTAAAAAGCCACATAAACAAGTACTTAATCGCCGACGACGACCAAATCTCGACACGGCAGAGCCGCCACGGCGACACCAAAAAATCCCGATGGACGGTTGAGCGCGTCGAAAACAACCGCCGCGCCCTCCGCCTGAAAAGCTATTACAACCGCTATCTCACCGCCGCCAACATTCCCTATTTATTAGGCGTCACGGGCCAAAGAGTAGTCCAAACCCTACCCCAAAATCGCACGAGAGATTCGACAATCGAATGGGAGCCAATTAGGGACGGATTTCAGGTGAAGCTAAAAGGCTTGGACGGGACGTACCTGAGGGCCAACGGCGGGACGCCGCCGTGGAGGAATAAGGTGACGCACGATAACCCTAGCGCCGCCGCCACGCGCGATTGGGTGATTTGGGATGTGGAGGCGGTGGAGGATGAGGAAATTGTGGATTATTTTGTTATGGTTTCGAATTTTTCTGATGAGATATCGGGCTTGGAGTTCAATATCGGGTCTCCAATTTGTCTGCGGTCGGGTTTGTGCGGCCCGAACCCGTATTCGCCGAGGTATCCTGCCATTAAGGTATGTTTTATTCGCTTACTTTTTAAGTGTTGTCAAATAAAGTGAATTATTTAATTTTCTGTTGTTTTTAACTTGCAAATCGTTTATTTTATTATACCGTGATTATTGATAATGATATTGAAAATCATATTTCTTCATGTTTTTATAGTAGTCCACGCAGATATTGAAAATGCAATAATCAACGGTACGTATACATAGTATCATTCTGAGTTAATCTGATGTCATAGAGCTCAAACTTGCAATTAGTTCCCTCGAAAACTTTACTAACAATCAAACATTAATGACGATTATTGGAATTCATGAATCATGAGCTAATCCTGTACGTATAATCCTCTTTTAACTTTGTAATATTTTTTCATCCAAATGCTTCTGTTAATAAGAAAACGTGTCCCAAAAAAATAAAAAAAAGCATGTTTCAAAAGTTACAGTACACTATTTACTAGAAATCCACAGTTATGACTAGAAAAGTAGCAATGTAAAACTAATGAATTTGTACATAATGTTTGACAATTAAAATATTTGTTTTACTCTATATTGTTAATTCACACCACATATATTAATAATGCCTTTTATATTTAAGTGTATCCAGTTGTAAGTTGAGAGGAAGAATAAAGAAAGAAATTGACTTTTTTCTGATAAAGAAATCTTACTGCAAACATATTTAGACATGCACGTATATTTTAAATTACGTATTAATTTATTTCACCAAATAGTACTAATATTAAATTTTCAATAAGAAAATAATAATTGAATATTAATATTTTATTGAAAAGTATTAATCTGCACAAGACTAATTCGTACCGTAGTTATTAAAGAAATTATATAATTTATTGTACTAAAATATATAATATATTTATAATGAATGATGCAACTATTATTATGAGTTAATAATTACATAATTTAACGTAAATAAATTATATTATTTTAAAATACACTATAGACCCACCCACCCGTTAAACAAAGCTACAGAATCACGAAATTTGGAGTGAGTCAAGTTTGTTTTTTTGTTGCATGAAAATGTCAAAATAATTGACCCCATGACCGCGTTTGGCCTATCCGCGGAGTAGCCGTCATTAATTCAATATAGCTGGCCTCAAGAACCTTCCTCTCTCCCTTCTCTTCTCTATACACGTAGTAATTAACTATCCCCATTCTGAACCATCTCAATCCAATTTCATCAAATTCTTATCCAATTTCCTTCCATATATATATACCCGTTACAATTCATAAAAAATCTCAAAACTGATCAATCCACATTCATTCATCCAGACCTCTCTGTTGTCAATCGCAACAATGGACTTATTCTTCAACGCCAAATCCGTCCGCCTGAAGAACTGCCACGGCAAGTTCCTAACCGCCGACGAAGACGAGGAATCCGTGACGCAGTCGCGCGACGGGTCCTCCAAGGCCGCCAAGTGGCACGTGGAGTACATCGACAACTCCGACAACGCCATCCGCCTCAAGAGCTGCTACGGCAGGTACTTGACGGCGTCTAACCAGCCGTTTCTGCTGGGCATGACGGGGAGGAAGGTGCTGCAGACGGTACCCAAGCGCCTTGACAGCTCCGTCGAGTGGGAGCCCGTTAGAGACAGGGGCGCCGTTAAGTTGAAGACCAGGTACGGCCAGTTTCTCAGGGCCAACGGCGGCTTGCCGCCCTGGAGGAACTCCGTCACGCATGACGTTCCGCACCGGACGTCTACCAAAGAGTGGATTCTGTGGGAGGTGCATACTACGGAGCTTATGTCGCCGGCGGTTGGGGCGGCGGCGCCGCCGCTCGTTGATGAGAAGGTGGATTCTTTTTCTGAAGAGTATGACTCTCCGGTTGCGAGTCTGTCCGCTAGCTTTTCTAGACAAGAGGTAATTGGTTAAATTGAATTGAATTAAATTAAATTAATCTTGTGTTTGTGCTTAATCTGTGATTTATTTGTTCTAACAGAGATTATGTTGGAACTTGGAATTTGGATTGTATATAGTATATACGTAGCATAGTGCTTTAATTTGAATCGACGTGAACGAATATTCAAAGGCGCAGTTTCTTGAATTAGATGGAATTGATGAAATCGAATATTCAAAGCATGGACTATTAGAATTTGGATAAGAAGAGAACAAAAGTATCAGCCATTTCCTATGAATAATAGATAGATTTAGATATGACAAATTATTGTATACACCAGTTGCACGGTTGTTTTTTTAACAACATTAGTTGCTTTCCCTAAACAATATTAGTTGGTCAGAATTAGTGGGTATTCAATGAACAGTATTAGTTGGCACAAAAGTGTTACTCTTTTAATACTATAAGGAAAAGTTGGTTTAATTGTAAAAGCTAAAATATTATTGATGTATATATGGCATCTCATTATCCGGTGTGGTGTTATTTTTGCAGTCGAATGATTCTTTGGTGAGCTCGCCTCCAAGGGGCAGTGATGGAAGGCTAATTTACTTCTACATAGCCGATGAAAACGGTGAAATAGACGAGGGTTTCGAGGAGCTCAGTGTTACATTCAAAGGCTATGGAGTGGATGAATTGAGGATGAAGCTTGAAGATGAGCTAGGAATTGATGGTATTAGTGTGTGTGGGCGATTAAACGGGAAGCTTTACCCTCTCCGTCTGCAGCTTCCTCCCAATAACACCTCGATGCACGTTGTTGTCGTTCCACCTTTGTCAGAAGGGATCAGTTCATACTAGTAACATCAAGGTACTTTCTTCACCTCGACTTAGTCGCATCATCTTGTTTCACTTACCTCCTTATGTAGTTTACATGCTAATATGTCAAGAAACGTATTGCTAAACCATTCTTGGTATTTTTCTGTATACAGTGGTCAAGATGGTTCTCAGGAATCTCAACAATTTTGCTCAAGCGACTGCAAATGTTGCGTGTTTTTGTTCTGCTTCAGCTCTGCCCCTGTTCTTGCATGATCATATCTATTGAGAGTATAAATAATACATTTGTACATATAGTCTATAGATTCAATAATCAAGTGATTCTTGTTAGCAGTTAATAGTGATCTCTCATTTTTTTTCTTCTTTTGTGCCGGCTGTTTTGAACAAAATTTGCAGTAATGCCGTTGTGTAATGGTCTGTGAACCAGTGAAATATTTTGATTGATTTCTGAGATCTCGAATCCATGGAGTCAAACCCATAAATGAACAATAAGATTGTGTTCTACTATATTATTTACTCAGGGTTTACTGTACTATAATTAACAAAGTCGATCAAAATGATAATGATGCTACAACAGAATCACAAAACCATTATCAGAAATCCATACAAGAACACGAACCGTCCCTGAAACAATGGAATCGAAGGCGATCCCTCATAACAATCTCCACATCGAAAATCTTGGAGATGAATTTGCTAAAATTATGACAATCCTTGCACACACGAAGATTCTTGAATACACGAACGGGAACCCCTGGTTTCGAGTTCAACAGGCCATAGGCGATCGCCAATCTCTCACTGTGAAGTCTGAGTGAATTCCCCTTCCCTTCATGATCCTCATCAACCAGAGGTGCTTGAGAAAAGTCATGAACATAACCTTCCATCTTCAGTCTTTCTTCAATCTTATCCAGAAACCGGTACATCTCTTTGCTCTGTGGATGAGTTGTATCTCCTGCAAAAAACTCATGAACAATTCCATTGATTTCCACTGAACTACAACCAGGTTCTTTACCAAAACCCTTATCAGTCATCAATAATCAATCCAACTTCATTCCATCTATTACCAGAAGCCAATACTTTTGAAAGAAGAACATAAGCTTCACTGCTTCCACTCCCTTCATTGGCCATCAGTCGCTTCGCCATTTCTTCACTCAGTTCTAAGCAATCACTCTGCTTACAACTAGCATCAACGAGACTTCTCCATATCACATCATCTGGCTTCATTGGCATCCTCGATAAGATATCAAGCGCTTCGTTGATTCCCCCCTTACGAGCTAGGAGGTCGATTAAGCAGCCATAGTGCTGCAACTCTGGCTCCATGTTATACTCGTTCACCATTATATTGAAGTATCTACAACCCTCATTTGCCAAGCCTCTGTGATTGCAAGCGCTCAATACACCAACAAAGGTGATTGAATTAGGAGTAAGTTTTTCTTCGTGGATCATTCGATCAAAATGTTCAAACACACTCTCTGCTTCTCCATGAACTGCAAATCCTAAAAGCAAAGCATTCCAAGAATTCACATCTCGTCTAGCCATTCCTTGAAAAACCTGTTGGGCCATTCTCATCGACCCACATTTGCAATACATCTCAATCAAAGAGTTGTTCACTAAAACTTCAAATCTGGGATCAATTTCACACTTCTTCAAAACATATGCGTGTGCCCACATGCCCAAAGATAAAACCCCCAAACCAGCACAGGCATCAATCACGCTTTGCACTGTGTACCCATCTGGCTCAAATGACGGCATCATCTCCACAAACGTTCTCAACGCTTCATCAAACTCCCCCAATTGAACAAGCGCATCAATAATTGCATTCCACGAGACCAAACTTCTCTCAGGCATTTTATCAAACACTTTCCGCGCACTCTCCAAGTCCCCACACGACGCGTAAAAATGAATCAAACTGTTGTTTGCGTAAACATCTGAGCCACACCCATGTTTCAGGACGTGCGCGTGAGTCTGTTTCCCCTCGCTCAAAGCAAATAAATACGCGCAAGCTTTAAGCACAAATGGAAATGTATGCTTGTCAGGGAGTAAAAACTCTTGTCTCAACAATTCTAAGAAAAGGGAAAAGGTTTGTCTTTTATGGTGTTTACTATGCGCATAGCCTCTAATAACAGTGTTGTATACGAAAGTGTTTGGGTATGGAATTTGACCGAAGACTTGCAATGTGTAGAATAAGTCCTGTAAAGAGGAAAAGTGCAGTAATCTGCTGTATAAAAAGCCGGTTTCCGGACTCTGGTGTGGCGGCGGTGCAGTGCGGATGACTTGAGCGTGTATTTGTTTGAGGTGGGGAAGAGAAACGGTGGCGGATTGAGTTAAGATGTGGCTGACACGGTGGTGGAGATGGTGGCCGACGGCGGCGGAGAGCTCCCCCGGTGGGCTCGTGACTAAAACCGTAGGCGTGGCCATTTTTCAATTTCATTCCCCGATAATCCAGTTTGATTTAAAATGTTAGCATCTTAGTGGCCCATTATATTTTTGGGCCATATTTAGCCCAATGGGCCTCTACATAAATGGGCCGTTAATAAAAGCATTCGTTCATTATTTATCCTGTTTATTCTTTTCAATCCATAGCCGATGCCTTGTTGTACTTGTACCCTTTGCTACATATCTTATACATATGAATTGTATATGTAATATGTAAATGCTTGAATATACATGGCCAAAAGTACCAGATCCAAAGTCAAAATGAGCCATTGAAATAATTGCGGAGCCTCCTTAAGTTTAAATTTATGATCGAATTTAAATTTATAAGAATGGATCCCTTAACAAGTTGTTTTAAAATTAAAAGTTCAAGCATGAATCATATATGTATTCTCCATTTCTTTAATTAGCAGAGTCATTTAGTTCAGTTTAAACAACCCACATTTCTCAATCATGCTTGGTTAAAAGAAATACTTTCTTAATTAAATACGTTTTAGTGTGTCCACTGTTGATGTGTAAAGATCATATCTTCTTTCATTACGATTATGATGATTAAAATTAACTATCACTTCATGATTTCAATATGTGGTACATCAATTGTGAGCACAGCAAAACATATTTGCGATGAATTGACAGGTAACATGTTTTGTTGTGAGTTTTATTGCATTCAAATGAATTTACATACAAAGTGTTGATTAGAAAATTCCAAATTTTCTAAATATCCGTCTGTGTAGGTAGCAAGTAAAATCAATCAGACTTTGAATGATTGAAAGCACTCATCTCAAATGAGTAGCTAAACTGCATTTAGACATGAATATCCTCGACAAAATCTTCAAATTATTTGATGGGTTTAAATGATTTTTATACGTTTATAAAATGGAACCATTACTACTACTGTTAATTGGGCCACAGAAAGTTAAGCCCATTAATGGTAATATCCAATGGGTCCAGCCTTATCCTCTCAAGGCCCACAAACGGCCAATAAATAAGCCACGCATCAGACGCGACAAAAAATGACGCAGTTTACGAGGGGAGGGCGTGGATACGACGTCGTATAAGCCGTCATAGACGCCAAAAAGAAATTCTGTGACGCTCGCTTTTTCCATTGTTTACGCGCCTGCATGTTCACTTCCCTAACCTACTCGCCGCCTTTCTCTCTCTGCGCTATAAGTCTTCCACTCCGTCACATGCCTGTCACCGGAAAAAAGTCACAGCTCAACTCTATTTTCAGTATTTTGAAACTGATTTACCCTTTTATCAAACTCACATTACATTATTTAATATTAATAAATAATATTTTTTTTAAATTCGTATCATTTACAAATGGTCAAACAAAAGCTGAACGGAAAAGTACAATTTATTTATATTGAATCGTACAACATTAATATAAAAAATAAATTATAAACTATGAACGGCACATGAGACTTGCCCTTTTTAAAATATTTATTTTCTACGTAAGAATTAACTAATTTAGCGGACCCTTTTTAAAATATTTATTTTCTATGTAAGGATTAACTAATTTAGCGGCTTATTTTCTACATAAGGATTAACTACTTTAGCGGCTTAATTGCAAATATTTCCTTCAATAAACCACTCCAGTTCAACTGAATATGCTCCATTCTTCACTTTCTTTAGGTTTAAATACTGTACAAATTTTTTTTTTCAAAATTTTAGGAAAGTTGAGAGAATTTTGTCTCATTTAAAAGCTCAAGCTTTTAGAGAGGATCGAGAATAATTTATTTATTTAATTTCTCTCATCTATTACTTCTGTAAATTCTGGTTAAATTTTGTTCATGAACAAACATAACCTAGAAACATATGCAGGTTGACCAAGAAATATTTTTTTATTTTTAGTAGTTGATTTTATTTTATGGTAGTTTTAGAGTATGTATATTTCAGTGAGACAATTAATAGTATCACTAAATCTCGTAGTTGCATGATAAATCTGATTTCCACAAGATTATGTCCTTTAAATTAGACATGCTCAAACCCGAACCGAATCGCCGGTTCATGGTTCGTTCTGAACCGAACCGAAACCAAGTAAAACCCATTTGTTCGGTTCGGTTCTAGCAAAACGAGATCCGAATCGCCGGTTTCATCGGAATCGACGGTTATTCGCCAAAACCGCCGGTTCGAACCGGAAACCGCCTCCAATTTGAAAATTCTAGCCGTTGAGATCCAACGGCTCATATTAAAGAGTGAGTTGAGATGCAAATTTGAGATTAAATAGCCGTTATCGAACCGCGGTTCGAAACTGTGGAACCGCCGGTTTTCGACCGTTTTTTTTTTTTTTTAGTTTTTTCAAGATTTCATCTATAAATACCACCTCATTCCACTCCAAAATTCACCGCAAAGTGATTCAACTCGTTACTTTCTTCTCATCTATCTCAACTCTCACTCAATTCTCAAATTTTATTATTTACATATTATTTACATTACTTACATATTACATACAATGCACTACACTATAATTTATATATTAGTATATTACACTAAACTATATATTATACTACACTACATATTATACTACACTATATATTATATACACTATATATTACACTATACTACATTACTACATATTAGTATATTACACTACACTATATATTATTATACACTTACATATTATGGAAAGCCATCAAAGCAACAAGGGTAAAGGCAAAGCTTCTTCCACCTCTTCCGTTCGTCTTCCACGACCACAACCACCGGCACCGATCGAGTGGAGGTTAGATGATATTGAGGCCACACTTGGTCCCGGTTATGAGAATCCTCTTGAAGATGATGCTATACCACAACATCCTACTCAAGAAAGTCAAAACCACCCAACCGACTCCAATGCCGAGCCAACTCCAACCCCAACTCTTAAGTCGGATATTTTTGCACGTCACTTTAAAAAAGTGATCAACGAGGATGGTACTATTAAAGTTCATTGCAACTATTGTGAGAAAATATATTCTTTTGTCAAAGGAGGGGGATATGGGACATTCGACAAGCATTTGAAAAAAATTCACCCGGATAGAGTTGGAATTAGTTCAAACCAAGCACAACTTCGTGGATTTACGTCAACCGGTGGCGGTGGTGGAGTTCAAGGCGAGGTAAGTAACCCCACTTCTCTATTTACATTTGATCAAATGAAATATAGAAAATTGTTAGCTAAATTTGTGTGCACACAACACCTTCCTTTTCAATTTGCCGATAATTTCTTTTGGAATGATTTTGTTAACCTTGGTCTTCAACCCGCGGCAAAAAAAGTTTCACGTCATACTACTACTCGTGATGTTGCTAAAGTTATTTATGAGTATAAATTTGCTTTGATTAATCTATTTGTCGATTTAAATGTTAAAGTTTGTATATGTGCGGATATTTTGAGTGATAATTTTCAAAAGCATAGTTATATAGGAGTTACATGTACTTGGATTGATGATTCGTGGACTCTTAACAAAAGATTGATTGCTTATAGAGATTTTGATACGAAACACAATGCCGTTAATATTAGAGATAAATTGCATGATATTTTAAATGAGTATGCTCTTACTAAAAAAATATTTTCTATTGGTTTTGATAATGCTAGTGCAAATACGGCTACTATTGAAGATCTTAGAAATATTTGTCAACCATATCTTGGTGTAAAAAAATTTCATGTTAGATGTATGTGTCATATTTTAAATTTATGTGTTCAAGATGGTTTAGATGCTTTGAAAGAACAAGTTGGTCATATTAGATCCGCTATTTATTATATGTCGAGACATTCAAAATTGTTGAAAAAATAGAAAGTTTTTTGTAGAACATACAATATGCATCCCAAAAAATTTTCTCTTGATGTGTCAACTCGTTGGAATTCCACGTATAAATTGTTAAAGGAGTCTATGGATTATAAAGACGATTTATGTACATTTTTTACTCAAGAAAATTGTGGTATTCGTTTATATCCTCAATATTGGGATTCATGCACTTCTTTTGTGTAAAATTTTGGGAATTTTTAATGATTCCACAAAAGTGTTATCGGTGTTTATTATCCCACTAAGTAATTTAGCGCTTGATTATTGTATTAAAGTTGTTCATGTGTTAAATGAAAATATTACAAATCCTTTATTAAGTTGGTGCTACTTTTCTATGATGCAACAATGGAAAAAATATTTTACAAATATTCCCGATCTATTCTTGGTTCTAAAGTGTTTGATCCTAGAGTAAGATTGGATGGATTAATAATGTTGTTAAATATGTATTATAATTATTTATTTCCTAATAGACATATGGTCATGAGTGAAGATGATGTATATCCTAATCCAGGAAGAGATTGATAATCGGATTAAAGTTTCTTTAATGTCTTTATTTAGAGAATATAGTGGTGGGTTTTGAAGCAAATTTTGGTGGTGGTGACTCTTACATGAGTCAATATGAAGATATATTAATGGGTTTTTTTTATGATGGCGTTCAAAAAAAGGTCCAATGTCTACTTTAACCCTTATTACTTAACTTGATCATTATTTATCCTCTACATTTGTTTGGCTTGATGAAGATGAAGACAACACTACTTTTAATATACTAAAAGTGGTGGTCGGGATGAAAAATATCTATCAAATATTGTCAATGCTAAGAAGAGAAATTTTTGCATCTCTTTTCAATCGTTTTATTTGAACAAACTTTTAGTTTGGGAGGCTACACTTTGGATGCAACGAGATTGAATATGACCGTTGAAAACGTGGAAAACCAATGCTTACTTGATGATTGGGTAAGAGGCGAAAAGAGAAGTCAAGAATTAATTGATAATGATGATCAAGATAGCTCCGAAGAAACTACCACCGGAAGTGATGCATGAAGAATCGAATCGATCAAAATCAACGAGGTAAGTTTGAGGTAAAGAGAACTACGTGGACTTTTGATTCCTATTTGGACAAAAAAGCAACTTAATTTTAAGTTTCAAACTTAGAGTTTCTAAGTTTATTTCTTAAATTTAAGCTCAAGTCCAATTTCTTTAAATCTCCACCTCCCCCAAATTTATTTTGTAAAGTTTAAAATTTTAAGTTGTAATTGTAATTACTAATTCGATATAGTTCACTTTGTAATTTGTAAATTTGTAATAGTTCAATTAATTTGTAATAGTAGATTACTAGCTTATTTTAAGTTAGAATTACTAATTTGTAATAGTTCAATTACTTTGTAATAGCTACTAATTTATAATAGTTCAATTATTAATGTAATCTTCAATTTAAATTCTCATATTAACAATAACAATGTTCAATTTCATGATCTATCTATACATTCCTTCAAATTTTAGATCCAAAAAACTAAGAAACACAAGAAAAAATATATGAAAAAAATAAATAAATAAAACCGATCAAGGCGGTGGTTTGAACCGGAACCATGGGTTAGAATCCCAACCAAAACCGCCTTGGCCACGGTTCGATTCCGGTTCCTCCTTCCAAAATTTTGGATCCGACTGTTCCGGAACCTTGAGCATGTCTGCTTTAAATGCTTGTTGTTTTCCTCGAAGGTTTTTAAAATGAAATTAGTACTTATAATATTTTGTGAGGTAGTTACTAAAAAACATTCCCAAACACGCCCTAGAGTTTCACGCCTACTTTCTTCTTGTTCCAGTTTCAGTTTCAGTTTCAGCAGGGCTGTCAATTTAACAACCTCCTTTAAAATATCGCTCTCTACGCGTACCTTAGCGCAACATCCGCCATTCCGCTACGCTGCGCATCCGGACTCCCCAACGTTGACGACCGCCCCCATCCATCTCTCTCACACCTTCTACAACCCTATTTATACTCACTCTACTCCAATTCCGCCATTTCTGTTGGAGGAAAGATGGGTGTTGATTATTTCAGCATTTTGAGAGTCTCGAAAAATGCATCTGAGGAGGATGTGAAGAGATCGTACAAGAAATTGGCGATGAAATGGCATCCGGATAAGAATGCTGTGAATACCGAGGAAGCAGAGGCGAAATTCAAGCAGATTAGTGAGGCGTATGATGTGTTGAGCGATCCACAGAAGAGGCAGATCTATGAATTGTACGGAGAAGAAGGGCTGAAAGCTGGGTTGCATCCGCCGCCGAGTTCGAAACAGAGGGGGTTTAAGTTTAGCCCTAGGGATGCGGAGGATATATTTGAGGAGTTTTTTGGGGGGTTTGATGTTGGGCAAGGAAAGAGAAATGGTGGTAGTGGTGGTGGTGGTGGTGGTGGTGGTGGTGGTGGGACGGTGAAGAAGGCGGCGGCGATGGAGACTAAGCTGCCTTGTACTTTGGAGGAGCTGTACAAGGGATCGAGAAGGAAGATGAAGATATCCAGAACCGTTCTCGATGAGTTTGGGTAGGTGCATTTACTTTGCACTTTTATTTAATGATTTCTGATTTGTTTATTGAGATCCTTTGAGCTTTGTTTGATGTGTGGATTGTAGAGTTCTTAGGTTTTTGGTTTCATTTTGAATTTATATTAATATTTGGTAAGAGCTGGTAATCACCAAAACTGGGAGTTTTTCTTAATTCTTATCATTTAATAGAACAAATTAGGTTTTAGATGAAAAGTACATGGATATTTGATGTATAATTTTCGATTTTATGATGTATTGCTTCGCAAGCACTGCATTACATTATTGGAGAGGATCATCTGTGTTTGCCTTGTTGTGTCTTGTATTTGTGTATGCTTTTAAGATGCCTTCATGATGTTGGCTTTCATAAATTTCGATTGTTCCTGTCATGGCTAATAAATTCTTGGAACTGTGGGTGTGAATAGATTGAAAGATGGATAATTTGTGGTAGTATTCTGGATCAGAACCACATGGATAATAAAATTTGAGTGTCTATTGGTATGCATCTGTGGATAGATTGCATAGCTTTATTATGAATAACCTACAAAGCATACATTTAGCGGACTACTAATGTAGCAGTGCTTGGTCATTTCTGCAGTTCCATTTTTGTTTATTATGTACTATCCATTTTTTGAAATTGTTTGCTTCATGATTTAAATAGTTGAAACTTTAATTTGTCTCTGTGATTTAGATGGACTATGTAATAGGATAACGATTGAGCAATAATATCTTTATTTGCAACCATAGGCAAATTACTGGTTAGGGTTGGGTAGTACAGTACTTTACTCTGCTTGGAATATATGTGCCATTTAGTGAACATAAATATAGATAGTGGCTATGCCTAGTTTTAGTATGCTGCTTTTGACCTTCTACAGACATTGTTAACAATTCCCTCTCCAAATTAGTTGAGATAACTCCTTTATCATATACTTGTGTTATTAATTTAAGGGGCTTTACAAAAAAAAGGGTCCGATGCAAATCTTATGAAATATAAAATGGTAATAAGACTAATAGTAAGATTCTATATCTTGTCAGTGTATTGATTGGGAAATCATTAATGCAGTAAGCCTGGAACTATTGAAGAGGTGTTGGCCATAAACATCAAACCTGGTTGGAAGAAGGGGACGAAGATCACTTTTCCTGAGAAAGGAAACCATGAACCAAATTCTGCCCCTGGTGACCTCATCTTTGTTGTTGATGAGAAGCCCCATCCCATTTTTAAGAGGGATGGCAATGATCTAATTATCAATCAAAAATTGTTGTTGTTGGACGCTCTTACGGGTAAGACTCTCAACATTACAACCTTGGATGGAAGAGATTTACCTATTACAGTATCAGACATTGTCAAACCTGGTCAAGAGATGGTGATTGAAAATGAAGGAATGCCAATATCAAAAGAACCTACTAAATATGGGAAGTTGAGGATTAAGTTCGATATCAAGTTTCCTTCAAGGCTCACCACGGAACAAAAAACAGAATTGAGACGGGTCTTGGGCAAGAAGACGGAGTGATCCTTTATTTGGTGAGAAAGCTTTAATTTGGCTTTAACTCGAGTATGGAACCGCAACTAAGTGTATATATTTAACCTAATGAGACTAGAATATCTAATGTGTATAGTATAAGAGAAATCTCTAGCTCAGTTTTATTTTTCTTCCTTCAATGTTTAGATGTATTTAGCTTTAACTTAGCAGTTATTTCAGCTGCCAAACAAAATTTTCTGCAATGTGAAATCTGTAGATTATAATAATGCATGTTATTCCTTCATCATTTTATTACTTGATCTTGTCCACATCTTTATTTAATTTCAGCTGCGACTCTCCATTGAAAGGCTTTTCTAGTATCAAGTTTTTAAGAATTACAGCACCACTTCAACATAGGTGACTATTCTGGAGCAAAGATTATTTCCAAACTTGAATTGCATAATATTTCACAATCAATTCTTGAATAATTGCTGATTTCTCCATAGCCATAAAGCAAAGATCAGTGGGGTATCACTCAATGCATTAATTATTAGAATACATGCTTCTCATCTTTTTTCTGGAGGTCATCTTTTTTTGCCCCCACAATCTTATCAACTTATTTCCTTGTATTATCACTATTAAGTTGGCATTGCTTCTTGACCTACATCTAGTTTACATTATCCATTCATTACCAAACATCAGTACGAAAAACAAAAAAACATAATTAAGATTACTTGATTGCTAAAGAGAGATCCTACAATATCCTCACCAACATGTCGTAAAGTCGTTGACCATTGAAAATGTTCAAAATTATGTATATGTACATAACACACCAATTATGAAGTTTGGTTTGAGGCCTCAAATGGATTTTCCAGTTTGATGAGGACTGAAATGCAATACCATCAGCTCTAAGAATTTCGATACAGTTGATGGAACTATTCTTATATTCTTTGTACTATAGGATGCTAAAGTACGACGAATAATAGTTCTTGATGACTGCCTCTATTCTGTTGTATAATTTACCATATTTCTGATTCCATGCAGAAACTTGTACTTTATTTTACTCTAGTTATGTAAATGTATACATCAAGTTATTCCCTTCTTTCAATAATTGGAAGTATTTAGCTTTAACTTAGCACCTATTTCCGGCTGTCAAACAGAACTTTCTGCAATGCAAATAATGCAGCATTTCATTGGTGTTTCAAGATCAGCTATATATGCCTATCCATTTAAAGGTTTTGACATTTGATATCTGGGTAATCACATCACGAATATTAATTTATATATATGTGTAAAAGTACAATTGCTCTTGCATCGCATGAACGAGCCAGATTATTCCAAACATGAATTACATAATTTTCAGACTCGATTCGTGAATAATAAAGATTACTATTCCGAACATGAATTACATAATTCTAATTCCAGAATCATAATAATGATATCAGAATCTGTGCTTCTCAATCTTCTTCTGGAGGTCTTCCTTCTTTGCCCCCACAACCTTATCAACCTCTTTCCCTCTCTTTATCAGTATGAATGTTGGCATTGCTTGCACTCCAAATTCTTGAGCAACATCCTGCATATTATAACATGATTGGTTCATTAATCAATTACCAAAACATAGTAAGAAGCACAAGATTAAGGTATTTAGGTTGTAATATATAGAGATTTAAGAGCATGTATACATACATCTAACTCATCAACATCAATCTTGATGAACTCCACATCTGCATACTTTTCCGCAAACTCATTGACTGCAGGCAGAATGTACTGACAGGGCCCACACCATGTAGCAGTGAAGTCAATCACCATCTTCAACAAACATAAAAATCAACCCATTATTACAATATTGATCATACATAACATCAAGATAAAAATCAAGAAAATACCAGTTTAGAAGTCTGCTTTGAGGCCTCAAAATGGAGTTTCCACTTTGATGAGGAGTGAAATGCCATAACTTGACCTTTCTTGTTAGGTAATGGTACTGATAATGGTAATGACGATCCGTTTGTTATTACTGGTAATGGTAATCCTTTGGCCTCGTAAACACTTGAAACGTTGGCTCCCATCTTTCTTGATTATTTTCGAGAAAAATTGATTCTTTTTCTTTGAACGATCGAATATGAGAGCTGAGGCTTGTGCGGGCAATCTGTTTTATACTGGTTGGTGCACATGCTTTTATTTTGTGTAATATCAGCACTTAGCTTGCAGAATATGTTCCTTTTGGGACCATAGTTCATGTCCACCGTAGGTGTTAAATATGGTAAGATATTGTGTCATTCGCTCTAAACTTTGGAGTTGAAGCCATGTTTATTACACACTAGTTTAACAAATAGTAAGAACGGGATGGAAGTTCTTGTTACGTAAATGAATGACACATAAGACGAGAAAACAGGACGATTTCATTCATTTAGAACAGGAATGAAATCGTCCTGTTCTTACTATTTCTGGAAATCTTAATCGAGTGATTTTGAGTATTGATGATGAAGCAAACTTGTGGTGCAGTTTTGAATGTTTGGATAGTGAAATATCAGTCACCAAATGACAGTTGTGCCCCAATCAAAAGGATCATTGGATGGGATTGGAATTGTTTGTAGAATAAATTCTGCATCTTTTTGCTTTTACATCTCATTCTTCAAATGAACTTCCACAAATGCAAGTAAAAAATACAAGGCGGACAAATATGTAGATATCAGCCAACAAGACTAATTTATGGTGCATGATGCAAGAAAATGACACACAATTAAGGCATTTGCTTTTATTCGTATAAAATGGATGTTGAATTTGATGTGTTTGCATGTGAAGGAATCTTTCATGATTCCAACGCAGGTACGTACGGTACGTAAACTGAGGTTGATTTTATTGCTCTAAAGAAATACAGCTGACCCTGATCATGTATCACTATTTGATGCATTCACATTCAAAGAAATTCGTGACATCAATTCTATTTGCAACTCCATCCATTATTTGTGTGTAAAGAAAAAAATTATCCTGATAAGAAATATTGTATAAAAAGAATCGACACAGGCACAATTATATGATCGTTTATAATTTAATCATAATGTTCCTTTTTGTATCTAACTTATCAAATGGAGTAAGTCTCAGTGTGAAAGTGAGACTTGTTCATAGTAGAAAATTTATATCATTACACTAAAAACTAATATTACTACACTTATCAACTAATCATAATACATGAACAATCGAATGGATTTTTTAAATTTATTGCATGCCATTTCCATCATTTAATTATATATTCAACTTTTCAATCATGTTAAACTTTATTTGAATCTTTGTATAAGGACATCCTTTGAATTTCTATTAAAGCTAATGCTACCTTTTAGATAATAACTTCTTTCCTTTTTATTTTAAGGAAAAAAATACTTATTGTTGGGAAATTTATAGTTTTGATGAAAGTTCCAAAAACACATGTAATAGGACCAGGTCAGGACAAATTATTTAATGATGTTTACATTATCGCTATAGGAGACCGGTTGATAATGATTGTATAGAAAACCGATGTAATAGATAGGTCACATATTGAGGGAACTCAATAAAAAACCTGAAGAAATGGATATGGGCTGAATTAAAGAGATCGACGAATCGATCTAGTCGATAACAACGAAGTCATGAAGCTCAAACCTCTAATACTCGAAGATCGATGAAAGATAAGACGTAAGAACCCCTGCGGTGCGGTTGAAGCTCAACAGGCCATAAGACTTATCGCCATCAAAGGATGACTATTCGTTCATAAGATGAAAATTCATGTTTCATCTTATCCCGCGATCCGAAAAAGATGAATACCAACCTTAGTTGGAGGTTTTCAAGGCTTTCATCCTATATCTGATACATCATGGATTCATGTTTTTTATAATCTTTCAAAACCATGCAATTCCTCAAGACGCCACATCAAGCGCAACTCTAGGTAATATAGCCCGAGATTCAAATTGCTCTCCAACGGCTCTTTGATCTCAAGGTCTATAAATATGGGATCACACTTCAGAGTGAAGGATCGACAAACAACATAATCAAGAAGCTCAAACTATAGTTTGAAAGAAGAACACAACTACAAGCTTATTTTATATTGTGTTCATCCCATAAGTTCTTAGCAAGAAATCTTTTCATCTAGCTATCAGTCGCTTATATACGCAAGAAAAGATTTCATAGTTGGAACCTCAACAATCTTACCCAAACCCCAAGTTAGGATAAGTTGTTTATCCAGGGTTTCTAAGATTGATTTGGGATCGGTTGAGTGAGAACTCTTAAAACATCTGTTGGTCCATTGTGTTGGACTAACACACTAATCTAAGTCCAAATCGGTTAAGTTTCGGTTAAGTTGGTGCCCTTGTGAAAGGGAAGAGTGGACGTAGGGATTTGGTTTGTCCGAACCACTATAAATCTTGTGTGCCCTTTTTCGCTTTGATTTCGCTGCTCACATCGCACAATCTTAAAGCGCATACATTCTAAGTTAAGATCGAAAGACCAAGCTAATATTTTGAAATATCTATCATCCGATTAAAAAGATAAAACTTGGAATCGATTTATACAAACCGGTTTTTCGGGGGTAAAACTTAAAGACGTGAGTTGTTCACTTATTCGATAGTTACCGAAATTTCGGCGTTTTTCATTCACTCGATCTGATGCAAAGCACTCGCCGCACCCTGATCTGGCTCAAAAGTTTTTCAAGTCTATTCACCCCTCCCTCTAGACAAATAACCCGCAAGGACCTAATAATTAAACTCGTGTCATTGTGGTGCCGATCTTGAAAAAACGCTTTTAAAAACTCATTCATTTTCCAAAATCACTTTCGGCATGGATAACACAAATCATGATTGAAGTTCTCTATTGATGAGTATCAGATCAGGCCATATATATGTCCAACCATCTAGGCACGAAATGGAGAATGATGGAAGTTCGAGAGGACCCATCATCATTTTACGACAATCCTGCAAGTCGGAGGAGATCCGGACTTTCCCCGCGAAGTCTTATGCGAAAAAAGTCCAAGTGATGGACACGAGAAGAAAGAAAATCGCATATGGACACCATTGCAAGACATATCATCATGAAGACAATGGATAAGGTCACCAAAAGAGAAGATTAAGTATCTCAAATCTGCGAAAAAGCAATGTGGGATACTCGGGCCGAGATCCTGCGAGGGAAATGAACAGATAAAAGATAATGTCTTTCAAGCCGAACCGGTGAAGTTCGAGAAATCTTTTAACTAAAAACCATCAACTAACTCGATGGAAGAATTACAATGTCTATAAACAAGCTTCGAGAACTTGGTAGAGAGATGTCGATAAAGATATCAACTATAAGATCCTAAGGTCTCACCAAGAAGTGGGGACATGAAGGTCACGGTAATCAAAGATTGCCGGGACATTTCAAGAATGAAACCTAGTAGCTTGTTCTTGAGTCTTAAAGCTCACGAAGTTCGACCGATTGAAAGAGGTCGTTCGATGAAGACGAGGTAAAAACCTCGACTTCAAAATTATATTTTCAAGGCAACCAAAGAAGAACAAAGGCCAATGAACCCATTGGAAATATATTAAGTCAGCCGTTCAGATCGCGTTGCTTATTCTTTTTGAGAAGTCGATTACAACTTGGTAAGTATCTTTTTTAAGGACTATCAAAAGATAGGAGATCGAATAATAGATCGAAAGAACCAGATCCGATAAAGATTTAATAATTAAATAGAAGAAATTGAGACTACTATCGGAAGCGAAATCACGATATTAACATTGAAAATATATGCGGACGGCGAGAGAGAGGGAAGAAAAAGAGGAACAAAAGAGAGCGGTCCATTTTTGAAGAGCTATGGTTATGGATTCTGTCGCCCTCAGGGACTCGGATATCCTCGTAGGATTTTTGAAAGTGAATCGAATTCTCGTCGGACGATAATGAACTCTGTTGATGGTGTAAAGAACCTCCAAATCCCCTTTCATTACAATACATGATTATTAAAAGACACTGGGGAGATCAGACTCTGATTTCAACAATTGGTGACATCTCAACGCAAAAAAAATGAGAATGATAGACGAGGATTATAAATAATCGACTTTGTCAAGAAAATGATTTCTTTTCACCAAACTTAAATGAATCAAATAAATCGCCGTAGGTAATCGAGGAATTTAAAATTAGAAAAGTTAAAGCTTCGATCAGAAAAAGCAGATCAAAGAACGTATGGAAATTAACAGACAAAGAAGTCGATGACTTCAAAATCTTGCAAGCAAAATTGATGAGCTATTAAATGCATGAAATGAAATCCTGAAGAAAAATAGATGTGTTTTCAAAATCATCTCAAACCGATAAAGACATGAACGCTTTAGTGTAAAGATTGATAGGAGGGACTTGGCTATGAGAAACCCTCCACATCCTCAAAAAAAATCGATTCATCTCGAAAAGGTGTAATCGCATTTAATTTCCAAAAAGATACACCAAAAGCTAAACTTGTATCTAAGCAAGTGCCTAACCGAAGGGAAACGTAAATGGACCCCAACCGTAAAGCATCACCGAGGAATCAACGGAAGAACCCGGTTCAACTCGATCAAACCTCAGAATCGATAAAAGACAACCTAAAAAAAAAAATTCAATTTATCAAGGTCATTTTGCCTAATAAGCATGCTTTTGTAAATCACAAAACCATCTATGCGAAAAGGATATGAATCTTTTGATGGTAGCAAAATACCTACCCTATAGTCTAAATTTAGGCTAAAAACCATGAACCACATTTGGATAAAAAGAAGATTATAAAAAGGTAAATCATAAGTCTTCTAAGTCATCCAAGGTTCACACAAGTAATCATACAAATGAAAAGATATGAGGATAAGTATGATTATCAGTATGGGGAGAAAAAATCGCCTTACGATCCGACCGATCACCATAGAAGTGCTTTTCTGTTTGTATGGATCCCCAAATCCAAACCTAACCCCTCGGGACCCAATCCGAAAGGGTACCTAAAACCCGATCGATTGGCAGTTGGCGTGGGTCCGGCCAACAAAGGAGGTGTGCAAGCAACTATCGGTACATCGATAGTGGATGCTCAAGGCACATTTCGAAGCAAACATCTCCTCGCCCTACATGTAATGAAAGCCGCGTGTATTCTTCGGTGATGATAACTTTGGTTATACCAAAGGGTTTAACCTTAGAGAATGATGATGTACAATATGGGGGAGTCTCAGATCAAGGTCCAAGACAACCTATTATCGGTTTCACAATTTGAACCAACGGATTCAATGTTGAGTTCTCGACCGATCAATGCACTATCAAGAATCGAGTCACTCCAAGTATTGCTAACTTGGTTCAAGAAAAGGGACGATCTATCTGGTGATTTGTCCAAGAAATGCATGCGATTGTTAAGAGTTCCAAAAGTAGCGATTTGGCTCACCGACAAAAAAGAATGAGCCATCCGAACTTTAAAACTCTTAATAAGATAGCTAGGATGTCTCTAGTGGAAGGACTTAGAATGAAGTGTTCTCAAAGGATCGACATGTCAAATGCATTCATTCAAAGGAATTTCGGACCAAAGATCCAAATGTACCTTCATATGGATCTGTTTGGACCCGGCTAAATCGATCTCAACGGACGCGAAATACACTCTGGTAATCGTGGATGACTATTCCAAGTTTACGGGTTATATTCTTACATAAGAAGAATATCGACAACCAAGATACCCGAGCTACTAAGAAGATTACAAAATGAGAAGGGTGTTAACAGTAGTAAAAAATCGGGATCGATAAAGTTTGAATTTCGAACTCTTTTATAACCGATTTTTGCTCCAAGTTTGGTATATCAAAGAATTGCGAGGACGCCCACAAAGAATTGAGAAACAAGAACTCTCAAAAAGTCGAACAATGTTAAATCGAACATGCGATACCAAACGTAATAATCAACCTTTGCATGCCATAAGTAAGATGTCTCCCCGACTAAGTGCTCACTACAAAACACCCTATTTAACCGTGGAAGGGAGTAAAACCTCGTGTTTTTTTACTTCCAATTTGTTTCATACACAACAATGGGAAAAGTCGGGTTGAAGACCTTTGAGGCCAAGTCGATGAGGGGATATTTCTAGGGTATTCTCATCTAGCAAAGCCAACGTGGTCTACAACAAACGAACCCTTGTTGTGGAAGAAAAAATGTAACCTTTGATGAAGATCTTACGATCAAGAGAAATCGCCTTTAAAAAAAAAACGATCTACCGTAACCTCGATATTGAGAAAAATGGATCGCCTAACGATCAAGGATAAAGGAAATCAATTTACATTTTGATTCACCGGATCAATCGGATCCTAATCTTGTCGATGAAAAAGTTCGATTCAATTTAAGAAGAATCGAACCATCATGAACTTGAAGTTCCTAACGACATAAGACATGATGATTCCAACATCACCGAGACTTGTTCTTATCGAGTGGACCATAACCTCGCACCACTCCCAATCACTAGTAATAAGATTTTATCGAAACGGACGATGTTCTTTTCAACGCAAATCGTAATGAAGGACACGGATTCATCCAAATGATTCATAATTGGAGACCCGTCGATAAAATTAAAACTAGACATCGATTGGTGAAAGTGCCATATATTTTGCTATATCTGTCTATGAAGGACCGACTACAATCGGGAAGCATTACAAAGACGCAAACCGGATTCTAGCCATGCGGAGGATTTGGAACAGCGAGAGAGAAATGAAGTATGGGGAACTAGTAGATTTGTGCCATCAAGGCGTAATTTACAAAAATGGATCTTCAAGAACAAAGAGATGAGAAAAATGTTATGTCACTAAGCGGGGTATTCACAATCGGAAGGAATTGACACGATGAGACCTTTGAATATCGCTTATCTTCCACGAGAGGGTTCATGTGTATCGATGGATTTAAAAAGTGCTTTTTAAGCGGGGTACTAGCGGAGGAAGTTTATGTTTAACAACCTCCGTGCTTTGAAAAAGGCAACCAAGTGTATCGTTTAAGAAAAGCTCTTTATGTTTGAAACAGTTCATGAGTTGGTATGATACACTCTCTCAAGTTCTTGATCGAAAGTGGGTTCACTAAAGGAACAATGTGACGTAACCTTATTGAATAGAAGATGGAGAAGATATTCGATGGTTGATTTCGTGGGCGACATCATCTTCGGATCTCTAGCTATGTGAAAGATTCAAAGAACCTGATCAAAGGGAAATTCGAGATGTCCATGATGGGTCGGATGAATTACTTTCTAGGTCTCCAAGTTAAACAAAGTTGGAAGGGATATTCATCCGCCAAACAAAGTACACTAGGAATATTTTGGCTAAGTTTGGAATTCAAATAGCAAAGAAGCCAAAATTCCTATGATGATTGGATTCAAGATGGATCCGAGATGAGGCCGACGAAAAAACAAATCGGAAAGGAATATAGGGCTCTCATTGGATCTTTATTATACCGATCGCCAAAACGGATATCACTTTCGCGATGAGGTGTATGTGCGGAAAAATAAATCCAATGGTCACCACCTTAAGCCGGATTCTTATATATCTGAAGGAACAATAAACCTTGGTTTATTCTACCCATCGATGATAATCTAGAGCTTAGTGGGTATTTCGATTACGATTATGGAGGTTGCAAGATCGGACGAAAAATCAACCTCGGGAACATGTCGATTCTTAGGAAGTAAACCGATCTCGTGGTTTTCAAAAGAAGGACATCGATTGCGACATCAACAACAAAGAGATAATATGGGTGGAAATGATTTCATTGTTCCTAATCGACAGCTCATTAGTGAGGGATTACAACATTGTATAAGAACGTACCTATATTTAATAGTCTTATTGCAATCACTCAAAATCCAGTTCTACATACAAGATGCAAGCATGAACTTCATAAGAGATCACGTTGAAAAAGAAGAATATCGAGAATGGAAAAACCATTCGATATTCTAACCAAGCCACTACCGAGATCGATTCGAGATTTATGTAATGAGCTAGACTTCTAGATCTTGGAGAAATGTCACCGAAAATGTTTGATGGAATGCTCTCCAGAACTAGCTGGTTAAGAGACTAACCAGATCGAGAGAAATCAGTTGAGTTTGGTATCTTAACTGATCTCAAGAGACTGATAAGCAAAAATCGATCGACATACACTTTACCGGATCCAAAAGGAATCGATCGATTTTAGTTTATCGATTTTAAGTCTATCAGTTTAAAGGAACTGATCAGATTCAAGGTTTATCAGATTTAAGGTAAATGCTCAGTTTAAAGGATTATCTGATAAAATCAAATTTGGTTATAGTATTTTTTGTGTGTCGACAAGCAAGATTGAGAGAGATTAATTTTATCAATCGATAAGAAAGCGAGAATTTACACAACAAAATGAAATAATGAACTTTTCATTGATAAAAACCGAAGGTGAGGTTACATTACGAAGTTACAAGTACAAGAAGACACGGAGGTCAAGACATAAATGTTAACCAAAATCCTAAACCTAGGACCCTTAAAAGATCCAAACCCAAACCCGAACTCATTAGGTGAGTGTTAATGGGGGAAAGAGAGAGATTTTATGAAATCATAATTCTCATTTTTACTTAACAAGGTGAGGGAGAGGCTTAAAGGTAATCCCAAATAAACCCGATGGACTCTCCAAGTGAAGTGAGAGCGGCATTGGCAGGATTACTAAGCCAGAGCCTAAAAAGGAGGAGTAGTAGGGCTCTCCTTTAAAATCGAATGGACCAAAGAGTTGGTCATCGATCTAATGGGCACACGGTCAAGATATTTTATACCGAACTAAGTCCGATGGTTCTCGTTACGTCATCCAGATAGACACACAAGGTGCATCACGGTTAGGAGAAGTGTCTTCTCGGTTACAAGTTTCAGATCCAGGGCTGCCTGGTGGTAGAGAAGCTTTTTAAAGAATCGATGTGAAATCGAAGATGATGAAGAAAACAACAATGAGGGATCAAAGGGTTGATTTGAGAAGATGAAACCATATAAAAGGGTGTAGAAGTCTCATAGGAAACAAGGGTTCACCAAGATACATGATTCTTACAAAGAAGATAAGTATGGTGAATGGGTGATGTTGTGTAAAACATTGGTCCATTTTATAGAGGTAAACAAGGATGCAAATGCAATTGTCGGGATTCAAGAAGCCTATCCGAAATTTGCATCAAAAAGCGACAAAATGTAGAAATCACGCCGACCGATAAGTGGATAAATTTACGGTTGATTGACATATCGAGAGATTGAGACGATATTTACGCATGTCAATCACGCCTACTTGGGAATAAAGCTTAAGACTAAGTTTTGGCAAAGAACACTTATCCCAAGAATCGCTTAATCGGAAAAGAATCGGATGAGGTCAACCAAAATCGACATTTACAAAGATGATCGGATGAGAGAGATCTGTTTTTTAAACTCCAATAAATCGATATATCGATTTATGTCAGAAGGGGGGTTGAAGGGGAACTTCAACCGATCAGGAGGATCAAAGAGGGAAATCGGGCGTTTCAAGGAAAGATCGGCTTTTGAAGTTTCAACAAATCGGATGAACCGGAGAAGATCGGTTGAAAGGATGGATTGGGAAATTTCTAAGGCTTAAGCAGAATCGATTAAGATCAACAAGTGGAACCAACATTGACAAGTAATATTGATCGACATTACAACATCACCAACCGATCTACGATCTCCTTTCTCTTTGTTCTTTACATATTTTTTGGATCGTGATCGATTTTATTTGCCTTACTTGTACCCACTATCCTTGTGGCGTGTACTCTTAAAATCATTTAACGCGGACGTGGGGTACATGTATTAACTTCTTTACTTGATCGTGCTTTTAAATCCAAAAGTTTTTGTGACGCGTCGTTTTCCCAACCCTACGATCAAAACCGCTAAATCTGGAGCGTACAATCTTTTCAAAACGATTGATCTTCAAAATCTTGTCTTATTGTACCCTCCGCCTCTATATAAGATTCATCAAACCTTACCAGAGTTTTTCTGCTTCACAAACTTGCATTATTCTCATTGAAAAACTTCAAATTTTCTCGCGTTTCAAAAACGATTTCTTAGAGTTCAAAATCTTCTCTGAAAATTTGATTTCGTAATATTTTCTTTTAAAGCTTAATGATGAATCTTTCTTTCCGTTAAAAAAAAAAAAAAACTTTGTTTTTCAAAAGTTGTTTTTTGAATTTATGCTTCATTGCCTTTTTGTTTTCATGTAAATATGATATTGATATTGATTATGCACAAATTTAATGAGTCTATCTCACTTGTAGATGGCCACTCATGGACTTGGAAAGATCATGTGCAACTATGCGGGAATGGCAACGAAGATCTTTGAGGATAAGTTCGATTCGGTTTTGGAACCATCGAGGATTACGAATCCATGGAGGTGGAACAAATTCTCGAAGAAGGCCGGATCGAAACATATTGCTCTGCTTCATCGCAATCCGGTGACGCAGATGAATACTTCAATTCTTGCAAAATTTGAGTGTGGATACAAAAAAACCGAGACGAGGGCCCGATGTATCGGTCAGAGAAGAAATCGATCGACAAATGCGGACATCACTCGTCTGTTTGGCTTGCCAAATTGAATCTCTCCCGCACACTACCGGAGAATGAGGATGAAGAAATTGAGAGGACCTCTTGAGAGAGGCATAAACATCGACAATTGCCAATGCTCAAAAAGAAAGATAGATCATTGCTTTTGACATTCTGTCAAGAACGATCATGGGAATCTTATTTAGGATGCTCTCACATCATCAAAATGTACAAAGATATAAAAGAATAATTGATGGGGCTCTGAACATCAATTGCACGGCTCTGAAAAGCCATCTTGCTCCAAGAACACGAAAAATTTGGAGTCAATGAATAAAAAGTGTCTTTCGAAAAAGAGAATCAACAATCTCAACAAAGTTCAGCTTATATTAAAAGACAAACCGCTGGAATGCCGAATGGAATCGAGAATGGACCAAGTCCTACAATGCCTTCCTCTCATCAACTTGTTATATATGGGCCACCAGACGATGACAGGAGCCAACTCCAACAAAACAGAAGAAAGAAAAAAGCAAAAATCGGAGGGGTTGAGGTGAGAAAAAAAAAAAAATGGTGAACATGAGAGAAGAGGCCAAAGAAAGATAAATGAGGAAGACTGAAGGATCTAAATTGGAAATGCAACAAAGAAATAGATTGCTTCTTCTTCATTGCCTGATAAATCAATTCACCGCTCGGACTAAAGTAAAAGAGCATATCTCTCATGCTAGAAATCTTTCATGAACTCCAATAATAGATATTTAACCGCCACTGAAAGTTGAACTAATCGAGACAACTTCCGCCGATTGCTTCCACATCTCAAAGATTTTCTAGGACAGATCAACGATTCCAGATCAACAAAGACCATCAACTGGAAAAATGGTGAATTTATAAGAATCGAAGGGAGATTGATGAGATGTATCCACAACTTGGGTCGCCCATCCCGCCATAGAGAAGGTCATGGAGATCCTCACCGAGAGATCTTAGAAAAAAGCTTCTCGGATCTTATCTTACTTGTTGAACGGATGGGTGGTGCGGATGAGTTGCAGACTCAAAGTGGGATCACCAAATTGAGCTCATATCGATAAATCTGGAAAGCGATCGATCAAGGAAGTTGGAATTGCGGAAGAAGAGAAGCCGGAGATCGCTCAAGCTGAAAAAGATGAAATGGTGAATCTGGGATTGCCGATGAAAGTGGAACCGGTCTTTGTTTCACGACCAACCTTTGGAGGCTCAAACAAGCAACACGATCAAGTGATGGATCCAATTTACATCTCAAATCACCAGCGATCAACAGGAGGAGATCAGATCTTGTCTCAAAGATCTCGCGAAAAAAAGAGATTGAGGAGTGATAATGATCGGAGACAAATCAGTCTCAAACAAATCGAAGCAATTAGATCTATCCCAATCTATGACCACCATATCTGCTCCGAGCTTACATAAAAATCGAGTTGATGACAAAGCTCAAAACAATTGGATGAAATTCAATCTTCTTTTTACGACTCCACCGAGAAAAGGCTCGAAGTTATCGAAGAGAAATTTGACAAAATGATTTGGACACTCTCTCGCAACAATGGAAACCGCCAAGAAAGAGCTGGACACAACTCCGCTCGAATCTATTGCTCAATCTTGAGTTTATCGCTAATGATCTAAATCGGGCATTGTCAGATCAACTTTTGAATGACTTCCCACCTCAACGCGCTTTTTGATCAAACCAAAAGGGGAAGGATTCGAGAAACCAATCGACACATCGATTTGGACAAAGCTCAATTGCAAGAAAAAATGGCATTTGCCGAACATCAAAATCTGGACCGATTATTTTGAATAGTGACATCAATTCCGATAATGAGCTAGTCAGAAATTGTCCAAAGAATGATAATCAAGAAGAAAGAAGGACGGAAAAAACGGGCACAAGGTAAGGGTTGAAGAAGTTCAAATCAAGGGCTAAGAAAGGATTAATTGGAAAATCGCACGTAACCTCATTAAGCAAAGAGTCGGCGAGATCATACCAAAAACTCGGCCAGACACGCCAAGAGGTTTGAGGAATGGAATAAGATCGAAGTGAATGGCTTCTAGATGCCTTTGTCTTGATCTTGTCCCAAAAGAAGAATCATGGATGATGAGTTCCTCGTCCGGTTTTGAGTAATAAATATCCGGACTTTCAAGTATCCGGAAAATGAAGCCAAGCTTATAAATGTAAAGATATCTCGCCAAGAGTATGATCTGTTAATATACTCAAAAAAGCGGATGGCTCATTTGACAGATGGCATTTGAGAGATTCTACTTTGACATCTTGAGCAAATCACAGATAACTGATCAAAGCGGATAACCGATGTCAAATGGAAACTCTATCATTTTCAACATTCCACAAGATCAAAGAGAAATGCCGGAAGGATAAGCCCCAAGGAGTGAAGATTCGTAAGACATCTAGGGATCATTTGCTTTTAAATTCAACTTTTACGATGTAACATGTAATCATCTTATCTAATGAAAAGTTTATTTTTCCGATCCCAAGACAAAATCTCTTTGTTTTCTCGACACTTGCTCTTTAAATTCTATACTTATCAACTGTTTGGTTTCTCAAGTGTTTTGGTTTCATCAAAAAGGGAAATTGTTGGGAAATTTATAGTTTTGATGAAAGTTCCAAAAAAATGTAATAGGGACAGGTCGGACAGATGTTAGTTCGATGTTTACATTATCGCTATAGGAGACCGGTTGATAATGATTGTATAGAAAACCGATGTAATAGATAGGTCACATATTGGGGGAACTCAATATGTAAAAGGTCGATCCAAGAATCATGTCGATATCAAATGCAGCGTAACGCTAAACTGCAGAACTAAAGATCGATCGACCCGATCTAGTCGGATAACTTCGGTAGTCGTGAAGCTATAATACTCGAAGATCGGATGACAAGATAAGACCGTAAGACCTACATCGTTCGAGTCCGGTTGAAGCTAAGTCATCAAGAATGAAGATTTCCATCGGGTGGGGATCGATTTTGATCGAATATAAGATGAAAACTGATGTTTCATCTTATCATACGTCTGCGATCTGAACAAGATGAATACCAACCTTAGTTGGAGGAACAACACTGCAGAACAAGGCTTTCATCCAATAAGGAAGAAACACGTATGAACAGATTTGACATCATGGATTCGATGTTGCTCTCTCAAACGGTTATAATCTTTTTCGCCATGCGTTCTCAAGACGCCACATCAAGCTGCGAATCTACCATCTAATATCGAGATTCAAATTGCTCTCCAACGGCTCTTTGATCTCAAGGTCTATAAATATGGGATCACACTTCAGAGTGATACACGGAAATCTTGGACAAACAACATAATCAAGAAGCTCAAACTATAGTCGATTTCGCACGAAGAACACAACTACATGCTTATTTTATATTGTGTTCATCCCATAAGTTCTTAAGAAGAAATCTTTTTTCATCTAGCTATCAGTCGCTTATACGCAAGAAAAGATTTCATAGTTGAACCTCAACAATCTTACCCAAACCCCCAAGTTAGGATAAGTTGTTTGCAAAATTCATCTAAAGGTTTTAAAATTTACGGGATCGGTTGAGTGAGAACTCTTAAAATGTTGGTGTCTTGTGTTGGACTAACACACTAATCTAAGTCCATCGGTTAAATTCGGTTAAGTTGGTGCCCCTGTGAAAGGGAAGAGTGGATAAAAGGAATCGGTTTGTCCAACCACTATAAATCTTTGTAATTTACTTTGCTTTGATTTCTTTCTTTCTCACATCGCTAATCTTAAAATGGCATACATTCTAAGTTAAGATCGTGACACAAGCTTCGATCCGTCGAAAATATCTATCATCCGATTAAAAAGATAAAACTTGGAACGATTTATCAAACTGGTTTTTCACGGGAAAAACTTAAGCTTCCGACGATCGATTAATCGAAAGAAATTTTCCGGCGTTGATCAAATTTGGTTATCAAATCGAATTTGATTCATTTCGGTTTGATCAAAGCTATGCTTTGACACCGATCCAAGATTTAAAAGTTTTTTTTCTATTCACCCCCCCCTCTGAAACACTTTCCATTTATTCCGGGACCTACACTTATGTTTTAAGACGAATGGATTACCTATAAATTTTAATTTCCAGTATCGGAACAAAACTGTGGGCTCATATTAATGGCAGAAAACAGAGTGCGGTGCGGCAGAAATGAAGTAGTGGTATTCGTTTTGACATTCTTCCTAAATTCGTCACTAGTGACTGCCTATATCATCATGTTTTTTTAATCAATTGTAATTATGATAATAATTATACTTAGGGGCAGCTAACAGTGAGATTTAAATGGATTCTATATTAGAAGGCATATTAGGTGCTTCGCATTTAAATCGGATCATTTAAAATCTAAAGCAAGATTTGCTAATTATGCTTAACTAACGGTTATAATATGGAATCTAAGTGTCAAATAAATCAATATTCTTCTTGCCCCAGCCAGGCTTTCTTTTTACACTTGTATTTTCTTATTCTAATACAATCAATAATATCATTGAAACACATATATACTTCGCGCACCACGTACTATGCTGTGTAGCATAAACAAATTCATAATTTCATAAGTGACTTTTCAAAAATTGTTGAACTATAGGAGTATTATGTATTTTAATGTAGCTCTATTTTAGCCCAATTACTTGTCAATTACAAAATACAAGTAATTAGAGTCACTCCCCTGTGCACCACATTCATCATTCCAAATTGGTGCACTCTAAACCCTAACCCCTAAAGAGTGAACCTTAAATCATATATGAATCATTCGGACCGGGTGAACCATGAACCACTCGGGCCGAGTGAACCATGAAACACTTGGACCGGGTTTGGGTTCGGGTAGGATATTTAAAAAAAAAAGGAAAAAACATCTAAAACTGAAATTAAAGTTAAAAGAAAACCGTAATTGAAAAAGAAAAAAAAGTTAAAACTAAAAAAAATTAGAAAAATAGCTTTTAAAATTAAATTGCACTAATTTTATTGGTGCATGTGATGCACACGAGAATTTGCCAAGTAATTATATGTCAAGCTTCATATTAAAAATATATATAAATATTTATATACTTCTCTTAAGATTTTTTCCACTTGGCCAAAATAATTATGTACAATAACAAGAATTTGAATATCAGCAAATACATACACACAATAAAATCGGGTGGAACCAGAGTATAAAAGAAGTTTTTGTGTTTGTTAACGGCGTGGCATGTGTAGAGTTCATAACATACAATAAAAATTGGAGGAAAACCAAACACCTCTCTGTAGAACCAAAACTGCTTCTCGTGAAAGTCACTGAAATGATCAGAGGCTAGAACTATCACATGATCCTGCAAACTCAAAATTTTGCAAATGCTCGAATCGAATCCTCACTTGAGAGTATAATATAACCGGATTATAATATAGAAAATGTTTTGTATCAATATGGGGGAGTATTCTGTTAGTGCTCAATCTCCTCAGGCAGTCTGGCTTTTCCGGAGTAGACGTACTGCATCTCCGACTCCCATGTCTGGAAAGCATTTGCCATTCAGTTAGTTTATTTATTCACTATATAGCAAAGAAGAAGAATTAGAAATGAGCACATTCTCACCTCGTGTCTGAAGAGAATTCGAATACTTGGGACGTTAGTCTTGTGTGTAACATTTCCTGGAGGACCTCTCTTGAAGTATTGATCTCCAAGCCAATGTACCTAAGAAATAATCCAAATTATTGTGTTTGTATATCTGAATGAAATAACAAATGAAGGAAAAGCAGAAGCCAAGTTTAGGTATTGGGATGAGGAACATGGAAAATACATCCCTCAGCCACAACAAGAAGAAGAAAAAGATCAAACTGAGAGGAGAAAAGCAACTGAAATTGATGGCTTCTGTTTCATTGTGTTAAATTCACGTTTACCTGTGATCCTGCTTTCTCCATGAAAACAGTACGGTCTCTTGTGAACCAGGTTTACGTGAACTCTCTTCTTCGAAGTAGCAAACGAAGTACCACGTTTTTAAAAATGTTTGATTTTATTTGTTATTCTTCTCAAAATCACTAAACAGTGATACTTCGCATGCTAGACAATATTACCAAATTCACCATAAAACTTCCAAGAACCAAGTTTATAGAAGTTTTGGTCCCACAAAAATTGTAGGTTTTTTTAGCAATTATCAGTTATAAGGAAATCTTTCAGTTTTGACTTTTTTTTTTAAATGACAGCTAATTTTTAATCCAGTCTTGCTGATCGTATAAATTCATATTACACCATATCATTGGTTCTATTGAAACACAATCAGACAAGAGTAAAATCAATAGATTCACAAATAGCTATGCTAGAACATCATTGTTTTCAAAATCCAACCTTTGCAGCGTGTGGAAAACCAGATTGATAGACAGAATTTCTAGCTGTCTCGCAGAGGTCACAAGAACTAAGCTTCCACACCTGATTAAGCAAAACGGGGGCAAAAAAGAAAGAAAGATTACCTACCACACATATATTTCTAATTTCTAATGTAGAATGGAGGAAGAAAGAGACAAACCTTGGCTGCTACACTATATTCTTCAACTAGAGGTTCCTTAGTTAAATGGATTTGTAGAGGATCATCCGTTGACAATGAGACATTTAAACCTCGTTGGAAAAACATTGGAAATGGGTTGCGATGATAATCCAAGAAGAGCGAGTTGTTGCTTAGAGGTGACATTGCTAAACCAATCTGAACAGCCCAATCAGATAACACTCAAAGTCAGACATATCCAGAAATAGTTACAACAATATCAGAGAAGTAATACGTCATAATAAACTTGAATAAACCTGGGCAAGGTAGTATAAATATTGCAGAACTGGAGATTTTCGCAAATTAATCCCGTGTGATATATTATGACATAGAAGAAACCCAGCAGCTAAATGGTCAACATCGCCAGCCTGCATGAGTTGGTTGTAAAAGGCATGCTGGAAAAATATATGGTATTTAGATGTGAGATAGGCGAATCAGGAAACAACCTCTCCACAGTGAGGACGGAATCTGATTGTTGGTAATCCTTTGGATTCACGGAGCTGATAATGAATTATAACAAAGAAACATTAGGTACATTATTGTACACAATGGGGTGGGGGTGGGGGATAGTTCCAGAATAAAGTTATCGGTTTCATCATTTTGTATCTGCCTTTAGCATAGCTGTATTTCCCAACTCCCAATATTTTTAGCAACTTGTTTCACGACAAGAGGTTTCATTAGGCTCGCTACATCAATAATGCATAAAGGATTTATATTTGTATTGGCAGCAATCAGATGCAGTGATGCACATTTCAAATCAGACTAACCTTGTTAAGTGTATACAAGTTTGCATAGCAATAATAAGCATAGTAAGAAAAGGCAGGATTGAAGTTATTCGTCCATTCTGATGGAGTTGGCATGTGCTTTGTTGGACGCCTCTCAGGTTTACTTTCATCATCAACCATGTCAAAGCCTACAACCTGTATGGCAAAACATCCGATGAGAAAATAAAATAGACATTTGAGATTCACATCAATTATCAAATAGGTAAACAGAAAATAATTGCAAATTTCTCTGGCCACTAAAGGACACAATAAATGAGCTAGCACCATAGCTAAAATATGCCCTTATATCAAGTTCTCTCTGATTGCATATATGTGCGTGTATGCATACATGTATATTTTGCTAGTAAGTTCAATTGTATAGAAGCAAAAAAGAAGTTAAAGCTGCATTAAGGATATGTATTTATTGTAGAGAGAACTTATGAAAAGTTAATGTTGCTTACATAAGATGATAAGTTACAAAAATTTCCCCTTCTGACAGACTAAAACCTAAGTCTTAAGTATTACTCCCTCCGTCCCATGAGGACTTGAACACTGGAAATGACACGCAAACCAAGTAAAGTGGGTTTTAGTGGGTTTTAGTGGAATAAAATAAGGGTGTTGTGAGTGTATTAATATTATATTTGTTTCCATTTTGGGAATGTTCAAGTAATGTTGGGACGTCCAAATAAGGCAAGTGTTCAAGTAATGGTGGGACGGAGGGAGTAGATTATATCCTGTAAGTTGGTTTGATCTTATATCATCAGTCACAAGCATTATATAAAGGTCCAGAAAACAAAAGTTGATTAATTTCACAGCCAAAAATATACTTCAGAGAGTTGTTTTTGGACCTTAAAATGGTATACCTATTTTATCCAAAATGTGCTTCATTCAATTTAGAGGAAGAAATATTTACTTAAAATGGGCATATTTTACCTGATAATCTCTAAAATTCACACCAGATCATACTGCAAAGTGATAAAAAGAACAAGAAATGGCATATATAGCACAAATTTGATACTGCGTAAAATTAAGTACAAGGCTTGCACAAGCAAATGATGACAAATAATAAGAAAACATGCAAATAATGACAAACAATAAATTTCAAAGTGCACCTGCAATAAGAAAACATGCAAATGAGGATGTGAATTTGGATTCACTGTGACTTCAAAGAGTGGAATGAAGATGTTGTCGAGTAAGTTCTGGAATGAAGTTGCTGTTCCCATACTCCTGTAGACATTGTATAACCTTGGCAACTGCACAGCTCAACCATGAAAACTTTATTAGAAGAATCAAATACCAAGAGAACACGGTGGTGCATATATCCTGATGCAAACTCATGATACACATCGCACCATACAATTGAAAATCCAGTGGCAATATATTCAGAAAGAGAATATGGATCAGCATCAAGAAGCCAAATCAAGATGAATGTCTAGAGACACATGGTTACACATTACACATAACAGAGTACGGATGCTCCTTCAGGAAGCAACGTGCAACAATCCAGAAAAAATTGTATAATATGTTGCACTTTTACTCTGTTAACAGAACAGATTATTGAATTGAAAGAAAGCGGAGAGAAGAGATGGGTGTAAAATAGCAATTTTAAATCTAATTCCTAATTCTGCCTCTCTACATGGATTTGTATGAGTTACTTCAGGGCAAAGCTCTACAACAACGAAACAACAGGAGTAGACCTTCTGGAAATCTCAATTTGGCAAGATAGATATTCAATGGAATCGAACAAACATAAAACTTTTACATGCAATCCAGTATATATAGGCAAAAGAACGAAGATTGATTTAAATTCCCAGACAGCGAGGTCAAAAATATGGATTACCAGCACTTTAATTGAAAAGGCTAAAGAAAAGGAGTTCTGAAGTAATGTATGCCAGCACTTAACCAAAATGATCTTGCATGTTACCTGAATCAACCAAACAGCATTTTCGCTGTAAATTCTGTTGTTCACAAACCAACTTGCAAGCTGATCCCATTCACTCTGTTTCCTCCCATAAATTGAAATTCTGTACTCAGCAAGCTGAATGAAACACAAACATTCAGAATCTAGAAACTAATTGCTGAGTCAATATAAGTTTATACTTGCAACACTCAAACAGATGCTGGGAAAAAAAGAAAGAAAAAAGAACAGGCACCCATATTAGCCAGTATGAGAGATAAATCATAAACGACCGGCAGGTGTTTATAGAGAGCAGCATGTGTAAATTCCCAACTACGGACAACCCAACGGTGTGCATCGATCTGATGATTAATCAGCAGAAAGAGAAAATAGCTAATGTTTTCGATTCAATTTAATTTTCATTTTGTACATATTTCCAGGAGATATCCAAATAGAACAAGGTAAGATGAAAATGTGTTAATTAACTGACTTATAATATTTGATAGATTTGCTGACAGATTGAAAGTAAAATTTTAATGTTCTAATTTGAGATAAAAATATATTGCTCAACAATTTTAAAATAATTAAACAATGAGTATTCTCTGAAAAAGAAGGTTAGACTTTTGAAAAATAGGATGTGGCATTGAAAAGGGGGTTGATATCTGAGGATTTAATTATTTCTTGAGACTATATTTAGAAAACCAAATGAAAAGCAAAACAAAAACATTTTCTATTAGTATGTTTTGTGGAATGAAAACACTGTATTTTTCTATGGATTTAATATGCATCTTATGTGGGCAACTCTCAAGCAAGAACACAGAATTTGTACATAGCCCAGCAGTACAAAATATTAAAACACATAGATAAAGGAAGAGAGACGGGGAAACGTAGAATCTTATTAATGAGGATACAACACCAACACAGATGAACAATATCTGGTCCTGATCAAAAAAAATAAAAGAAGATGAACAATACCTGGTATTTACTTGCTTCCAGATCTAATAGAACCTGCTTTGTCATGTCAGCCAAGAAACGCCCTGGTAAGAAAAGACAACTCATTTTTTTATTTGGTGATGGAGCAATTAGGTTTATGCATAGATAGAAGCAATATTTCTTTTCAAAGTTTGAAGTCAGAGAAAGATGCATTTGGCAACCATTTCTTTGTTACATATTTACTTGTTTAATTTTCTAACAATTCTATTACTATTTAAACTGACTTTTAGGTGATAGTTTCTGATACATCTTAAAGTAGGGAAATGGAATCTAAAATTTAACATCTTGTGACAGGTATATGCTAGTTTTCATCGTAACGATAAAATGACGTGATCATTTTATTTTAATCATAAAAATCAAATTCCGTGATGTTAGTCAAGATACAACAAACATAACAAAAGAGCATACATGGAGAATAGCAACTTCAACATAAATGGCAAAAAACAATATTAGCCAAAATAATTCTTGAAGAGGCTGTTACATAGACAGGAAGGATGTTTAAGCTAATCTATTTCCCCTACGTTTGGACATAATAAGAAATCTTACTAATTACAATAACACTAACCTTGGATAAGATTATCCTGCTTCAGAAAGATTTCTCTGAGCCTACTTTGTCCACAAGGATTATACTTGAGATTGAATTTGTCAAACCGATGAAATGTGCTTTTGTCCGCATGCACGTCCAACAAATCTACATTAAGATCATACCTGCAATAACTGAGTCCATTAAAACACAAACAATACAGATATAAACTTGGGAGAAAATATGGACTGAATAAAGCAATGCAAACCCTGTTAAGTCCAAGCTGTCAAAGACTTCTTTCAGTGTAAGATACTGCCCATCCCGGTAGATTACAACCTGTAGAATAAAAATAGCATGACATCAGAGCATTAACTAGAAGAGTCTTATTAACTGCATTGTGAATTAAACATGTATATCTGTTGAAGATAAAGCATTGTTTGAACAAAAGTATCACAGGATTAATACCTCGTCTGGTTCTTTTCGTAACTTTGACTTGATAAATCGGAGGAGATGCTTTTGGTTCATGCAAGCAGAGTGATGCACATGAGTGTCTACTTTTCTTATATTGTAGAAATCACGATGAGGTGCGGTTTTCTGGGCTACAAACTCCTTATCCGCATTTACCAACAAATGAAGGCGGAATTTCTATAAGCAGAAAAGATATTATTCTAAACAAATGATAAAATGCACATCTCCAGAAAACATTCGTATTAGAGAATAATATATTACTTCCTCAAGGAAACGCAACCGATGATGACATGCAGAACGGACATTCCCAATAGACATCACTTTCAGGAGATGATGCATATCAGTGAAGAAAGATGTTGAACTTGCAACAGGAAATAGTTCTTCAGTATCTAAATATTGAAGAAAAGAAAAATTACAGAATGTTTGACATCATAGGAAACGAGATTATGCATATAGTATTTTGTCTAGACTAGCCTCAACAAATCTTACCCCCTTCACTAGCATAAACACGGACTACGCCATCTTCCATTCTGAAGAAGTGCTGCTTGCACAATTGATACAAGATAAATTAGCTAACACATAATAAATGGTTTAACTTGTCAGCTTCTGTAATGTAGTTAGGAAGAAAGGACATCTCACAGAAGATGCTTCAACAGGGACAAAGTTAAATGGGTCGCTGTTGACATCTGCTAAATCAGATTTTTCCAAACTCTTTCTCCATGGGTCAACATTTTCCCTGAAAACGTATTTTCCCCTCAAATCTAAGCATTCACGAATCATCCTCAAAACCTCTTGTTCTTCAAAACTCACAGAATCTGATTTCATATATTGAAGAGCATTAGAGAAACAATCTAGTAATATATGAGATGTCACCAAGAAGACGATCACACAGAGTAAAACTGCAAATGCACGACTCCTGTTAAAAACCGGCAAATTTCTTGAGGACTAGGAAGCTAATACCATGTAATGTAGTTATTGGTGGAAAAGTATTGTATATCAAAGGATCTTTTGCCACAATGTTTGCTGAAGCTGCATTTATTTTTCCATTGGCTGAAATTGTGTTCATATTCCCATTAGCATGATCCATAGTAGACTCTGCTTCAGTCAAAGTGGCTTCAGGTTCTTGAACATGCATGTAAATCCCATCTGCAGCTTGTGTCGAGACAATGTGTTGATTTTGAATTGATAAGTCTATATCCTGTACAATCACAGGAACACACAGGCAGGTAACACTTTACTAACCAAATATTGTCCATATTAAGAGGATAGAAAGCAAAGGAAGCCAATACTTGAGAAACATGAGAGATTGGTGGCAACATCACCAGAAGTTCACTTGTAAGATACTATAACCAAGCTCAAACCAGAAGGATAGTCCACTTATTATTTAACAGGATCTATATAGTTTTATGCTATTAATGAAGCATGTTAATAACTCTTATTTAGGCTCAACTAGGACAGGGGATGTAGATTAGTATAGCCTCTCTCTCGCATTCAAGAGATTCCATATCAGTTTCACCAATACGCATACACGTGGAAGTTAATGACTCATTCAAATGGTATAGATAACATGTTTCTAAAAATTCCCAAAATGGCAATGTTCATGCACCTGCAAGATCCACCTGCCTACAATAGTACAAACAATTTGTTTAAATGGACGGATTCTATCTTACATTTGAGAAGCCATTTGAAAACTATGAGGTGTGTTTGCAAACGCTGTTTAAAGATTCTAGAATTACTGTTTTTCAAAAGTGGTGAGGAGTAGCTTTTGGGAAAATAGTGATTCTATCACATTTATTAGAGGTTGCAAACACCATGAAAGTAACCATTATATACTTGAAATTAATAGTAAACAAAAATAAATCTAAATGCAAGATATATATACATTTTGATAGGACAATATATCATCTCCTGTTGCAAGTTCAGTTCCTTCGTCATCAGAATCCCCTGTGCTTTCAAATGCATAACCACCTGCTGATCTAGGAGTCGCGAGCCTACCGCCTGATCCAACCCACGCATTTGTAACAGAACGACTGACATATTGCTCCTCCCCTGCATACAACAAAATGAGATAAAAATAACAGGTTCTCTAAACCTAAGTCTATTAAATTCTGATTTGAATGAGGTGTCATGCCTTAGTCTCACAATGCTCATAGCCAACTTGCAGTGTAAAACTTAGGTACATCAAAAGATATATGATCAGATTTCAATTTCATTCCGATATTCTAAGATGTGATCACAGGTTCAAAAACTTCTGCACTTCCTAGCAATACAAATTTAATGAACTCAACAGAAACTATCCCAATAACATCATTATAAAAATATATCAGGAAGAGCTAATTTTAAAACCACTTACTATCTGGAAAAGTAATTAAAGAAAACAGAAGACATACCATCCCTCTGATCAGTTCGAAGTGGTTGTAAATCGGGTGAAATCGAATCAATTTCACCCAAAGAATTCGATATGCGAATATCAGCACCAGATTTCTCACTGCGCCACTCGTTCTTCGGAGTAGACGCATTTGGCACAGAAGACGAAACTCGATAATCCCTCGCCTCCTCGATATAACCATCCTTATTTTGGCCATCTTCCGAACTCAATAACTTACTTTCGCTTCTCCATATACTCACGTTCTTATCAGTTTCCGCATTTTCATTAAAATCCGAAAGGTCACAGTCTTCGTCATCGGAGAGCTGCTGCATATGGCGGCTGTTGCGTATGTTGAGCAGGCGATCGAGGACTTGATCGACGCTGCGTTTGTGGATGTAGAATGCGGAAATAGCCATGACGGAGGCGCCGAACAACGCCGCCACCGCCAGCTGAGCTGATGAAACCGGCGAAAACGGCGACGGTGGTGGAAACATATTGTGCAGCGGGTGAATGGAGGTTTTAGTTGGGGGTTTTACAAAAATGAAACGAAAGCGAGCCCTTCCGCCCTTCGTTTTGCCTGTTATATACACATATAAATATACTCGGTGCTGTAACTCGGAATTTCTGAAAATGTTGATGATAAATAAATTGATCACAAAAGAAAAACAAAATTTTATCAATATTTCATATGAGATTTTAGGGAATTTCGAGGAAAAAAATAGTTCCGTAACAAAGTGTGGATCATGAGTAAATAAAATTACAATTGTTGGGATAATTATAAAACAATTTGTTATTACCTATGTCATTTATTCAAACCACTTTTTTTTTTTTTTAACTTTCCATTGGAATAGATGTTTACCCAATAATAAGATTAATCTGACTAAACAAAATAAAATGATATCTTTTCTTCATATGACACTTCATAAGGTATTTGATTTGACCCATGTCACATATTAGGTTCTTGTGAGAGACCCTCAGTCTCCATATATATGATATTTTTTGTTTTGGGTTGAATTTGATTTTCTTTAAAAGATCTCACACCTCTAGAACTTCATGTCTTTTCCTTTGTGATTTTTTTCTTCTAGTTAATCGACTGTGCATTTATGTTATTATGGGTTTAATCATTAACTAATGCATTTCATATTGAAATATTACATATGATCCTACTGCCTACCATAACTTCAGGTTTCAAAAACCTGAAACGTGCATGAAACATGAAACTTCTCTCAAGTTTTCAATAGGAACGTTACACGTTTTGGTTTAAAAATTCAAATTAAAACGTGCACAAAATTCGCTTGCACGTCCGTCACCAAACCGTACGACATTTGTGTACACAGGTCGTGCTCGCATACAAGTTCGGGTTTCGAAGGTCAAATCCGATCAAGATTTGCACCCCCTGCGCACCCGCGTATAGGGTGGAGGAGAGACTCAGAGCCGGTCTATACTTTTAGGGTGCGTTTGTTTTGGGATTTAAGTGTGCGGAGCAAGTCAAGGTTTTAAAATCCAGGAATTTAGAATCCTTGATGAATAGTAAATGTATGTGTTTGTTTAGGGATTTGAGTAGGGTGAAATTTAACTTTATGTCAAATCAATGTTGTTATTGTATTATTATATTATATTGAGAAGAGTAATAAAGTGTATAAAGTGTGATGTATTGGAAAGAGTAATAATATATTTTATAGGTATTTGTAGGTGTGGATTGAATGTGGGATTTGAAAACTAGATTCTAAATCTCAAACTGATTATGAGGCGGAGAAGTCTGCAAAGTCCTAAAATCATCAAGGTGTAGTCAAAACAAACGCACCCTTAGGGACCCGGTGCAAAAAAAAATAAAAAATTGGGCCCTTCATTTTTTTTATGATAAAAAATATAATTATTAGTATAAATAAATTTTTCTGCATCCTTTTTCTTCTTACATTTTCCATGTTCAGGTGGATATTTTTTATGAGGAGGCATCTCAAATCCTCAATTAAACTATTAGCAATAACATAAAAAATAGAAATCAATTCAAGAAATAATAAAAAAATTATGAATTAACAATATATCATTGAAGATTTGAAGTGATACAAATAAAATTTATGAATGCGACATCTAAAATTAAAAGTACTTTATTAGAAAAGACACAATTATTTTCAAGGGTCGTTCGTCAATTTTCTTATGAATGCTCTATGTGAGATGTATAAGACTAATTTTAAGAGAGAGAAAATTAAAAATAAGAAGAAGAAAGAAGAAGAAGAAGGAGGAGGAGGAGGAGGAGGAGGAGGAAGGAGTAGAAGGAGAAGAGAGAAGAAGAAGAAGAGAGAAAATTAAAAAATTAAAATAAAAAAAAAAGAAGGAGGAGGAGGAGGAGGGAGGGGGGGAGGAGGAGGAGGAGGAGGAAGAAGAAGAAGAAGAAAGAAGACAGAAAAAAATTTAATAAAAAATTTAATGAAAATTAAAAAAAAAAAAATCAGGTTTTATACAAATTTGGGCTAAAAATATTTGGGGAAAAGTATATTGAAAATAATAAAAAAAGGGCTAAAAATATTTGGGGAAAAATATATTGAAAATAATAATTAAAAAAAAATTGGGGAAAAATATATTAAAAATAATAAAAAAAAGGGCTAAAAAATCGCCAGATTTTATACAAATTTGGGCTAAAAATATTTGGGGAAAAGTATATTGAAAATAATAAAAAAGGGGCTAAAAATATTTGGGGAAAAATATATTGAAAATAATAATAAAAAAAATTGGGGAAAAATATATTAAAAATAATAAAAAAAAGGGCTAAAAATATTTGGGGAAAAATTCACGACTAAAGGGATTCGATCTCCGCGACCTCACGCAAAGATTGATCTTAAAAGCACACTTGTTACAAACTCAGACACCCACAAGATATGATACTATATTGACTTTATATATTATAATACATATGTAAATATATATAAAAAAAAAATTGGGGGCCCTCGCCGAAAGGGGGCCATGTCTTGTGTGACCACCATCATGACGCCAGGCAGGCCTGACGAGGAGAGTGAACCCACAATAATTTATAAACAATAAGTGGGTAGCTCTTTATATACCCACTTCCTCTTTTCTCTTTTTCCAATGTGGGATAGAAACTCTTTGTTTTTCCCTTTTCCCACTTTCCCATTTGTTGGTTATAACATTTATTGAGAAATATTTTCTCATTCACCCCAAAATTAAGCTCTATTTTCCAACAACGCTTACCTTTTTATTTACAGTGAAAAATTCAACACATAAATCATAAATATATAATAGGAGCTATTTTTCCTTTTATAGTTTTGGCGTCATTCGTTTATGACATTTGATCACTTTTGCAGGATTAATCTTAATCGTCCATTATTTTGCATCAATTACTCATTTTATTTTTCACCACTTTTTTTTACCATTTTAGTTTTTGGTGGGAAACTTTGTGGGTCGTCGATCTATGAATTAGTTTGATCTGAGCCATTGAAATGATGAACATAAATTCCACAATTCATGACAATCAACTTAAATCACATTTAATTGCATCTCTATGTTAGCCATACATTTAATTGTTGTTTGGCCTTCAAACTCTATAAATACTCCACTTACAATCATCAATTTCATCTTCTCATTGTTTTGGTTGCACTTCGTTGGAATAGCTACAAAAATCTTTTTTATATTTACAATATAGTTAGATTGGTATGATTTCTTAGTTGTAATGGTGTCATTTTTTATGTTTTCATTTTTTTCGGATAGGATCTTTGTGATGTATAAAATTTACTATTTAGTAATGTATAAAATTTAGAATTTAGTTTAATTTGTAAGGATGTAAAATCCATTCTACAAGATTCATTCATTATGTTCTATATAAATTTTGTATCACAAAAGTTGTTTTTTTTCTGGAATTTTGTCACGCCTTTTTCCATTGATCGCCTACACTTAGATATTCTCCCGTCTACCTCTTCTCTTCATTTCAAGAACACATCGAGTGTATATAAAATCACAGGTAATGTGTATGATGTATTCAATTTTTCGATCAATTGATGAAATCAACACCAACACCAACAAAACAAGTTTGTTTTATCTTTTATATGTACGATGAACTGTTTTTCCGATGCTTAACACATTTTCCATTTTTTCAATTATTTGTGTATATCATGTTCTTGATTATCTATTAATAATTTATATTCATAATTCAATTGTATGCTTACGGATTTAATCCAAATTTGTATTTTTTTAATTTATATCTCATAACTCATATATTGTACTTTTTATTCAATTATATATTAAATAATAATGTATTGATCACCTCTCAAAATTCATATATTCTTGACATTCTTTAAAAAAATAGAACATAAACAAAAAATGAATCGTAGTTTCCGATTTAATAGAATAAAATTACTGAGATTAATGTTTATTGCAGTCATTTAATCTGTTACTCAAGAAACCAGGAGCATGGTAATATTTTAGTTAACAGACTTATAGTGGATGACTTAATAAAATAACTCAAACAATTTGATTTTAGTTTTGTAGAGTGTATCATATGCTTTATTTTTTCCATGTAATAATCTTACTATTTAATCATTTCCTAAAATCATGTCTAATTATTAATGACCGATTATTGATAATTTAATACACATGATAACACAAATTAGTATAAATTATTACATATTGTTTATTTAATCACGTATTTATTTAGTTAGTGAAAACGTCAAGTTCCCATTTCTACAAACTATCTTCTTTCCTGGTAAGTCGTAAACGATTCTTCTTTTTTTTATATAATACTTTATTGACTTATTTATTTTGTTAAGCCCATAATATATTTTTAATATTAATAAATACATAATTAACATTCATTGATTTAGCTAAAGTATTAAACCATCCGGATTAATTTTTTCATGTAATTGTCTTATTATTTAATCAATTCCTAGATTAATGTCTAATTATTAATGGCCAATTATTGATAATTTAATACACATGATAACACAAATTAGTAGTATATTTGTTTACATATTATTTATTTAATCACATATTCATATAATTTAGTGAAAATGTCAAGTTTCAGTTCCTACAAACCTTCTTCTTTCCAGGTAAGTCGTAAACGATTCTTTTTTTTAATACTTTATTGACTTATTTATTTTATTAAGCCCATATTTTTTTAATATTAATAAATACATAATTAACATTTATTGATTTAGCTCAAGTATCAAACCATTCGGATTAATTTTTCCATGTAATTGTTTTATTATATAATCAATTCCTATATTAATGTGCAATTATTAATGGCCAATTATTGATAATTTAATACACACGATAGCACAGATTAATATAAATTGTTAGATGTTGTTTATTTAATCACATATTCATATAATTTAGTGAAAACGTCAAGTTTCAAATTCTACAAGTCGTCTTCTTTTCTGATAAGTCGTAAACGATTTTTTTTTTTAAATATTTTATTGATTGATTAATTATGTTAGTTTTTAGGTAATCATGTTCTAAATCAATAATAATTTTATACTAAGATAATATAACATTTAGTTAGATATTCTTAAAAATACACTTATTTTTAATAATTTAGTTCTTATTTGTTTATATATATATATATATTTCTCACCATTTTTTTTGAAAACTTATAGTTATTCATAAAGATGTAGTAAATATCTAAAATATACAATAATATTTAGGTTTATATTGATTAATTAATCATATGTTTGTAAACTTCAATTATTTCTTAAGTTTAAATGACTTTTTTATGAGAAATTTTTAATATATCTTAATATTAATCATTACTTTATTTACAATTGCTGATTTAGTTCAAAAAATTTATTAAATATTAATTACAAGGAATTTATCATATAACATAATAATTTGTATTGACATAAATTAATACACATTCAATTATATAAGTAAATGCATATATTATATTTAATCTCATGTTCATATTTTTTATCAAAACTTCAAGGTCCAGTTCATACAACCATCAACTTTTTTGGTAAGTTGTGAACGAAACTTTTGATTAAATATAAGAGATTATTATTTTATTTATGTGTGCGTATAATTACTCTATCAATTCTTTTTAATTAAAATTAAATATTCCCTTAAACAACTTTAATTTTATGTTTCTTTTGCATGCATGTTTATTTTTTAGCTGAAATTCAATGAATAATGAATTTGACTCATACCCTCGAATCATTGATTGTTAGTTATTTTTTAACAAATAATTTTTCGATAAGAAGTTTTTTTTAAAAATATAAATCATTTACATCGGTTGATTTAATTCAATCATTAAATTATGTTAAATATTTTATACCATGAGAATATGATTATTCATTTTTATTTGTCTATAATAGTGAGCAAACATCAATGAAAAAAATAATTGATAATCTATTACACATAAAAATAATAATATCTCATTTTATAAGTATTTACATATTGTTTATTTCATCACATATACATATTATTTTATGGAAATTACAAGTGGTAGCTCCTTCAAGCCGTTTACTTTCCTGGTACGTTGTTAACGAATATATTTATCGTCATTACTTTATTGATTATACATATTTTTTAATATTAACCACTACATAATTAACATCCATTGATTTAATTCAAATATTAACTCATATGTATTATTTTTCCATGAAATTATCTTATAATATAATCATTTCCTAGAATCATATTTAATTATTAATGGAAAATTATTGATAATTTAATACACATGATTTATAAATTATAACATATTATTTATTTCAACATATATTCATATAATTTTGTGAAAACATCAAGTTCCACTTCCTGCAAATCATCTTTTTCCCTGGCATGTCGTAAACGAAACATTTTATTATAAATAATTTATTGATTGATTAATTATGTCAGGTCTTAGATAATCTTGTTCTAAATAAATAATAATTTTTATGTTCATATATAACATTTAGTTACTTGTTCTTAAAAAGAAATTTATTTTTAATAATTCATTTCTTATTTGTTTATATATAAGTCAAAAATATTTTTTGAAAACTTATAGTTATTCATACATAAATAGTAAATATCAAAACATACAGTAATGTTTAGGTTTATATTGATCAAGTAATAATATATTTGTAAACATTTGATAAGTTGTTAAGTTTAAATGAACAAGTTTTTTATGAGAAACTATTAATTTTTTTAATATTAATCATCACATTTTTTACAACCACTAATTTAGTTCAAGCATTAAACTTTATTAAATGTTCATTTCAATGAAATTATAATATCACATAATAATTTGTAATAATCATGAGTTAAATTAATTGACAATTAATTATATTTCATTACACATAGTAACATGAAATAATATCCATTCAATTTTATAAGTAAATATATAATGTATGTTTAATCTCATGTTCATTTTTTTTTTATGAAAACTTCAAGGTCCGGTTCGTACAGCCATCAACTTTTCTGGTAATTTGTGAACTAATCTTTTTATTAAGTATTAGAGATTATTATTCAAGTTCTGTGTGCGTATAATTAGTTTATCAATTTGTTTTTTTAATTAAAATTTAATTGTATGTATCTTTTGTATGCACATTTAATTTTAGCTAAAATTTAATGAATAATGAAATTGACTCATACCGTCAAATCATGATTATCAGTTATGTTTAAACACACAAATTTTCCTATAATATACTGTTAATTTTTTATGTTGTGTTATTTTTAAGCTAATATTGAATAATGAGGAAGCTAAAAAGTCCAGAAATCATCAACCAAAATCAATCTCCACATCAGGAAAATGCACAAGGTATGTTTTTTGTTTAATATGAATTTGCGTTTTTTATACATTAAAATATTTTTTAAAATAAAAAATATGCAGTTTAAAATTTTATTTTATTTTGCTTAAATGTTAACCTACTTATTTTATGTTTCAATTTTTTGGGCAGACAATAAATATTCTGAAATAAATAGACTTATAAACACGGCTTCGTCATCAATTTTTCGTTATGTATTTGGAGATAAGTTTGTTAATTCAAACTAGAATTTGTATGGAAAACAATAAAATTTCGATGTTATTAATAGTACTTATATTTCATTATGTTTATTAAAATTGTTCATTACTATGGTATATTATTATAAGTATTATTATTTATTTCACTTTTGATTTGTTAAATAATAATTATTTCGTGTCAACTGCAGTTAGTGGATCGAGCAGTCAACATATAAATGAGCATAATGTTGGAAGTTTTTCTTTTCCTAATCATTTAGATAGAGACGATAGAGAAAATTACAGTTAGATGCAAGATTTAGGATACCATTACAACCAGGTACAAAGTGCAGAAATTTTCTGCACTTTGTACCTGATTGTAATGTTTTGAGTGACTTTGTAGTGAAATATTCTTCTCCCGAGATGATATTCATGTTGAAGAATTAAGGTCTATAGAGCCCACATTTAACGATGTTCTGTCTTTTGATAATGATAGTCCGGAGATAATTAAGTTGGACTCTGATGATTCATTTTGTTATGATAATAATGTTGACTTTATGTTATTTTCTTTTGTTTGTTTGTATTTTTGTGGTTAAATTTTTTTAACAAAATTTCTTTAATTTTTTTTCCTGTTATAATTGATTTTTTAAATTAAATGCTGATTTATATACTTTTGTTTTCAGATATTGAATATTGGGATATTGACGATCCTATTCATCGATGTGAATTATGTGGTGCTATATTTTGGTTTGATGAACGGTTGAAATCTCAAAAAAAAAAAAATTAGCTCCAAAATTTTCTTTGTGTTGTATGCAAGGAAAAATTCAGTTACCTTTAATGTCTCAACCTTCATTACTTCTTCAAGATTTGATATGGGGTCAAACTAATAGAAGCAAACATTTTTTGGATAACATTCGTTCATTCAAATATATGTTTTCTTTTACATCTTTAAGCGGAGCAATTGATAGAAATTTAAATAGAGGTAATTCTCCTCTGGTGTTTCGAATGCATAGTCAGAATTATCATAGATTGAGTAGTTTGCTTCCAAGTAGTTGTGATCCACCAGCATATGCCCAGCTTTACATATACGACACTAATAATGAAATTTACAACAGGATTCGATCTATGAGGTAAGATATTTATTTTGTTTTTAATTTATCTACGTATTATTTAAGCTTCAATTAAATTGTAAACATATATTATTTGATATATATAGTTTCAGGTAAGAGAAAAATATAAATACAATCCAAGCTGAAATTGTTTATGACTTGAAAGAGATGCTGGACAACAACAATGTGTTGGTGCAGAGGTTTAGAACTACTAGAGATAGATTCAGCTCTGGTCACAGAATCGTAACTATGCAATTAATTGGAAGTAGTGGCTATGATCCAAGGACACACAACTTAACTACAGTTTCAGAAGTTGCAGCTGTGATTACTGGTGATGTTGATAGTACTATTGGGGTTCGTGACATTATCATTCAAACCTATGCTGGTATATTACAACGTATAACTGAGTTGAACCCGTCTTATCTTACTTTGCAATATTATCTTGTTTTTCCTTATGGTGAGGATGTGAAAATATACCATTTTCTCAAATTGCAATGGGAAGGGTTGGACAAATGACCGGTATTAGAACCAGAGAGTTTTTTTGCTTATCGTCTTCAGGAGAGGAATGGGGAGCCACCTACACTATTATCTTGCAAGAGGTTGATGCAACAATTCATTGTAGATGCATATACAATGGTTGAGTCTGCAAGACTTTTGTACATAAAAAATCATCAAAAGGAACTTCGTTGTGATATGTATGTTGGTCTTGAAGATGTTTATTTGAATGGAGAGGGGGAGGGAAATGCTATTGGTAAATGTATTATGTTGTCTCCTTCATTTACTGGATATCCATGGTACATGATGCAGAATTATCAAGATGTTATGGTTATTTGTCATTGGGTTGGTTATCCACAGTTGTTTAAAACATTTACGTGAAATTCAAAATGACCAGAAGTTATTCATTATATGTCACATAGAGGTCAAAATCCCGAAGATCGGCCTGATATTATGTGTCGCATCTTTAAGGTTAAATTGGATGCACTGATTCGTGACATTCGCCAAAATAAAATATTTGAAAACGTTAGGGCAGGTACAATATTTTTTATCTAAAGTTTTATTTATAATTATATTCTATTATAATAATGATTTATTATCATAAATTAAATGTAGAATTTTGTAATAAATTTTATATATTATTTTACAGTTTTGTATACTGTGAAGTTTCAAAAACGTTGGCTGCCTCATGCAAATATCTTGGTTTTTTTTTTAAATTATAATGATGCTACTTCAGGTGATGATATTGATCGCATAATTTCAGTTGAATTACCAGATGAGGTGAATGATAAACAATACTTTGAAGCTATCCGTGATTTTATGATGCATGGTCCTTATGGTCCAACTGTTAAGTATTCTCCATGCTATTCTGACAAAGGTAAATGTACAAAGAAATTTCCAAATAAATTTTCATCCAAGAGTTCATTTGATGATGATGATGGATATCCTATTTATAGACGAAGAGACGATGGAAAAATCGTGAAGAAAAAAAATGTTGTTTTGGACAATAAATTTGTTTTTCCTCATAACAGACATCTTCTCTTAAAATACGGTGCACATATTAATGTTGAATGGTGCAATCAATCTAGAGCCATTAAATACTTATTCAAGTATATCAACAAGGGTCATGACCATGTGACTACTAATTTTGTTTAAATAATGGGGAATCTAATCACACATCAGATGTTGATGAGATCAAGATGTATTATGATTGTAGGTATATTTCGCCTTGCGAATCTTCTTGGGGATTATTTAGTTTTAAAATTAACTACAGGTATCCGTCTGTTGAACGTTTGACATTTCATCTTCCAGAAAAATAAAATATTGTTTTCAGGGACACAAATTTATTGGATTATGTTTTGGACAGACCGGTGTGAAGACTACATGTTTTTAGCTTGATTTGAATTGAATAAACATTCTGATGAAGCTGCTGAGTTGACATACACTCAAATTCCTCAATTTTTTATTTTTAAAAGAAAAATAAGGACGTGGGAACCCAAACAGAGGGGATTTGTTGTTGGTCGTATTTCTTATGTACCACCTGGTACTGGTGAGGCATATTATCTGAGGATTTTGTTAAACGTTGTTACTGACCTAAGTGTTTTGATGATATAATTTTTTTAGAGGAATAGTTTATCCCACATTCGTGGTGCATGCCTTGTTAGGGGGTTGTTGGATAATGATAGAGAATATGTTGATGAATTTGAACAGGCTAGCATTTGAGCCTCTGCATCTTCAATTAGATCTCTTTTTGTTACTCTTCTCAGTTCCAGATCTTTAAATAATCCGTGTAAGATATGGGGTAAATGTTGAAAATACATGCCTGATGATATTTTGTACAAGAGAAGAAAAGTAATGCGGTATCCAGGTTTATTTTTATTTTTTTATATTATACATTCTTTAAATTAAATTCCCTCCGCCCCATTATTTTTTGCCCACTTTCCTTATTCTTCTGTACAAAAGTTATTTGCATGCTTTCCTTATTTAGGTGTTTTATATAATTAATCATAATTATATAATAATATTATTTTAAGTATTTTAAATATTTTTTTATATTATTGGTGTATATATTGTCATATTATATATATATATATATATATATATATATATTATTTGTAATTGTTTAATCTTATTAAAAATAATCATTTATTATTTTATGTATGTTTTTTAGTGATGTTTTTTTTTAAAAAATTCTTCTTTTGTTTATAGAATTAAGATTGACAGATGGTGAGATAAAAAACTGTTGTCTTTTAGAAATCGATAATATGTTGCGTTCTCTTGGCAAGAGTTTGCATGATTTTGATGAGATGCCTGTGGCAGTTGTTGATAACAGTATAACATCCCGTAATAGGATGATTTGGACCGAGTTATCGTATAATGTAGCTGAACTAAGGATGGACTATGAAGTTTTGCTAAGGAGATTGAATGATGAGCAGTGCGTTATTTTTTTGATAAAATAATTAGATCGGTATTGTCAGATTTAGATGAAATATTTTTTGTATATGGTTATGGAGGCACTGAGATTTTTTTTTTATGGAGGACACTATCTGCTGGACTACGATCTGATGGTGAGATAGTATTGAATGTAGCATCCAATGGCATAACATCACTTTTATTTCTTCGTGGACGTACAACGCATTCTAGGTTTTATATTTCAATCAATTTTTATTAATGATTCTACGTATAACATTAACCAAGGTAGTCACTTCGTTGAACTTTTTATTAAGTGCAAGCTCATGGTATGTGATGAAGCTCCAATGGTTCACAAACATTGTAGTGAAGCATTAGATACATCATTGAGAGATATCATGAACCTGTCTGATCCATCAAGGTCTGAAATACCATTTGGTGGAAAGACAATTGTTTTTGGAAGATATTTTTTATAGAACTTGCCTGTCATTCCGAAAGGAATGAGACAGGACATTGTACATGCCAATGCATGTACTGTTTTGAAATTGACAAGAAACATGAGGTTAACACAATTTCATTATGTTCCATGGATAAATGAAATGAAGTTATTTTCTGAACGGATTGAATCAGTTGGTGATGGAAGTATAGGGACAAGTATTGATAATGATTCTGATATTATCATATTGATGATGATCCAATTGTTTCTATTGTTGATTGTATTTATCCTGGTTTTAAATTTATGATGTACAATTACGAATTTTTACAGGACAAAGCTATCATTGCCCTGACACTTGATGGTGGCCATGTTTGTTTTCCACTAGGGAGATCCATAGGGGGATTGACTTCTCCCAATTCCGGCCACTTTTCGAATTTGCACATCGCATCCTCCATCCAAATACACACACCCCTCTATTATACACTTATACCATAAAACTATCACATCACTACTTTTTTTATACCAACTTATTCTCTCTTACTTTTATTATAATAATTCATTATATCTCCTACTTTTCTTACAATTTTCTTTCATATAATCATTATCACACTAACTAACAATAATAAAATAATACACCATCACAATTAAAAAGTATTGATTTGACATAAAACCTCATCCACCCCTACCATATCCAACACAAAATAAACACAAATTACTATTCATATGATTTCCCCCATCTAACATTATTCCCCATTCGGATTTGCCCTATCCACCTCAAGCCGAAAACAAACGTGAATGATTAAATGGTTTGGTTAAATTAAAAGAATTCTCGCAAGTATCTCAGTTTCGATAGTGTTTGCAGGTCTGATTCCAATTTTGATTCTCTAGCTGCTGTTCATACTCCTAAGTTCCTTAACACTTTGAAATTTTTCGGTGTGCCCGACCAAGAACTTAATCTCAAAGTTGGAACACCTATTATTGAGAAATATAGATCATTCAAGGGGATTATGTAACAAGACCAGGTTATTTTATTTATTTTTTTAAAATAAAATTTATTATTTAGTAATATTTACCATATTTTATAAGATTATTTTTCTATATATGTAGGTTGGTGATCACTAGGTTGAGTGATAGAGTAATCGAAGTTAAAGTTCTTACTGGTAGCAGCGCTGGTGAACTAGTAGCATTGATACCTAGATTGTCACTGACTTCTTTTAATTCTAGGTTATCTTTCAAGTTTACACGCAGACAATTTTTGTTGACTATTTCGTATGCTATGTCTATAAATAAAAGTCAAGGACAATATTTTTTCCATGTTGGAGAATTTTTTAAGAAACCGATGTTTAGCCATGACCAACTCTATGTCGCAGTTTCGAGGGTTACCAGTCGACGTAGTTTGAGGATTATGTTGTGTAATAATAATAGATTTGAACATAATACAACAAAGAATGTTGTATTTCAAAAAGTGTTCCGAAATGTTTAGATTTTTGGGATTATATTATGATTTTTTTTATTTGTTTATCTACATTATTTTTATTTGAAAAGGTGAATGTTATTTTTAAAAAAAATAATTGTTGTTATTTTATTTTTATTTTATTTTAAATATAATTATTGCTATATGCATATTTATTAATTTATGTTTGATATATTGTATCTATTTTGTTTATATTTAAGAGCTAGATAATGAGAATTACTTATGCATAATAACTACCGTTTTTAAAACCAAATTGTCAAGTGGTAAACGGAAGCTCTAATTATTAGATCTTTTGCAGTTGAAACTTTAGGAACCGAATAATTATTAAAATTCATTTTAACTAATATATATATGTTTTAGTAAAAAAAATTATGATTAAATTACCAATTAAGATGATAATTAATATGCACAAGATTATTTATAATCTATAACTTGAAGTAATATTAAAAATAAATAATAATAAATTAATAAAATATAATAATATTAATGACTTCCGTGCAACACACGGGTTGGCAAAAAACTAGTAATAGATAATAATATTTGAATTGGAAATTTTGGGCTGATACTTGCTATTAAATTTTTTGGCTCATACTGGGCTAGTATCTAACTAGACCTAGTTAATAGCCCAATCTTATTAATCAAGCATGGTGATACATAATAGGCTAAATTCCCAGTAGTCTAGCTGCTGATGGGCTATTGGAAAGAACATATTACAAGCCCAATGGTGAGTCGATCGTCACGAGCTAGTTGTAAAAAAACCACTTGGTATCTTTCTTTCTTTTTTTCAAATGAAAATGAAACTGAATGTGACTCTATGGTATTATAAAATTCTTTTCCTGATTAATTTGGTATTATAAATTTTTTTTACCTGATAAAATTAATCACTTTCAAAGTAAATATGAGAAGCAGTTATAAACAAACTAAAAAATGCTTAAAATCGATTATTAGCTCTTTTGAACATTTTTTTTTTATATAAGTAAAAGTTCTATTATTCAAATTGAATGAGAACCTAGAGTAACATTGTACAGTGATGTACAATTTACATGAGCCATTAGCTCTCAAGTATATTCTTTACTGGGATTTTCTAACTATTCTGAGAACAAAAAATTATAAAAAGGGATATTTCACCTAGCATCAAGCTCTAAAATCTACCCTTAATTTCTTTCAACGCTTTCGCCAGTTCGAAGCATTTACCATCAAAAATCATTTTGTTTCTATCTTTTCAAATGATCCAAACAATGTAGCTAACAAATTATCTTTCTTGCCCGAGAAAATTTCAGAGTGAGACTGGTTTATGTAGTTAAAACCTCAATATATTACCTTTCTTACCGTTTCTGAAAATAATATTGGTGTATGTACTTATAACCTTGTTTGAGAAAACTCGTATTTTTGTAAACTTGTTACAACTTACAAGTGATTATTTGGTCAAACTTTTAATTTTTTTTTAGTCAAGAACACTTTATTTTCAAGTACTACACACTTTTGGTTTTCCTGCAAAAACAATTTTAATCACTTCTCCAAACTACAATCAATAGCTAACACACCACCTTAGCAGAATTAGAAAGAAAATAACAGAAACTTGAAAAAAAACAAAAAAACATTTATAAAATCCCAGGATATATGATCAGTTCTTAAAAGTAGTCATATAGTAAATTAACATGATAGTCGGTATTTGCAAAATATTCGATTGATTTAACTCGTTAATTAATATATTTTGCTGTTGAGGTATTGTATGATGGCATGTCATGTATATTTATTTATTTAACTGTTCTACTTAAAAAGGAATGAGAATTAATTGTTTAATGTGATTGCATGTGTATATTTAAATGTTCTACTTAAAAGGGATGGAAATTAATTTTATTAATTACTTTCTTAAAAGGGAAATTAATTTTATTAATTAACGAGAGATTGATTGGTCCAATATCACGTTTTGTATGACACGAGAATTCTTGTAATGTCAAAACAGATGCCTAAAGACATGCATATTATTTTTGGATGGAGTGAAAAAAATGATTATGTGCCGACAACACTTAAAAGTGATTACACCATATACACTAAGTTTTCATCATTTAGCCCGAATATAAAAATATATTTAATTCATGTGTAGATATGAACGGTGAGACAATTTTTATAATATTCACATCTAATCATTAAATTTAAAAACAAATATTATTTTTTTAGTATAAAATAAAAAATGCAACCCTACAATTTACATAAATCCTTATTTAAACAATTCAGTTCAATTATACTAAATCTTAGCTAATTCTATCATAAATAATTCATTCATGAGTCCTGTGAAGCAAAGGGAGCCTAATATGAAGATAATTGATTAAGAATTTAAGGGTGTGTTTTGAACCACTTAAAATAACTTTTAGAATCACTTATTTTCAAAAGCTTTGAGAGATAATTTTGAAAATAAGTGTTTCTACAAACTGTTTTAAGTGTTTCAAAAACTCTGTAACCACTAACAAGAAAGGTAGCACCCAAAAAAAGAAGAAGTTGGACTACTTGTGACGCAAACACCTAGTATGGACACGATACAAATGTTGCAATCATTTGAAAAAGTCACAGTAAAGTGCTGCAAATTCACTTTCAAATTGGCTTGATCCGTTACTTTATGTACATACATATAAAATATATAACATATTGCAACTTGTAATTTGAGGTAGCAAATCTACAAGAAATTAAAATCCCACAAGTGTGTGATTGTGGGCATGGGAAATGAGAATCTCAAGTCACCTAATAAGCCAAATGAATAAGTGAAAATAACTTTTCTAGAAAGACATAAAGAAAGATTAACTGATAAATATGTTTGTGTGTGTATATATAGTGTAGGTATACAAGTTTGATTTTGAGAGAGGTATGGATGCAGGTCCAAGGGTTGATATTTTAGCAAGAATGGTCCTATTCATATTTATTAGGTATACCTAATGCAGGGAAGGTTGATCGTGACATTCGGTACGTAGAATAAAAAATCGAATTAAATTTGTTCAGAATTTAAAGTAAAGTGTCACTAAACACACCCAGAATTTTTAAGAGAAAAATAGATATATTTAGAATGACTATATAAATATGGGTTATTATTTGTCTTTTAAGTTTTATTTACTTTGATTTTAGTCCTCCAAGTTTTTTGTCACTTTAATTGGTCCTTTATTTTTTGAACATCTAATTTTTTAAAATTTCATACATGGAAAAATAATTGAAATTTTTTAAAAAATTAAATTAAAATATAAAAATAATAAATTTAAAATAATCAAATAAGCAAAAATCGAAAAAGAATCTAAAAAAAATTAAATTAAAATATTATAAAAATCAATGAAATCTTAGAAAATAAGTAAGTTAAGAAAAAAAAATTAAAACTAAATAAAATATTAAAAATATAATAAATCTCCAAAATTAATTAATTAATTTTTTTATTTAGATTTACTGATTTTTTTTTAATTTAATTATTTTTTAGATATAGATTTTTTTAAATATTTTACAGACTTTATTTGATTTTATCATTTTTTTTGTAATTTTTTTTTTTAAAATTTAGTTAATTTTTTTAATATTTTTATTTTGTATTCGGCCTTTTTTATGATTTTGGAGATTTTTTTTAATTAATTTTTTGAATTTATTTATGTTTGAAAAAAATTAATTGATTTTTTTATAATATACTTCTGAATTTATATAAAATTCTAATAATTTTTTCATAAAAAATTAATGAATACGAAAGAATCAAATGATTTTTTAGGAGAAATATTCATGAGAAAATGAATGGTAGGAAAGTGTTATTTTTCAATTTTAATAGAGGAAAGATATAATAGGAAAGAAATGGGGTGTGTTTAATAATACAATTTATTTTTTAAATTTTATTGGGGTGTGCTTAACAAATGGGGTGTGTTTAGAGGATTTTGGGGCGTGTTTAGTGGCACTCTTTAAAGTATTCGAGGCCCGTTTGTTAGGGTAATGGAAGAGGTAATGAGAATGATTCATATTAATATTGTTTGGTAATTTTGATATTCAATAGGAAAAAGAAAATAAGAGACAAACTTGCATAAGACGGTCTCACGAACATAAGTTGAACATTGAAGCTTTAACACTTTAAGAGGAATTAGTTTAATTTGTGATAAATCGTACTCATATTATGCCGTTTGTCAAAAAATAATTGATTACTATATTTTCGTTATTCGTGAACGGAATCAATCAATTCATATCAAGCTGGTTGATCGGAATAATGAGACCGAAAGCTACCAATTTCAAATTGTGTTCTTTCATACACACGCGCGAGTGTGTGCATATATATCATTTGATTTATGCATGATGCTGAAATGATTGATAATTGATTGCACATTTTGACTAAATTTAATATATTAATTATAAATTATCTTGAAATTCACCAAATAAACAAAATCGGTTAAATCAATAAAATTATAGTATGTCTCATCCAATTATTTATTGGCTTAACTTAAAAAAGCATCATAGAAACTTTTAACTTTTCAAAATGAAATTCGAAATCTTACTTTAAAATGAGCATTATAGAAATTAAATGATTTTTCTACTTTTCAAAATATACAGTTGCACTATTTCTCAAAAAAGGCGACCGTCCCACAAGAAAGGAATTTGGTGTAAGCGATGCCCTTGCATTAATAAACTAAACAAATTATATCTGCAAATTACATTATTGCAAGTACAGGTGACAGATACATTTTGATAAATTATACCCCTCACTCAACCGCACAATTACTGTATGCGCGAGTTTTAAGAAAAAAATGTTTAATACTCCTTCTTATTCAAAATATAAGATGTTTTGGTCTTTTGCACGCTTATTAATAAAGAAAAATTATACCAAAATTAGCCTTATTTAATGATAAATTATCTCTAATGATATGATAGAGAGTAAAACAAGAAAGTAAAGAAAGAATATTAAATAAGGGCAATGTAGGGAAATAAAAGCCAAAACATCAAATAAAAAGTAAATAATGCAATAAGCCAAAACATCTTATATTTTGAATAGGAGGGAGTAGTATTTTATGTGATAAAGTTGGGGATAGGACGGTGAATTCTACTTTATTGAAAAGGTGATTCAACTTTATTAGAGGGTTAATTAACCCCCTTAAAAATCTGCTAATGAGGCTGCAAAAGAACAGTACAAAAATCTGACACGCTTAAAAGTCTGAATTTACTGTTCAATGAACAGTACAAATACAAAATAAATTCTGCAGAAAGTACATTTCCCTCCTAAATACAGAATTCCCTCCTAAATACACCAAATGTCTGAAATTCCCTCCTAAATACAAAATTTCCCTCCTATTACAAAATTTGAAAACCTATTACAACCACATAAAAGCACACCAACACCTTCAAATCACCATAAATACACCTTCAAAAATTCTGCCACAAGAAATAAATGAATTGTTAGTACAACATGCCTGAAACACACAAGCATTTAAGCTTTGAAGACAAAAATAAGCTTGTGCAACATATGTTAAGAGAGTCGGTGAATGGTGTACCCAAGTATGGCGGATTCAGTGAAGCTAGTAGATTATTTGGAGTTTCTCTCAATACTGTCCGCACTCTCTGGCTCACTGCAACAAAGCAAATGGGTGAAGGTAAGCCAATTCAAATTGTTTCACATAGAAAGGGAAAGCCGATATTCAGAAAGCAATATTTGGATGAAGGGAATGTTGGGGAATAGTGGGTGCCCGGATCTATTCGGGATGAATTTAAATACAAATTTAATTCTGACAATTATTACTAGCATGAATTAATCCTATATTAATTCAAATAATAATTCAACAACAAATCATGTATACAAGTTCGTCACATAAATCCTACGCATGCGGAAAAACTAGGAGTTTACGTGAACTAACCTCTTGAAGTGGCAACCGTCTAGAAGGTGGATCCCGTTCGCACGAACACACCAAAAAGTCTTCCCAAGTATTCACAAGTCCTTGCTCGTCAATTCGGTGGAAGGACACTCGCAAACAATTAACAAAAGGGAAAAATAAAAATTATGTTGTACCACCTTTGTGGATTTCTAATTATTCCAACACATGGAATTGCATTGGGGATGAAAAATTCATCCCCTATTTATAATACAAGGGGGGATGAAAATATTAGGGTTTAGGGGAGATTGAGAAATTTCCTTGCTTCTTCTCCAAGAAACAATCTTGAATATATCCAATATATTCTATTTCCCAATATATCTCCCAAATAAAATCTTCCCTCCTTATGTTATGGCATAGTTCGAGAATTTCATTATAAATAGCAAAGTGGGAAATTTCTTGAATTTAATGAGATAATCTTGTATTCCAAGAATACTTATCTTCATTCCATAACAAAATTCAAAGAAAATCTTTCTCCCTCTTTTATTCATAATTTTCGAAAATCATGAAAAATTAGGCAACAATAATTTATTTTATTTTAAACACATTTTTCAGTTATTGGACTTTATGTTTGGGCTACTTGGGGGGCCTTTAGGAGAATTAAGATTGGACCTTCCAATGGACTTTGAATTTTCAATATTGAGCCACAATATTATTCAAGCCCATAAATATTATTTAATCCCACTACATAATTAATATTGCACTATCCATCTTAACCCATATTACTGTTAATATGACTCCCGGTTATTATTTCTCGTGTTTAAGATTATCCAGTCCATTAATTAATTTAAGCCACTGAAATAACTCTATATTAACTAACATCTTTTTCCTTGGTTAAGGAACGACTCAACATTATTATCCATATCGGAAATTAATTCCACTTGCAAGATTTGGTATGATAAATCTTATGAGCCTCCCAAGGGGACAAATCAAACAAGACGTACTTGCACACGTTTCACCGTATTAAATCTTAGCAATCGTCGTGTAACCAATATCATTGCCCAAGATACAAGGTATTGAATCTCAATGATCCTCTTCCCATCATAAGTCAAAGCAACGAGTATTGATTGCACACGATCCTATTTAAGGGACGGATATTAAGAAATAATGAACCACTGAGGTATAATTCTTCTATTTTCAGTGCTGAAGAATTTATCCTCATGTAGGTCCTATTCAGTGCATCATGATGCACTGGTGCAATCTCTTGGTCAAGACAAGTCAATCTGAGTCTTACACCTCAACCTTTCGTGATGGTTTGTTCATTTCAATCTAGGTCGTGAATGTGTACTTTTAGTTACAAGGGACTGTTAATTTAATCTTCTGTGATTTGGTATCACTAAATTAACTATAATGTAACACGTACTTCTTGTTGAACAGTTATGCAGTAAATATATGTAACATTCGATGATATTTAAAGCATCAGTGATAAATAATTTATTTCAATAAATAAGACAGAAACTCAGTATGATTATACAAAGTAAAAGCATACTTTACAGTATAATCCCAATAGAGAAGGTCAAAAGCATTCATTGGACAGATAGGTCTACCATTAGAGACCTAACAGATGGATTAAAGGTTAGTAAATCCATAGTGGATAGATGGATTAAGGAAGGCCAAATCAAAGCACATACAAATACCATTGAGCCTAGTCTTACAGATGCTAACAAGCTTGCTAGGGTACAATACAGTTTGAGTCATCTCTATCTTGATAGGGAAGATAAATTCATCAAGTTTAACAACATGCACAATGTAATCCACATTGATGAGAAGTGGTTTTATATAACAAAAACTACTCGTAGATTCTACAAGCAGCCATCAGAACAAACAGTACACAGGACTTGCAAAAGTAAGAGGTTTATAACAAAAGTGATGTTTATTTGTGTTGTGGGGAGACCTATATATTTAAGTGATGGTACACTTCTATTTGATGGAAAGATATGGATGTTTCCCTTCACTAAAGAAGTTGCAGCAATGAGAAACAACAATAACAGATTGAAAGGCACATTGGAGACAAAAAATATTGAATCCATAACCAAGGAAATAATGAAGGGTTGCATTATCAATCAGGTACTTTCATTATGGTTGGTTACTTGCATTACTAGTGTGACAATCAGAAAGTATTCATCATTTAGTGTCTTATATGCAAGTATCCTAAACCTATATTCAATCATAGTTGGTTACTATCATAAAATGTTCATCATTTAATGTCATGATGCAAGTATCCTAAACCTGAATTCAATCATAGTTGGTTACTTGCCCTAATAGTGTGTCTATATTCTTAGACTATCAGAAAATATTCATCATTTAGTGTCTAACATGAGTATCCTTAACATAGTTTTAATAAATGGAGCAAGTACCCTAACCCTTGTTGGTTACTCATTTTATTTTACAGATAATACCAACAATTAAAGAGAAATGGCCTGCAACTGCAAGCAAACAAATCTGGATCCAGCAAGACAATGCCAAACCACACATTTCAAACAATGATCAAGATTTCAGAGTTGTAGCTATATCTGATGGTTTCAACATTAACATGCTTTGCCAACCACCCAATTCTCCTGACACAAATATTAATGATTTGGGGTACTTTGCATCAATTCAGGCATTACAACAGAAGAAAAGGCCAAAACTGTTGTTGATCTAATTGAAAATTTGGCAATTTCATTTGAACAACTAACAACAATTAATCTTAACAAAGTTTTTCTTAGCTTGCAGGGTTGTTGCATAGAAATGTTGAAGGTTAAAGGAGATAACACTTTCCAGATACCACACATGGGCAAAGACTCACTGAGTTATCAAGGATTACTCCCTGATAATCTTGAAGTAGATGAGAGTTTAGTAAGGGAATGCATAGAATACTTATTGCATCCTGCTAATGGAGTTGGAAGTGTCTATGATTTGGTCAATCTAATGAGGGATTTAGGGTATTAGTAGTCCATTAGTAGGGTATTAGTGCCTATGAATGTTTACTGCATAAACATAGAAGTAGATAAACTTCTAGGGCAGGAACTGTTTAAGCAGTAAACATACTAAACGTTTTGGTTTGTATTTTGACTCTAATTATGAAATGAATGGCTTTTGGATATGTAATTGGTGCATAGACAGATTTATTACACAGATTTCCATCCTAAAACAACATATATACAACAGACAACACAAGTTCACCAAATTTCCATCCTAAAACAGCATATATACAACTGATATGTGATAAAGTTCACCAAGTTTTCATCCTAAAACAGCATATATTCAACAGATAACACAAGTTCACCAAATTTTCATCCTAACAGATAACACAAGTTCACCAAATATTCAACAGCATATATACAGCATATTACACAAGATCACCAAATTTTCATCCTATAACAGCATATATACAACATATAACACAAGTTCACCATATTTCCATCCTAAAACAGCATATATACAACAAATATGTGATAAAGTTCACCAAATTTTTATCATAAAACAACATAGAATAGTTCATATAACACAAGTTCACCAAATTTTCATCCTAAAACAACATATATACAACAGATAACACAAGTTCACCAAATTTTCATCCTAAAACAGCACATATACAACAGATAACACAAGAAACACACTTACAGGTTATGATTGAGCCATTGTTCATTAAACCCCTAAGATTATAATGACATCATAGGGCATGTGTTAAGCATCTAGTCTAGTTCAATCATCCTAGAGGTTGCATTAACACAAGTTCACCAAATTTCCATCTTAAAACAGCACATATACAACAGATAACACAAGAAACACACTTACAGTTGTGATTGAGCCATTGTTCATTAAACCCTCATATTATAATGACATCATAGGGCATGTTTTAAGCATCCTAGTCTAGTTCAATCATCCTAGAGGTTGCATTAACACAAGTTCACCAAATTTCCATCTTAAAACAACCAACAATCATCCTAGAGGTTGAATTAACACAAGTTCACCAAATTTCCATAAAATAGCCAACAAACAAACATCCTTTGACACCCTCATAACTTATTATAATCATGGGGCTTATGTTAAGCATCCTAATCTAGAAAATTTTAAACTTCTAGAGGTTGCATTAACACAAACAAAACCATTACATGCCATATAGAAACATGAAAGTAAAAAAGGATGGGTATAACCTGTAAATGAGCTCTTTTGCCGAAGGAATAAGGATTATTAACATCTCAACAAACGACCTTTGGGACTCATGCAACCAAAACTCCTTATCAGAGAACAGTGGTAAACTCTCGGGCATCGGCTCGTACAATGATGTAACATCATCGGAAAGCACATCGGAAGAGGGCAATTCCGGTGACAAAGAGTCTTGAACAACCATGCCGCTATAATCGGGAGAACCCACATCTGATGCGCAAAAATCAGGGAATACAACATCAGGCTTCAATTTCTCCGCCTCCATCGCCTCCATCTCCCTCTTACTCTCTTCTTCCCATTTTCTGGACAAGGGGTTTTGAGAATCGAAAGCTCCCGTTTCCTCTCACCAATAATCGCAAACCGAATCTGCTTCAAAAGCCTTAAAATCGTCGATGTCTGGCCATGAAGATGAATCGGCGATGGGAGATTTAGGGTTTTCAGATTCCATGTTTAGATTTACAGAGAGAAACGATGGATTTACAGAGAGTTGTGAGCAAGAATGAATTTACAGAGATCAACAATGGATTTACAGAGAGCAACAATGGTGTTTGAGGCGGATACAAGAAGAGAGAGAAGAGAGAGGCTAGGGTTTTCGATGGGATGGGGGCAAAGCAAATGAGTGAGAATGAGAGTTAGGGTTAGTTCAAGATTAATATGGGCCGGTTAATTAGGGGAATAGTGATATTGGGTGGGATAATAAATTGGGTTAAGTGAGTGGCATAGATGTAAATAAGTGATAAAGTGAAGGGTGTTAAATAAAGTGGGTATTTACATTTTAGGAAATGTTCAGTTAAGTATGAAACGCCCGATAAGGAAAGTGTTCAGTTGAGTATGGGACAGAGGGAATACATAAATGATATAGATAGATAATATAGGGGTATATTTTCTTTTGTGCAAAGTGTGTAAAAATTAGAAAAGGTTATAACAAGTTGTAAGTGGCCAATTTGGTGCATTTTCATAATAAGATATTTACTTATTTAGTATATTCTTATAAAATATATATATTTGAGACAAAATCAAGAATGGGACAAAGATATTTCCGTAAAATAGTGCGATTCTGTTTCGTTTGGATCTCTACTACGTTATCATGTGACCATGTCCATGTGCAAGCATACCGCACACGCCATACCCTATCATATGGTTCAACCAATTTGAACACAAGAAAACTTCATTAATTTAGAATTCCTTTCTCTATTTGCTTTTTTTTTTTTAAATATTCAAACTTTTCAAGAAAATGGATTAGACTTTTTTTTATTTTTCCTCCCTAAATCTATAGAATTTATGTTAAAGGAGGTGAAAATTTTAATATTAATTATATAATATCATACTTATGAATTAAGTAAAATGAATTTTTATAAATTAAAATATATTAATATGAACAGATAAAAAATAACACGCTCATGTGCATCAGTAAACCTTAATAATAATAAATTGGAGTAATATTTTTTTAATAAAATAAATAATATATTTTAAAAATGCAACCCAATTATACCGTGTAATGTATATAAATTAGAGTAGGACTACTGTTAAATATTGCACCCTATTGATATATGCAATACATTATAATTAAAATTATTTTCTTAAAAACTTCATGGGTCAAGCGCTGAATCAAGGCGAACCGCAGTCGGGGTTGTGGGGCATTTGTGAGTTGGCGTGATGGATATATATTTATAGAAGAATATTTTTATCAAGTATGTGTTGTAGTCTAGTGGTTTAGATATGTGGTTGTAGGTTCAATTCCTATTTGGCACATAATTTTTAAAATATATTTTTTATGTGTTACTAAATGAAAAAAAATGTGATACTTATAGAAACGAAATGTATTACTATGTGAAATAAAAATTACATTTTTTTTAAAAAAATACATTATTATATGGTAACACATTGTTATTTATATGGTAACACATGAGTATTCATTTAGTTTTACGACGTCATGTGTACAGTGTTACATATTATTTAAAAAATATGTGTTACTACATGAACAAAAAATGTTACCCTATGAAGAAAAACGTGTTACCACATGAACAAAATTAGTACAAGTGCGAAAAGAAATCCTCAGTCAAAAATTATAGATTTAAAGAACAACTTGATGTGTTACTATATGAACAAAATATTGTTACCATATGAACAAAATAATGTTACTACATGAATAAAAACCAAGATCAAAAAAAAAAAAAAAAATCTTGTCAAAATTATAGATTGAAAGAAAAAATGAGAGAAGAGTCTGAGGATCTGAAAAAACCGTGATCACAAAATTGTGAGGAAAAATAACTGAAGGGCCTTAACTCACCACTGTAAATCTGGTAGGAAGAAAAAAAATTTAAACGCCATGAGAAAAAAAAAGAAGAACCCTCGTGGAAAAAGAAGGTGGGCGTGGATTACATACCGATCGACCATGAAATTAAATTGAATTTAAAATTCAGACATATGACTTATATGCAATATTGCATACAAGTTATTCCCTATAAATTATGCTATGCCCTTAAATCGATCCACAGTGGCAATTATAGTAAAGTCCATCCTTAATTATCACTTGGGATTATGATAATGTTGCCACAATTATTGATGCATAGTAAGCATAATGTTAAAAAATAATTAAGCTAAACGAATTAATTTCTTTGAAAGTGGGTACTTAAATGATAATGTTAAAAATTAATAATTAAGTTAAACTAATTAATTTCTTTGAAAGTGGGTACCTAAATGTCACATCTTTGGAACATTTTGGATGCCCAAATTAATTCTTATTTTCCTGAACGAGAACAAGTTAAAAATTAAAATAGTTGGTCATCATAATTAGTCAAATTTGTCTCTCTATCAGTACCAACTCTACGAATTTGGATTTTTATAATCAAATGCTGTACAGTAATTCCACGTGTAATGTTTGACAGTTGAACATTCATAGACACGACGTATTTATTATAAGTCGACTAACAATAATAGAATTATTGAATATTCTAGAGATACGTAACGAAATATTTGTAGATATATATATATATATATAAATGCTTTAAATTAAATGAGGTTGAAGTTTGGCATTCCTGGTTTCTGGTTTAGACTTTAGAGGAATTTCTACACAAAGTTTATAAATTAATATACTGATTTATAATATTAAATTTTCTAAACAATTTATTTTTCATAACACTAGAAAATAAATTAATAAAACAGTGTTTCTGTTACATGATGTGACATGCAATTCCTGGATTCAAGGACTCTATTTTTTAATGAAACAAACGAACATGTTCAATACTAAAAAGTGTGAAACTTAATAAAATATCCACTTTCTAAAATCTATATTACTCACGCTGGTAAAAAATTTGTCTGTTTTACAAAATTGTATATTTATTTTGAGATTTAGATAGATTATTATGTTATTATAATTATTGAATGATTATATAATAATTAGTGTAATTTATTGAAAGTTGTAAAAATGTAAAAAAAATGTGAAAATGATAAATAAAATAAGTGGAAAAGAGTGGGTCTTTTGTGCAGTAAGTGCACATATTATATTTTAAGAATATACAATTTATTTACAATGAAGATTCAATTTTGAATCTCATATATTCATAATTACACGTTTCAGTGTAAATAAATTGTATATATATATTTTTGACAGAATAAATTGTATATTCAAATATAACAAGTTGTATGTTTTAAAATACAATATGAAGCACACGGTTCACTTGGTGCATACAAAATCGACTCAGCAAAAAAGAACTAAAATGGATCAATGCATAGAACTATCGTGTTGCAAAAACATATAATGAAATATGAAAAGTAAGACTAAGAGATTTCAAACCGCGGAATTAAAGTCATATTAGCAACATAAACAACTGCATCTTTAGATTAATAACCACAACACAAACCCCTCGTACATTTTTTTATTTTTAATAACATGGTATCCGATCTAAAGACCGATTAATCCAGAGGGCAAGAACGTGTAAACCCTCATACATATGCTGAATCATCAGTCAGACTTGATACTTTCTTAACACCATTAAGCTCGATATCAAAACCAAGACTCCGTTCATCATCGTCCTCAATTCGGAACCTACTCTTGTACTGATACCCCCTGGCCACCCAAACAAAATACACCATATTTAGCACCCCCAAACCCGCAATCAAAAAGTACAAATTCTCGAGCCTCCCGTCGTTAAGATCGCTCGTCAGCCAATCGGGCCGCCCGTGCTTGGCCGTCGTCTTATGAATAATGTTGACCAACAATGCACTAAGATAACTAGCCCCGGCCATAGTACACGAGAATAGAGAATTAGCCAAACTGCTCATATTCTCGGGAAACTCCTTATTATAAAACTCAATCTGCCCAATAATATTAAACGCCTCGGCGAACCCCATGAGTATCAGCTGCGGGGCCAGCCAGAAGACGGACAGGGGCGCGATCCCGCCCGGCCCAGCGTGCGCGTCTAAGGCCGCGGAGCGCCTCATTCGCTCCACTAGGCCGGCCACGACCATGGACATGAGGGAAAAGACAATGCCGATTCCCATTCTCTGAAGAAGGGTTATGCCTCCTTCTACACGTGTCACCTTTCTAATGGACGGGACGAGGATCCTGTCATAGACAGGGAGGAATAGGCCGATTGTGATCATGGAGATGACAGAGAGGGAACCGGCTGGGATTTGGAATTTGGGGCTGAGGTGACGGTCCATTTGTATGGCTTGGGATACTGTGAATGTGCCTTGCTGGGCCATTGCTGTGAAGCAAATGATACCTGAAGCCCAGATTGGTATCACTCTCACTATACATTTTGTTTCTTCTACTTTTTGGGTGCTGCATAGCCTCCATGGATTCGAGTTTTTCCCATCTGCCTGGATTTCACCCTCTCTTATTAAGGCTGCTTTATTGAAACAACTGAATACAACAACAAATGGAATTACTGTAATTACTAAAGAATTTAAATGCATACTAGTTGGAAGGTACAACTGATGTAATTTTGACCAAATTTTGACTAAATTTCAACCGGGATGTTTTTTATAATTTTTTTCCAAATAAAAAAGTGTTGGAAAAGTATTAGTTTATTTGAGGAAAAGTATTGGTTGTGTGATGGAAAAACGCTAATACTATTCAGCATACAAACTAATACTTTACTTTGTAAAAACTAATACTTCTCATTATATACTTCAATTCTTTTCGTGAATAAGTCAAATTACCCCAATTGCACGTTGGCGTAAATGTTTTTGTAATATATATAACGTCTCTTTGAAAATTATACAAGAATATATAGTACCTGAATTTATCAGTTAAAGGGAGCCTCTTCACAAGGGTACCCTCCAAGGGTGGGTCATAATACACCCCATCAACTTCAGGAAGCTTGAGTTTTCGCTTCTTATAAGCTGCAACCATGACTTGCACAATACTGGTAAACACGCTGCCTTCCGGCTTGACATACACGTACAGCCTCGCCCCGATAAAAAACAGGACGATCGAGCAGAACATGAGCACCGTCGGAATTCCCAAGCCCAGTACCCAGCTCACAGAAGTTTGTATATACACCACCAAAGTTACGGCAATGATCAAAACAACGGTAAACGACATGTAATACCAGTTGAAAAAACTGGCGATTCCTCGTCGTCCGTCCTCTGTGGATGAATCGAACTGATCGACGCCGAAGGGGATGCTGCAGGGCCTAATCCCAGCAGAAGCTATTGACAGAAAGCAAAGAGACAGTGCCAGAACTCCAAACTGGGAACTGGTTGGACCTATGCATTGATTGGTTTGTACATTGCATTTTGGAGGGTGCAATTGAGGGATCCAAGCTACAAGGGTCAATGTCACCATCCCCTGTTTATCAACAAATTCAATTTTTTGTTATCATAAATTTTTCAACATTGCTTTATTGGATAATTAAGGTATGTCCAAGTATATACTGCAGAATCCATGTAGCTTAATTAGTTAATGCTTACTATAACATGTATAATTCATAATAGCGTTAATTACAAATAGCAACTTGTACTATTTTCTTTGATAAAATGCAACCAGCTGTATTAGTAAACAGTTATAGATTTCAACCCAATTTTTTTTTTGACTTTCCAGCTAATTATAGCTTACACATGGTATGTTGTACATACCACTGTGCTTAAAGTATTTTATCAAATATCAAATTGAAGAAGTTTGATATAAAAATTTCAAAAAAAATTATTCGAGATTAAAATTTATCAATTTTTACTAATACAACTTGTATTTTATTTTAAAAATTGATACGAGTTGTAATTTGTAAAGAGAACTACAGTTCAAGTTATAACTTGTTATTAACCCTTCACATTTATTTTCAAGGAAAACAAATTTACACTTGAAAAAATAAAATATTAAATGGAAAGAGGGGTCCTAATCAAGGTATAAAGTGACGAAAACAAATAAAGCACCGCCTTTCCATTTTTATCTATCAAAGCTGCAAGTAAACGATTTAATTACAAATTCATGTTACATCCAATAATTATTTGGTATCAAGTCTGTGTCGCATATCAAATCAGGGATTCAAGGTTTCGTACGCTGCTAATTTATAAAATCAATTCATATATGTAAACCAGTAGTATTAAATTCTAAATTAAGAAAACTAGCCATGTACTATATTATAGTATAACATAATATAGTCTCAAAGTCGTCGTCACGTTTTAAACCAATGATTTAGCTAGTCCAAAATATATACAGAAAGCAGCACACGATACTTAATTAATGCAAATGAAGGTATTAAAAAGTTTTAGTAATTGTGCAGGCTAGGCTACTAATCGGTGCAATTAAAACATACATATAAATCCAAAACATAAATAATTAAAAATTAAATGTAACATAGGACATACCATGAAACCAACAACGGTAGCATAAGCAATGGTTCTGAATCTGCCGAGATAAGTATCAGAGATGAATGCACCAATGAGGGGACCGAAATTAGTGATACCTGACCATATGTTCATTACATTTGTAGCCAACACTTGGTCCATGTGAAACTGTGTTCTCAGAAATACCATCAGATTTGCCAACAATCCTATCGTAGCCAATCTCTCACATGTTTCATTTCCTGCAAATACATAAAAAATAAAAATTGAATTAGAAATGGTATTGAATTTTATTTTCCAAGAAATTTTAAGTGACTAATTAACTTACTAGATATGATTCTCTAATGAGTTGGGTTTCAAACAATTATTATGAGATAATTCATTTATCTTAGTAAAGAATTTAATCGTATTTTCCCAAAATGCAACATGCGACATAGATTTCAGTGAACATTAATTAAATTCCCCTGAAATAGTGATCTTTTTAATTAAGCCCACTACATACACACATATATATATACTGTATATGTGTGTGTGACAGAGAGAGAAGGCACCACACGGACACACAGATCTTTTTCCACTAGTTATCTAGAATTCTCACAATCTAAAGCAGGTGGCACCATACCTTCTTTTTTATTCAAATCTCAAATATTTGCTATTTATAAAGAAGTAAAGACATAACAGATAAAAAAATGGGTGGATAAATGCTGTGAGGTTCTTTAATTGTTGTGACTCAAACCCATCACTTCTCAACATAGTTAGTGATGCTCAAACAACTTGAGAATTCCACTTCGTCAATTTTGTTTAGTTATCATAATTTATAACAAGATTTTGTGTGAGATGAAAAATGTAATGATACAAAAATGAAGATCAACAAAACATACACATGTTCATGCACGCATGACATGTGTAGAAGTGTGAGAGAGAGAGATTTAGAGAGAGGAGAGAGACCCAAGATATAAGGCATGGACTTCCATCCTCCGGGCTTTTTCTCCTTCAGTGCTTCCTTTTCTCCATCATCATATCCATTTTCCGACGGTGGCGCCTTGGAAGAAGCAAATCTGGTGGGGAAGCAGTAATTTTTGGTATACCGAACATTCCAAGAAGAAGAAGAGGACTTCACTTCATTTCCCTCTGATGCCTGCATCCTCTCTCTCTCACTAATTAATTTACTTGCTAATTTACTCTCTCTCTCTCTCTCACCTATATATTTGTGTGTATGTGATGCATATATATATATATATATATTATATACACACAAAATACACTAGAAAGCAAACATGCTTGCAAGAATTAATGAGAGAGAAATGAATGTTTGAGTATCCATGTGTGTATATATAGAAAGGTGAGTGAGATGTAGCATGGGCTCATTCAACTGCTTATACGTAACACCAAAATTGTGTTTTAATCGGTGCTATATTTAAAAGAATGGGAGTACTGCTTTTCTCAAAAGAACAAATTACTTCAGAGGGAGTGTTTGTAAAAAAAAATATTTTTGAAGACTTAGGTCAAAATTAGTGATTACGAGAAATTAATTAATAGTAAATTTGATATATCGCGCTCTTTATAGCGTATTTTAAAATTATATAATTTATTGTATTAAAATATCAATTTATTTACACTGAACCGTGTAACTATTAATATGAGAAATAAGTTGCACTAAATAAATTGCATATTTAAGTGCAATAAGTTGTATGATTTTAAAATACATTATAAAGTAATATATAATAATTCTTATTTATTGTTTGACCTCTAATTTTAATAAATGTAATTAAATTTTATTCCAGAAATTTGAAAATAAGTAAATTTAGAAGTGACAAAATAGAATGATTGCACTTAACTATGACCACGAGATAATTATGTAGAAGTAGTCGGCCGGGATTGTACTTTTGGTGTGTGAGGTGGATGCTACTGTATGGATTGGCGAGGCATCATGTAGTGTAACCTGTAACGCCCATTTACTCCTTATATTTTCTGTATATTAAAATCGAGGAATGCTATTTTATCCTCTACTTTATAATTTTTCCATTTATATATTTTTTATTTTAAGAAAGTCTTTTGTGTGAGACGGTATGGAATTGTATTATATATATAGAATTTGAGTATATGATCCTGTAAAATATACCCCTCCGTTCGTAAAAACTGTGCTCAATTCTTTGGACACAAAATTTAAGAAATAAGTAGATAACGTAAATAAAGTAAAGAGTATTATAGGGTATTGTGGAGGTTCATTTATAGATAAAATGAATTTTATGGGTAAAGTAAAATAGCAATGAATTTTAAATGATCCTTGTAGATTCTTCTATCATTATACAAATATAGAAAGATGGTTATATTTCAAGTGTGTATGCAAACAATTGATATTATTTAAAGAAAAGAAAGACAAAATTGCTTTTAAAATAAACCAAATGCTATTTATAATGAGGATGTGTTTTACACTTCTCTCTATAATCTATATTACGATCCAAATGAAATTTATAGTTGAGAGAACATTCCAATAACTGTTATTTGCTTAGCTTCAACTATTGAATTTGTGCATCTAATAATCAATAATTTATGGTGTGAGCACGTAAGGAATTGTGATTTCCTCAATCGAGGGATTTGATATTATTGCTCTCTATATATAATTACAATATGTGCAATTAAATAAGGAAATACATAATTATAGGAATAAATTGATCTATAATTAATTGTCACATATTCTTTAGAATATTCTTCTCATTAACCTTTAACGCCCCTCAAGCGTGCGGATGGGACCAATATCTGAGCTTGGATCGAAAAAAAATTCAAAGAGCTTAACGAGGAAGACTTTTGGTGAAGATGTTCGCCAACTGAAGAGAAGAAGGAACAAAACGCGTAGAGAGCTTTCCACTGGAGACTAGTTCTCGAACAAAATGATAGTCGATGTCGATGTGTTTTGCCCGCTTATGAGCAACGGGATTCTGGCTTAGGAAGATCGCACTCTTATTGTCACAAAGCAAGACTGGAGGCGAGGTAGGCAAAGCACGAAGGTCAAGAAGGAGATTGGTGACCCAAATAACTTCAGCAGCAGCATTGACCATAGCGCGATACTCGGACTCGCAACTGGAACGGGCAACTGCAAGTTGTTTCTTTGCACTCCAAGAGACTAAATTAGGACCAACAAAGATGGAGTATCCATACGTTGAGCGACGTGTATCCAAACAATGAGCCCAATCAGCATCTGAATATCCCAAAAGACCGGGCTTTCCCTTATCGAAAGTAATTCCGTGATAAAGAGTGTGCTTGACATACCGTAGAATTCGTTTAACTGCTTGAAAGTGATCAATGGTAGGAGCAGATTGAAATTGACTCACAGTATTAACAGCATACGAGAGATCGGGGCGAGTGATCGTCAAGTATTGAAGAGCACCTACCAAGGAGCGATAGAGTGTAGTGTCCGAAAAGGGTGTGCCAGAAACCCGAAGAACTTCACTTGGCGCGAGAGGAGTAGAAACTGGTTTGGCATGGAGCAGATCGGCCCGAAGAAGAATATCATGAGCATACTTCGACTGACTGGGAAATAGGCCACTATCAGTGCAATGGGCCTCCAACCCCAAGAAATAGTTCAGACGGCCTAAGTCTTTAATTGCAAATTCACGACGAATCCGAGTGACAAGATTGTCAACTAATGTAGAAGCGTTACCAGTAACGATGATGTCATCTACGTATAAAAGTAAGTAGAGAGTAGACGAGCCTCTATGAAATACAAACAAAGAGGTGTCGACCGAACTGCATGAAATTCCGAGTGTAATTAAGAATGAACTGAACCGATGAAACCATGCCCGAGGTGCTTGCTTAAGACCGTAAATGGCCTTCTTAAGAAGATAGACATGAGAAGGAAATTGAGGGTTCGTGTAACCAGGCGGCTGCTCCATATAAACTGGCTTGTCCAGGAGACCATGCAGAAAAGCATTATTCACATCTAGTTGACGAAGAGGCTAATTGTTCATGACAACAAGAGCAAGAACAATACGAACTGTGGAAGCTTTGACAACCGGACTGAAAGTGTGAGTAAAATTGAACCCTGGAATTTGAGTGAAGCCCTGAGCAACTAAGCGAGCTTTATAACGATCAACTGAGCCATCAACAAGATATTTGGTGCGAAATACCCATTTGGAGCCAACAATATTTGTATTCTCAGGACGAGGAACGAGAATCCAAGTATGATTAGAGGTCGGGGCTTTTAACTCTACATCCATTGCTGCAACCCAATGAGGCGATTTGACGGCGGATTTGAAACCACGTGGTTCAGATGCAGCGTGCAAGACAGAAAGAAGAGCACTGTGAGCAATGTGAGCCATGTTCGGAGGATGCTTGAGCTTAAATATGCCATCTTGAGCACGAGTACGCATGGTATGAGTGCGTACAAGAGGAGCAGGAGCAAGAGGAGACGATTCTTGCTCAGGTGGATGAACAAACGGAGCTGGAGGCTCTGCATGAATCTAGGGATCAATATGAACCTGTGGGACAGAGGCAAAGGTTGAAGCAGCCTCTTAGAGGGCACAAGTAGTGCATGGAGATGGCACAAAAGTATGCACAAGTGATGAAGACGACGGCTGGGAGGGAGCAGAAGCCGCATGAATGGGAGGAGCCGGGATCGGATCAAAAAATGAAGAGTATTCAAGCTCATTAGTCGCTTGAGAATCAGCCGTATTGGAAAAAGGAAGGCAATCTTCATTGAACTGTGCATGACGGGTGATATAAATTCGAGAAGAAACGGGCTTCATGCAACGAAAACCCTTATATTGCGAACTGTAACCAAGAAAGACACAAGGCACACTCTTCGGAGAAAACTTGTTAGCTGCATAATCACGTAGACAGGGATAAACACAACAACCGAAAACATGAAAATTCTCATAAGCTGGAGAAACAGAGAATAGAAGCTCAAAGGGAGATCGATTATCCAGAATAGAAGATGGAAGACGATTGATAATATAAACGGCAGAACTGAATGCCTCTACCCAATACTTAGCCGGAAGTGAAGCATGAAACATCATGGCTAAGCCAGTTTCGGTGATGTGCCTGTGTTTGCGTTCGGCCCTGCCATTTTGAGCAGGAGTATACGGACAAGACATAGAATGATGAATTCCGGATTTAAGAAAAAGAGCCTTCAGCTTATTGTTCGTAAATTCAGTGCCCCCATCAGACTGAAAAACCTTGATTTTATGAGAAAATTGATTCTCAACAAATGCTTGAAAGTGTACAAACACAACATAAAAATCTGATTTCAACTTCAACGGATAAAACCAACTGAACCGAGAATAATCATCGATAAAAACTTTTAAATCTAAAAATAAATAAAAATATCAGGTTATAATAGTGGGATAAACTCTGTTCACTAATTTCAATATAGAGTGGGAAAACATTGTGTGGTCTAGTTTGTTTGACTAGCAAATTGGTGCATGCAATAATCCAGAGTGGGGCAAGGTTTTTCCTATCATTAAACTTAGCGTAGATCTTCCATTAAATTTGTTATAGCATGCATGTAGTTTATATCATAACATTTATCAATTAATATTATATACAAAAATTGTGGTACTACTTTAAAAGTGTAATGCTGTCTATTTTATAGTATGAATAAGTGTTTGTGTTAAACTTCTTTCCAAATAGTGCGACAATTATTACTGACAAGTGTCAACATAGCCTGACCACCGAGTCAGCTGGCAACCGACCGTATATTCGGGCATTAACGGCCTTATAAATGCTTGGGTTTCTCTATTTTCAATTTTGTTTAAATTGGATCCATAAAACTTTTGTTTCTAAAAATCGTGTTCTTAGGCCCGCTTAATATTAATAGAGAATGATAATAGTAGCAATGAATGATGAGTAAATTACTAAAAGTTATTAATTACATTATTATTGATTGGTTAGAACATTAACAATAAGTATCATGTGAGGTGAATTGAGTGAGTGAAAGTAATCAATTGTTTACTTTTATTCCTATTACTTGTCTATAAAAACTACAAAAAAAATATCAATAGAAGTGATTTCCATTACCCACTTCAATTACCCCCAACCAGACGGATCTTTATATTTTCATTTTCATTTTCGTTAAAACGTGTTTCTTATCAAAGTCAAGAGTATAAGCACAAATTCTATCTAAACAAAACTAAAATGGTACAAAGCCCTAAAAATAAACTTATAGATGTCCAAAAAAACGAAATTAGAAGTACTTGAACATATTTTTTTTTCTTTTAAAGTTGTTAGGAAAATTCTTTAAATTTATTGTTTATACCCCTTGCAAAAAAAAAAAAATCTTCAACGTGAGTTAGTTTTAGACACATTAAAAAAAAAGTAATCCCAAAATTATTTTCAGAAAATATATAGTGCAGCACAACCCATCATTGATCGTAAGATAAAAACTACCGCGTTTTTATTTTCATAATTTATTTTAATTAGAATAAAAATTTGTATGAGATTTTTTTATACATATGATGAGGTACAAATTAATACAAATCAAAATATATTTCTTTTTAAGTGATAAAGTTTTATGACCAAATTATGTTACATCTCACCGTAAGACTATCTCATGAAAGTGTGTCTCCTCGTTAATACGTATTGAGTGAATTATGAAACTATAAACTATACATATAATCTTAAAGCAAAATAATACTCCTGATATGATTTCACTAAATGATGGTTACTGCTACCAAATTATTTAATTTAATGATATGAGGTCTAAATCAAGGTTATCGGAGATCCGAGAAAATTCGAGTTAGTGGGAACAGAAAATTAAAGGTTTGCCAAACAGACCTAAAATATTGGTCTTGACTAGTGTGCCCTTTTCTGATATCTGAATCTGATCTTACAGAGTATGGAAGTTTTGGAAGGTACAATTAATGCACGATATTTAGCCTTTACATCAGATTTTATCTTGTGGAGTATTAAATTATGCAACATCTATTTAGCATTCTCTTCTATAGCGGCCTCAAATACCCATAGATTACGCTCAGCTTACTCACATCTACCTTTTTTATCGATTTACATGTGAAATATTAATTCTACTGTTCGAAAATATTTTTCGAATTTCTATAGTAAGTTCGAGAAAATTTTCCGAATACTTGTACATAATTCAGAATTTTTTGACTGAAATATTTTTCGAGGTTTTTAATGTTATTCGAGACATATTTTCGAATTACTGTACTAACTTCGAAAAGTTTTTCCGTTGATTTACATGTGAAATATTGATTCTACTGTTTGAAAATATTTTTCAAATTTTTATAGTAAGTTCGAGAAAATTTTCAGAATTCATGTACATAATACGGAAAAAAAATCGAACTTTTATATGTGAAAAATGAGGAGAGTGTATAAAGAAGTATAAATTAGAGTATTTTGAAAAAATTAGGGAAAGTATATTCATCATACGAGTGGTGTATTAATTCAAATGGTGTATTTACTAAACAGGAAGGTGTGGGTAACCGGAGCCCATAGATTAAAGTTAAGGGCCCATTACGGATATGATAAGCAATGGGCTCAAGAAAGGCACATTATTGCAGCATAACCGGTCCGACAGTGGGCCAATAATTTGTAATACAGTACTCTTTGTTCAAATAAATACTAGTACTCACTTTTTCTTTTTAAGTTTTGTTTTCAAATATTAAAATATCAATTATGAGGCATTCTTGTGTGAGACAGTCTCATGTATATGATACGGGTCTCACAATTAACCCATATTATAATAAATTGACCCATGCTATATTAATATCATAAAAGCCCAAATATACCCTTAGCGAGAAAGCCCAAGTATACCCTAGCGAGAGATTTTTAGTCCTGAACGCCGAACGTAGCAACAAAATTCTCTCCCCTGATTCCCCGTGAGATACTAACACCTGTTTAGTTTCAGTTCTAGCTTCTATGGGGAATCTGGTTTCTAAAAAATTTAAGCCTTAATTTGTGGTATATATGATATGAAAATAAAACCATATTTACTTTATTTTTCATTAATTGGCCGCCGCATAACACCGCCTTTTTCCGTAACAAATCAACCATTAAATTATAATAAAACTTTTTTTTTCTTCTATTGTATTTTATTTGAATGCAAAATTGCTTTGAGAGTTATCATAAGTATAATAAAACCTTAATGACATCTTTGTTTGTTAACTTTGAGATTCTGTAAATGCACTAGTTTTTATTAAAATAATTATACATTTATTGTGAAGAAAGAACAATCCCTAGTTGGACAACCCCCCTCTCTCTCTCTCTCTCTCCCACAAAATCAGATAAGCACTATAATATTTACATATTGCCTTTAATTAAAACTCATTAAACTTACCATCACCAGCAACATCATTTGTAGCATTTCTATTATTCTCGCAGCCTAATATTGAATAATTAGTAATAGATACAAATTTTAGAACTTTCTTATTATTGATTACTATATTTTTAAAGGTTACTAATACATACAAACTTTGCAGCCAAAATATCAAATCTAACGTTAATTGAAGAGAAATAGAACTAAAGATTGACAAAGTCAATAGGTTGAAGAATAACTTAATCGCTTCCCACCAGGAAATATTCTTACCTTAGCATCTTGCAAATAATCAAGAACTATACAAATTGTCTCGTTAAGCTTGCGAATCATCTTGGTTGGAAATGTTATCACAAATGGTGAAAGTTGAATTTGATTCTGCAGACAATTTGTTTCCTTAGAAAGTCTATATTCACCTAAATCCATTTCAATTCTATCAAAGAGACTGTTTCTCAATAGCCTACTAAACAGCTTGCACCTACTCCCACCTCCAAACAACTTCTCTTTGAACATAATATATTAATTTGCTTTTGATTTTTTTTTCTCCATTACTACAGAATGAGACAACAATATATATTAAGACAATTTATAATTGCATACCTTCATTTTCACTAAATTTACCGATGAGTTTGATGATCCTTTCTACCAAAGAGAAGCAATAACAATATTCCTTATTTCCAGACCATGCACTTTAAGTAACCTATTCTGAGAGATATCATCAATTGATTAAAGGTAAGGAAAATAATGAGCAAAGTTGTGGCACCTGTGAAATGCAAATTGATCATTTTACACAAAATAACTAAATGATCAAATAGTTAATAGATCTTGGTAATTTAAACTGAACATATGTATTTGCTGCAATTATGATATCTACATTTGTTGCCCCTGCAAAAGCATAGGGATAAATGAAGAGAAATTCATCATAACATAATCATATGTAAAATACCACATTAAAATATACTAAAAAAATAAGAAGCTAGGTCATCCTTTGTCAATCAAAGGCCAATGATTGCAAAATCTTGTGAATAGAAGATCAGCAAACACAAGCCATTCAAGAATTTAAAAAAAAAAAAAAGCAAGTTGTACCTCGTTTTTATATTGTACCAATTGCAAGAAAGCATAAACCTTGTAAACTTTATCCATAAGCTTCCTTAAAAACCTGAGAGTAACAAATGAAGTTATTGTAAATTTATCATTAAATAGCAGATTGTCATCAGACAAAGATGAACTTTGATGGCAGAAGATTGCTCATTAAGAAATTAGAACTCATGGCATTGGGAGAACCAAAATATGTTTGCAAATAACAAAATGTAATGAGTTCACTGTCCCAATTGCAATCAACTGATTATGTCCCCTAAGCATCGTGCTCGCATAAATTAAAGATCTAAATTTAATAAAAGAAGTACAAAGTGAATGCTTTTATTAATAAACAGTATAATCCTGTTTAATAAACGAAAGAACCAATTCATGACATGGAGTTGAAGGCGGCGAGACATGGAGTCGGAGGCGGAATGCGGTGGCTCTTGAAGGGTGGATTGCTTTGAGAAATTGAAGCAGATCGGTGAAGGAACTTATGTGTATTGGAAGCTCATCTCAATTGAGAAGAAATCAAGCGTTTTTGCCTTGGCATAAATCAAACAGTTACAAATGAATGTGTGTTAAATTGATTTAAATTATAATTGATGTATTAAAATAAGTAAATAAAAATATAAGTGCCACATGGTGAAAAAAAAGAGGGATGAGTAGGAAAACGACACACGTGACAAGCAGGAATCACACATGGCGGAAATAGAAAAAACCAATATTAACACGTGTCGAAAGCTAGTCGAAGACACTTCTCCTTTTATATAATAAGATTTCATTATAAGTCTCGCGCAGTAAGACATGTCATAGTACCGTTATGTATTGGGGAAAGAATGCAGTACAATTGAAAATGAGAAATAGCGATTAGGTACAAATCACCCTTTTTAGATGTGTGATTGGTCTACTTATCTGCTTTATTTTCTTTCTTTGATTTTCTATTTTTCGTTTTTGTATTTTTTATTAATCACTTTTCTTTTAAAAGTTATTTATGCTTTTTGTACAAAAAAAAACTGACAAGTCTTGTCTCATCGACTTTTTTCTTTTCTATACTTATATGTTATATATATAGAGTTTTTTCTTTTCTACACTTATATGTTATATATATATATATATAAATAGCCATAGTATAAAACTTCTTTTTTTAAATAATTATTTATTTCTTTAATTTAAATAATTAATTACTAATAAAAACATTTTCAATCTCATTTTCATATAAAAAATACAAAAAAATCGAAAATATTTGACAGTCTTTTAAAAAATATAATTATTCTTCTTTTTAATAATGTCAAAATAAAAAATGTATATACCTATAAAAATAGGTTGTGTAGTAAAAAAAATGCATGTATTAAAAATATACTGCATATATATTAAATACATTGCATACACTAAAACAACATTGCATATACGTACAGTAAAACCTCGTTAAATTAATACTCGATAAATTAATAACCTCGCTAAAACTAATAATTTGTTGGGTCCCAAGTTGAGACCCGGTACAAATTTGAGACAATCAATAAAATTATAAGATAATAATTTTTTTGAGATCAAAAGATATATATATATTGGTTAAAATTTAAACTATAAATTAATAATTATTAAAAATAATCCATATACATATATATGATGCACTTGAATATTCTTAAGACAACTTAGTAAAATAAGAATCTATTGTAACTTGTTTTTTCTTGAACTTCAAATCTATGTTGATCTTATCTTTAAATCTCCTTACTGCACCCAATAGTTGTGGCGTTGTCTTCAAATCTTTGCAATAAAAGTTATGAAGAGTTGTTGATGTTTGCAATGCTTCTTTTTAGAGTGACGGTTTCAAAAGCTATTGAATCATCCCCGCTTCATCATCTTAGGATTATGAATAGCATACCACTATCTCTTCTAGACTACGAACCGTGACATTGATTATTTTCACGGGGAAAGTCGAGCAATTGATTCACATCCATTTTGTGGTGATATTGCATCTGGGTGATCAAATTCTCAAGCTCACGAATGTCTTCTCGAGTTGCATCATTTGCACTTGAAGTGTTTTTTGATTTTTTAAGTGAATTTTTAGGAAAGGTCGAAAGCAATTTGCTATTCTTTCTTGATGAACATTTTTAGGTCCAAGTGACCTTAACGCCATATTGATAGCATGTATACTTAAAGTTATTCAAAAAATTTGGAACTTTGAAGGTCAATTTGTGCATATACGTTAAAAACCTCTTTTAAATTAATAAATTATTAATTTATCGATATAATAATATCTCTATAAATTAATAAAATCCTCAGGTCCCAAAGTTATTAACTTATAGAGGTTTTCTTATATATTACATTTCGTACCATAAAAAAAAATATTGCATACACGTAAAATATTGTGTATACATTTATGCAATTGCATATGTGCCCGAAAAAAATCCCCCATCGTTCTTCCCACAAAAAAATCATATATGCACTCCAAAATATTGAGAATCCTCCATTCAAAAAAAAAAAAAACACCAGCAACATAATTTGGGGAAAAGGGTTGCAGTAATACATTTGAATAAAACCCAGCAAAAAATCATTGTGAAAAACAAACAGCTTGATACAGAAAAGGTCCCTGTGTTCATACAAAATGGAAACCCCATTGTTGAGTCTTTAATCGTCATTAAATACTACCAAAAAATTTCACTGCAGAATAACCCCCCCAATTCCACTGCATCTTGCATCTTCTTTCACCAAAAACTACCAAAAAATCAAACCCAACACCAAAAACTATCAAAAAATCAAACCCAAAATCAAAATTCCAGTGCATCTTACCTCTTCATTTTTATGACGGCCGTCGCCGCACCTCCGCCACCGCCATTTCCCTGCGGCGTCTTCCATTGCAGATACACCCCGCCGCCGCCGCCCAAAAATCACCGCAAAAACACATCCTCCCATCAGATCTACAAACACACATCCCCCCTACAGTCGCCTCGCCCACTAATCCCTCAAACCACCACCGCCAAAAATCGATCTATTTCAGGTCCTCCGATGCCAACACCGTAATCTCCGTCGCAACCGCCCACATAATTACTCCCCCCGCGGCGGATCTGTCGTGTGCCTCCACAAAACCACCGCCACCGCATCTGCCTCCACAAAAACACCACCGCCGCAACTCACCACCACCAACCATCACTACAATCGACGGGGCTTTGAATTTGAGATTGGGGAGAGAAGTTGGGGGATAGAGAGAGAAGATGGGAATAGAGAGAGAGAAAGATCGAAAAGTGTGTATGACTTATGAGACACATATTTTTTATTTTATTAAATATGGTGGGGAATATTTTAAGGGTAGAAGGGTAATTATTTTTGTACTAGGTTGCAATTTTTGGGGGTAAATGTACCATATTGCTAGTGGGCTTATTTTTTTGTAGCGGAGCACTAATAACCCCTATGTATTTATGTTCATAATACCCTTATGTATTTTTGTTCATTTCACGTGATACTACTAACAAAATTTAATGCGTACAACATGAGTTTATTAATTATCACTTATTATTCATATAATGTCACTGATTTATTATAAAAGAAAAAGTGAGTCGATTGATGCAAACAAATGCATTATGATGGAATCAATTTTATCTTCTTTTTTTTTTAAGGGAACCAAATTTATGTAGAAATTGTAATCTCAAGCAAAAACAAAGACGAGACGATCAAATTACATAAATGAGAGGAAACATATGTTGACACGAGAAAATGATAATATTTCATATCTAGTGAAATACAAAAAGGAATCAAATACAAAGTTTCTTTTGGCCAGTGGAATTCTAAAATTGATTAAAAATATATACTAGCAGATTTATCCAGGTTTTTTGGTTTGACATTGATTTAGAATCTCACTCTATGTAGGTTGAGAATGTTTTGTGTGAAATATTGCACACTAATGTTATGTCTAAATATAATATAAATAAAGGAAAAAATAGTTTAAAATTTCAATGCAGGCGGGGGCAGGCGTGGGCGGGGCGGGCAGGGCGCTAGTAGTGGATTTTAGGTTGGCGCAGACGGATATATATTTATAGAAGAATATTTTTATTAAATATGTGTTGTAGCATAGTGGTTCAGGTATTTTGTTAATGAATTTGGCACAGGTTCAATTCCTATTGAACACATGATTTTTTTTATTTTATTTTTGTCAAATTTTTGTGTGTTACTACATCTATATATAAGTGTTACTATATTATTATATTGAAAAACTTCATATTTTACGTAACACGTAATTAAACATATCGTAACACATAAATATTAATAAGGTAACATGGGTCACAAGGTAACACATTATTATTCATATGGTAACACATGAGTATTCACATAGTATTACGACGATATATGAACAGTGTTACATATTACTAAAAAACATGTGTTACTACATCAACAAAAAGTGTTACCATATGAAGAAAAATGTGTTACCATATAAACAAAACCGATAAGCAACACGAAAAAAATTACCGATCAAAATTACAGATTTAAAGAACAAATTGATGTGTTACTACATGAACAAAAAGAGTGTTATCATATGAGCAAAAGAGTGTTACTACGTGAACAAAACCAGTACAGACGCGAAAAAGATCTTTAGTCCAAAATTACAGATTTACAAAACAAAGTGAAAAGAGTGCAGAAGGATTTGAATTTCATCACACAATTTTCCAGTCTAAAATTAGTTGAAAAATCACAGAATTTAATCCTGCTTGAGGAACTGTGACCTAATTGTTGTAATTATCAGCCATATTGCTTCCATATTGCGGCCACTGGACCCGGTGAAGTCTTTGGATGCGGTGGCCCGAACTGAGTGGAAACCTTTGGATGCGAGTGGGGCGGCCTTGAGAAATTATCGCGGGATGCGATCTGGCGATCTGAAGCGCATGAATAGAACAGCTTGGCATTAATGCGACCTATGGCAACTATGGAAGAAGATGAAGAAACTCATTGACCCACCAACAATTTGCCCTAACTCCCGCTCTGCTGACCGCGAGAATTAAAAAAAAAGACTCAATTGCACATAACACTTGTATGCAATATTGCATACAAATTTTTGTCATGTAGGTTCGCTTTTAAGATTATTGGCCTGAATCGAATTTTAAAATGAAGCCTCTCCCTTCACAGTTTTTATAAAATTGAAAATAATATAAAACAACTTTTTAAATATTAATAAGGTAAATTATAAAATATTCTATTACCATTTAAAATATATGATAATTATGTCCCAAACAATTACATTAATACAACATCGTCAACAATTTTTTTTGAGAAAAAATATTAATCAAGTCAAAATAATCAAAATTTCTTCTACATCGAAAAAATCGCTCTCTCAATATTTTTCTCCCCTTCTTTTCTTCTTTCAATCTTTCTCTTTATTTTTATTTTTTTTTCTCTTGTTGTCTGCTTTGTCTTGTTGCGATAGAGTCTTCTAATATTCTGTGACAGTTTCCTTTTTTTTTTAATGATTTAAATTAGAATTTTGATTTTGTTATGTCATTTAGACTCTTTTTCGGTGACTAGACTTTTAAAAAAAAATTATTTGACTAATATAATGAAAAATAAATATGCTTCTCATATTAAACTAGGCAAAAGATTTTGTTAGGTGATTAGGCCTTTTAAATTTTTTATATAATTAAAAATGAAAAAAAAATATTATATTAGATTTGTAACTAAAAAGAATTGTGAATGTCATACAATATAAGAATTAATTAATAAATTAAATTACAATCTTTTATTTATATTTAATTTATATAATAGATACAAACATATATAAGGTACCAAAAAAATGAGCCCTAAAGGTTTGACATATTTTGGGATCTGAATCGATCGTCCGTTGGCCTCATAAAAGGATCATCCCTGACTCTACGTACAAATAAAACAATTTTTGAAGAATTTAAGTAAATTTAAATTTCTCCCAATTACCAGAAGCAACTTTAATTTTTATATTTCCCCATCTAAAAATCTCAAATTGGTGACCCCAATTATGTCTCATTTTGCATGTATATTTCCCACAACATGAGTCACATGACACAATTTTATTTTTCTAATTGTCTACCCCACCCCCCAAATACTCATGCCGACATGGTTCAATTTGACAAGACCATCCACGCAGTCTATATCACCTTAATTTCCCCCCCCAAAAATCAAACTCAATCTTTTACGGTTTTCGTTTTCGGACGTCCAAACTTAAGCTCCATAATTATCTTAAGTGAAAATACTCACTTTTATCGTTTTATCACGTAAAATCTTAATAAACTCTTTTCTACCCCAACTATTCACCACTTTATCTTTTTTTATCGCGTAAAAATCTTAATAAACAATTATTTCTACTCCCGTCTTTTATCACTTTTTATTAAAATCGAAATAACAAATGGCGTAAGATTAATTATAGGGGAGGAGGGTCCTATTTATTAAAATCGGGACGGAAGGAGTTGTATAAAAGAAGAAAAAAAAGTACGATATTGAGCAGAACATATTGCATATAATTCAAGACTTATGGCAAATTTCACGATAAATTAATATTAATTTATAATTCATATAAATAATCTTATACTGTGAAAAAAAAATACTAACATATACATGGACATTTAATTTACACCACTTTTTAGTATAACAAGTACATGAATTTGTATGATAGCATGAGTATTAAGTTTTCATCGTTTTTATGTTCCTACCACACAAAATAGTCCCTTCCCCCCTTTCACACAGTTCACATGGATACAGCTCATAAAAAACACTCCTACAATCACAAAATTGATTGGAGATAGACACATTTTTTTCTATATTTATACATTGTGTTAATTGAAAATTCATCAATATTAATAGTAAATCTAAAAAAACATTAATTATACTATTTAGAAAAATAAAATCAATACAGAAAAACCGTGGAGAGTATCAAGTTCAGCTCGTGGAAATGACTTACGCCTCATCATTTGTTTTCGTTCTAATATCATATTCACGATTGAATTTTGCATCTATTGATTGTCTACTGGTTTGTAATCGTTTTAGCCTGTATCATAAACTTAAGAGTGTATCTGATATAAACTTTGAGTACCTCTTGTACTCCTTTTAATGAGAATTGAGAATACAACATTTATTTTTAAAAAAAGGGTAATAAATATTTTTAAAAAAAAATTATAGAGATATTACTAAGAAAGAATATTAATTCGAAGTATTTTCACTTGAGAAAATAAACTATAATTGTCGACACAACCGAACAGAGAGAGAGAAAAATAGTACTCCTATATTTGAAGCATTTTCAATGGAGTAAGTGAACATGCGCAAAGGCAAATGTCACTTTAAACTTATTACTTTGTTTAGCTTTTATGAACAAGTAAAGGAATTTCCTCCTAGTACAATGATGAATGTTAGAGTTTTTTAAATGTCTTTTTCCATATTCTAAGACCAGTAATTAATATATTCGTTTTTTTCTTTAGGAATTCCAGTCGCTATTTGAGGACATACACAGAACGATCATTCTGGATTTCCTGTTACATTATTAGTGTTAAACAATATTTAATATAATATAAATAAATAAATAATATGTGAAATAATTAAAATATATAACGAATCGTAGTAATGCGAATTAATGTGTTAAAAATTGATGTAAAATAAGATATCAATAAAATATAAAAAAATAGAGCAGGAGAATCAAAGGCGACCAATCACCTTCAAAATTTTGAACAATATTAAATCGCACTAAATATATATATATATAAATTAATTTTAAAAAGTGTGTTTGGCATGCACAAGATTACTGTATAACTCTGGGATAGAAATAGATCAAACTATTCGACAAGGTTCTATGACTTTGGGTCTATTACGTCGAACTTGATCTTTTTTTAAATTAGGCTCCTGTAATTAAAAAAAAAAGACGTCAGACTTAATTTTTTTTTAAAGCCTATTTATTTATATAGATCAAACTTAGAATTTAAATAGTCATTTAAACACAATAGACCGACTTATTTAAGTTTACATATATACATTTAATACAAATAATATAACTAATGATATAAAACAACATATTTAAAAGAAATAGTTAATTAAATAAATGTATTCATCAATAAACTCTAAATCTTGTTAAAAAATATAATAAAATAAGTAAATTTTAAAAATCACAACATTATATAATTACAAGTTTTAAAAAATATTAATATAATTACTCTTAATTTAAATTTTGATATTTAATGTGAAATAAATTTAAAAATTCTTTAAAAAGGCTTTCAAGCCCTTCTCGTTTTACTAAAATGTCAAACTTGAGTCTAATAAAATGTCTATCATAGGTAACATATTATACCTGATCCTAATATTTATTTATTACTCAAACTTTTCAATAAGAAATTCAGCTCAGCTCGACTTGATTTATTCCCCAACTTTATGTACAATTTAAATATATTTTTAGAATATATAATTTATATCAATATCTTTAAAAAATAATAATATATAAATATCTTTCAAAAAAAATAATATATAAATAAACTGTTTGTTTTTAAATTGGTGTTTTCAACCTCTAAAAGCACCTTAAAAACACTTATTTTTTAAAAAATGGAGTCTTATCAATTTAAAAAATAAGTGTTTTCTCATTTATTACATTTGTGTTCTAAAATAAGCACTAAAAAACAGTTGAATGACACGATGGAAGACCTTTCCCTAAGGTCCGATTTGGTTCGCGTGATTGATCGGGATAAATATGATTATAATTTTAATCATTAATCTACGATTTGGTTTTGCGGGATGAGGGCCCGTGATATCTTTAAATTGGGTAGAAAATGTACAAAATTCCCTCCGCGAAGGGATATATCAATCCTTGTGAAATGTAAGGATATAGCATATTAAATATAATAATACAAATTGTCTTATTGTTTGAATAAATTGGCAAGAATGAAGTGTGGTTGTTTAAATTGATTTAAGAGTGTTTATGACGTTTAAATATGTATCGCATTTAATTCATCAATCTAATCCTGATTGAAACAGCATATCTTGATTCAACAAATCTAGTCAATTAATTAATCTTCTTTCAGCCTAATTTCAATCATCACTGTCGCTGTCAATCGTAATAAAAGTAAATAGCCGCCCCTAAATTAATTATTAGTATGCACGTTGATAATCAAAATCGCATTGAGTGTAGGTATGAGTGCGATATAAGCAACAACAGACACTTTGATTAATGGATACACGTTTTCCGTGCCACATTGTTCGTTGCTTCACTTCTATTCCTCCTGAATTCCATATCTTCTGCAACGGCCATCAAGTGTTCGACGAAATGCCTGAGTGATGCTTTCATTCACTACCAGTCACGCCCAAATTCGAAATCCCACCACCCATTCTCGGCTTTGAGCAACCGTCTCCCCCATCTTTGTTCTTCGCGTATAAAAGGGATAGACACTGCAAAAAAGCTTTTACTCTGGGCACAGAAATTAGCAGGGCGCCGGATTTTGGGAGGAACTCGTGGTGTTGCTGGTGTGCGCAAAGTGAAGGGGACGCAGAATTGGAGGCGGAGATAATGGATTTCATGGCGAAATCGACGAAACCGACCTTGTTTCCGACCAGGACGAGTTAATGAGAGGTGGGAGATTGGATTTGGTGGAGGCTATAAACAAGAGAGGTGGGTGGTATTCCCTCGGTTGGGACCAAGATAGTGTGGGGAGGAAGTAATGGATTTTTGAAATTGCGGGTTTCAAAGAAGGACTGAGACTTGTGAAGAGTGCTTCTTCAGTGAACATTGCAATGGTGATTTATTTGCGAATGATAAAAAGTAAATTCGAGTTCTGGGATGCAGGATTCTTTGCGGTTGGCTTCAGCGTCGTTTGATAGATCACTGTGAGGCTTTTGTTGATTGAAAATTTCTAGATAACGTTCTATTTGTCCTTTCTTGTTTTTGTTGAATGTTATTGCTCTGTATTTTCTCTGTACTAGTAGATGTGTGGACTTCTTGAATTCTATTTCATTTATTCAGAGGCTTGATGTTAAACAAGCCATATAATTGGTCTTTAGATGTTCTTGTGATACTGTAACTGCTTAATCAAGTTATTTTTTCTGAGGAATAGGAAATATTGAGATTTTCTTTTATGTTATAGACAAATTGTTGCTGATGAAGATTTGGGGATTGAAGGTATATTGAGTAGATTGGAGAAGCAGAGGAATATTGATCTTGGACTCAATTTAGGGGAAAACTGGATATGATGCTCAATCTGAAAGTAAAGGCGACGGAGATGGCAGGTTCGATACCTCTTTAGGTTTTGGTAAGATTGTTATACTGAATAGTACTTTGATAATTTAAATTTTAGCTTTCTGTGAAGATTTGATTTACAAAGCTATTTACTAGTAAATGTTAGCATTTCCTATTCAGGCATATAATAACCTATATCTGCATCCTCTTGCCTTCTTGTAATTGTATTCTAAAGTTCTGGATTTTCAATTCTAAATTTGTAAAAGGAAGGACTAATGTAGAACAAAAGCGATGTGCCTGGTTACTACCAGAAGGGCATGCTGGATTCCCCTAGTGGCAATGTTAGGCACTACACTGAACCGGAGACTTGGAGAACATGGAGCAATCATCGAGCAGGTTTCCAAAATACCGAATTTGAAGGTTCATATTTTTTTGCTTGACAAAGGTTATTTTATGGCTCCATCATTTTTTGTCATCAGTTTTTTTAAACTGTGAATATGCAACTGCAGAGATTTCTTTTGACAAAAATCGAGATACTGATAAAGAAAGTTATAATGATGGAATAACTGTAACCACTAAAGAATATGCTGAAGATTGGGACCAACAGAAAAGAGATTCATTTTGCCGAAATACAAACTTCGTCTTCAACATCTAGAATCTGAGCTTGCCATATCTCTTCACTCCTTGAGATCTAATAGGGTTGATTCCTTTCCAGAAGAGGTGCACATCAACTGTTTCTGTAAACCTGTTTTCTTATCTGACAGTATCTGTTATATTTTGTAATTTATACATTTGGGAATAATGTTAGCTATTCAAATGAATCTGGATTATTATTTTTCTCTCATTTTCATCAATACTCGTTTCTGTGCTAGATAAGTGGAGGCTCTAGTGGTTTTGCAGAATCTTTCTGATGGTCGGAGTTCAAGAGAATGAATTCATGAGTGCCAAGGAGAAATTGAGATCACTAAGAGCCAAACTGGCTATATTAGAGGAAAAAAATGGCATTAGCGATAAGGTATACTGCCCAGTACATTTGATAATATTTAGCCCCTTTTTCTAATACAATTATGCGTCCCTGCTGTTTTCTCACAGAGATGCCCAAAAGATAGCAGAAGTGAAGCAGAAAAGGATGAATGCTGCCGTAAAAGCTTTGCAACTTCTTGGGACCACCTGCATAGTCTGGCCTAATTCAGCTTCGGAGGTTTTTCTTGGCAGGCTCTTTTGATGGCTGGACTACTCAGGTTCGATATTTCTTAAGTTTTTGGAAGCTTATTGGAGCTCATCTAAACTGACATTTTGTTAAAGCACTTTTTAGTACTGTTACTATTGTTACGTTTCTTTAAGGTTTTTACATTTAATCAGTATGCAAAAGGTAATTAGGTCAAGTGTAGCAACATTTTGGGTTGCACTAGCTAGTCATTTTGTGATTGGGTGATTCTCTAAATGTGAATGGGTCAAGTGTAGCAACATTTAATCAGTATGAGATCAAGTGCATTAGTTTTGAATGAACATATACATATGTCAAGCACCTTCATCTGTGATAAGTATTTTTACTAGATTTAATTTTGTTAATATGCTACTCCCTCCGTTCCATAGTTGTTTACCCTTTTGCTTTCGGCATGAGTTTTTGATTGGGATGGAGGGAGTAGTATTAAAAATGATAAAGTGCTTTTTTGATTGAGGTATTGTAGTTCTTTCTATTTTATTACTAAAGTAGATGTTTTTTGGGTAAAAGTAATGATATGAGATGTAATTTTGAGATGTTGTGGCGGACCATTTTTTGAAAGGAGTAAAACAACTACTGAATGGAGGTAGTATTATTTGCTAGTGACATTTGTCAGACTTTAGAAACGAGATTGTTGAACCTCGTTTCTCCACGTTTAGATATTGAATGTAGAGGCTTTTTTGCGAGTGAGACTAGAGAGGAAAAATTGAGATCAAGAGATTATGGAGGCTTTTATTACCATTCTTGGTTGCTGATATGTTGTTGTGCATTTGATGGATTTCAGAGAAGGATGGAGAAATCAAAGTCGGGCATCTTTTGATAAGCTTGAAGCTGTACCCAGGTAGATACAGGTAGGTTGTTAGAACACCTCAACCCATCCATGTTTACAAGTGATTCCATTACTAAAGAATTTCCCTGAAATCTTGCAGATCAAGTTTATAGTTGATGGGCAATGGCAAGTTGATCCTCTGCGCCCCATCGTCAACAATAATGGATACGAAAATAACCTTTTCATTGTCCGCGTGGCCGGCCCAAATGTACACAATAAGGATAGCAAGATCTTCTCTACACAGAAAAGAACTCATGTACAACAGATGTAAGCTGTAGGAAATTTGTTATTATTATTCTTTTAGCAAGCATCAGAACATACTTTACGTTCATTTAGATTCTTTTAAAGTGATTTAGGACATGTCCATTGCTAGAATCTTATCTTCTTTTACACTATTTTTGCTAAGCAAGCATTAGCACTTGTATCAAATCGGGTAGTAAACATGAATTATCGGGTGTTAAATCTTGTCTAAGATGTTCTCAAAACAAAGGAGAATCCACTTCCACAAAACACACTTGAAATAGCACACTTTTTAGCTAATTTATGGCCTAAATTCACCACCTGAGGGGCAGTTTGATCATTCGTATCCCCCAAGCCAAGCTGACCGTGTTCACCCCAACCCCACGCCATTACAGATCCATCATCTGGAAAATCAAAACACCACCTAAGTTATAGGTTCTTGAATATGTAATACAAGCACAAGTGTAGGCGGTCTCTTGCCTGTTATTAGGGCCGAGTGTTCTGCTCCTGCAGCAACCTGCCTGACTTTCGTTTCTGTAAGACCAGTGATAATCTGGACAGCCTTGGGTACCTCTGGATAATGAAGAATAACAAATTGACTAGTTTAGACAGTTTGAACAAATCTGTTTGAGAAGCATCAAGTGTAAGTTATTTCCAACATTACCAGATACATCACACATGAAGGATGTTTTTTGTGGATCACCAAGAACTCCATGACGTTCACCGCTAACCATGAATGCTTCCCCTGTTTCTGTAGAAAGCACCTCATATTTGGTTTGCAAACTCCCAGAATATGATTATGTTTTTGAGATAGAAATAAAGCTGGAAAAGTGAAAGATTTCATACTTTCGATAACAATAGAGCATGATTCCACCCTAGAAGCAACCTCATTGACTGGAAAAAGCTGCATCAAAATGACGAGAATATATGCATCGAATCACAACCAAACCCTCTTCCCCACATATATAGGCTTCCATCAGCTAGTTTACCAATGCCATCATTGAGAATAATGTTAGAATAAAACTTCGAGGCTTTCTCAGGTTCGATTTTACCTACAAATAGGAAAACAAAAACAGAGCTTCCAGTATTCTGACTAACCAGATAATGTTGAACTATGATCTCCATTTGCTGCTACGCCGATGATTTTAAGATTCATCAACCCCATGGTAATCTGTGGAAGATTAGTTGATTTTTTACTTTGGCCATAGATATACCCAATGACCCAGCGCTTTCCTGACCCAAATGCATAAACGATTTTCACATTACCTGCACCATACAAAGTTTACATTTTTTAAAGTTAAATGAACAAGCAGTAATCACATTAAAAGGGAAGTGAAATTGAAGCTTCTGTGGAATTTTACCTCTGAGCAACACTAACGAATGGCGCATTCCACAAGCAACTCGATCAACGGGTTTGGAAGCAAAATAGGAAACTTCAAGTGGATAAGATAGTGAACTGTTATCACCATGGCCAAGTTGACCAAAAGAACCATCTCCACAGGTGAAGATTGCACCATTCTCTGAACAACAGTAGTCAGTTAGCAATCCACAAGAAAGTTAATTAATTTACTAAAACATCATAACAGCCACAAAAGCTTGAGACTGGGAAAAGACATTCCTAACACTATCATGTCAACTTGTGTAGGTTTGCATATCCATGCTTTGATATGAGTTGAATAAGCTCGAAAAAAATCGAGCAAATACACCCCGAATGGCTAGTGATCATGAATCAGTTATTGGAACCACATTGCTGAATATTTCAGCAAAGAAATGATAAAAAATCACATTTGATAATGGAACAGCTTGTGTGCTACATTACACCCTCAAGAATTGCACAATGCCAAATCTGAACTGTAATTGCTAGCAATTTCAAGATTGTTAAAACTTCCCTAATCCTCTGAAATTCCAATTAAACCACACAACAATCGCTGCAAATCAAAATAACAATCAACAAAGGGGAAAAACGAAAGAACCTGTAACGAATCAGAGTGATTCCACCCAGCAGAAACATGAGTAACAACAACGCCTTTCAAACCCTCAACAAATTTCGGCTGCGAACTGTTAACTATATCCCCATGCCCCAATTGGCCCGAACCACCCCTCCCCCACGTCAGCACTCTTCCACCGTGAGCGACGGCGATAGCATGCGCGCCGCCGCAAGAGAGAGAAGTAATTGCCCCAAATGAGGAGAGAGAGTGAAGCAGTTGTGGCGTGTGCTCATCTTTAAACCCCCAGTCGCTAACTTTGTCCGTCGGTCCCCGCCCCCAACTCCATATTTCCTGTTGTTCTTCATCGTATTCTTCCGCCATCGTTGAATTCTCCACTCGATTGAACAGTAAGTCTTTCTCACCGACTGATTATATGCTGATCCCCAAATTTATCGCAACTTGTTTTGTTATTAGGGCAATTTATTTAAAAATAAAAAAATAAAATTGAAATATCCACATTTGCCTTGTTCGATTTCGGCCATTAATTAATTCCTTTCTATTCATAACCAAATCGCAGCATCTCATTGAACATATCGAATTATGGATTCATTTCAAACACCCTGCAGGATTAAACGTTAAATGCTTCAATAGAAGGAAACAGCCGTCAAATTAAGTAACTTAAGGGAGACACTTCTTCCTCGATTAATCCCCTTAGCTTTTGTTTGTTTCCCTTGTGATCTTGTTGGGTTATCCTATCCTGAACTGGTTACAGCAATCCATATATTGAATCCTGTTTATCAATCTCATTTCTTCATTTTCTGCGGAAAAAATTACTCTAAACTAGCATACAAGAAGAAAATGCACATTTCTCCTTAAACTCCGTATCAATGGCTTCCATGTTCTTGCAGTCCCCTGCCCTTATAACAACATCTCGATTCCAATGCCGAAAACTCCCTCTCCCACTTCTACTCCCCAGCTCCAGAATTCATTTCCCTTTGATCGAAAAATCACACTCTTTGCTCTCATTTTCGAACTTGTCATATTCCCCGCTATATCAAACCTGTGTAACAAAAACTTCATCAGATGATACTCTTACAACAATCGAAAACAACATATATTTGCCTTCGTCAGATAAAAAAGCGGTGAAGTTGGTCTTTCGGGTTCTGTTGTGGGCATCTCTGTTTCTTGGTGTGCATGCATTATCAGGGAATGCTATTGCTGCAGCGGTTGATGTTACTGATTCTATAAGGACATCCTCCATTGGTGTAAAGGTAGCTAATTCTTTGCAGGCTTTGGGGTGGCCCGATGAAGCTGTTGTTGTCGCCTTAGCTACGCTTCCTGTGATCGAGCTACGCGGGGCAATTCCTGTTGGTTATTGGTTTCAACTCACCCAGTGAAGCTAACTGTCTTGTCCATTATTGGGTTAGCATAACGTATCTCTATTCAACAAATTTTTTGAATTCCTTAATTTGCCTATATTTGTGTGTGATTTGAATTTTTCTGAACACGATGACAACATGTTTTGATGTGGTCTGTTGTTGTTATTGATCTTACTGCAGTTGGAATTATTAGGATGGTGCTAATCACTGCATTCTGCCATTTTAGTATCCTGTTTGCTTTTGGTGCTGTGGGAGAGCTGTTTTAAAAAAATTCATGTTTCTTTAGCTTACATACATATAAATCAGTTTTACCGTACAACTGCTTTGTATTTCGTGCGTGTGATTAACAGTATGAGTTATTTCATTGAAAGGTATAAGTTTGATAGTATTAGTTGTTTCATTAAAAGGTATCATTTTGATAGTATTAGTTGTTTTACTACAAGATATGATTGGAACTGGTTGTGCGGTAAAACTGTTTAAATAAGACCAACTCAAGAACTATGGGTCTGGTATTTATTTATAAGAACTTAGATGGAGATCGTCGCCGTGGTGAGGCAAGCATAAATTGACGTTATTGACTTTTTATGACTTTAGGAGGTGGGTGTGAATAGTCTTGATTGTGTATGCGTCTCGCGTGAGGCCAAATGCCGTCTGAGTTTTTTGTCTATCATTATATACTACATAATTAGCTTCTATCTTCATTTCTAAATGAATCTGATTTCAAATTATGGGTGGTAAATCATGTAAGTTTAGCACATAACTAAAGAACTATACCATAACATAGTCTCATTGACTGAGTTAGTTAATACAGTTAGAATTCCCAATAAAAAAAAGTTAATACAGTTAGAACACTCACTCGTTTTCGTTTCATTTTGTTCTCTTTTTCGCCTCCTAAAATCACAGGAACATGGTCCCTGTACCATTCATCATACTATACATGAAAAAAGTAGTGACGTTACTTGCTGGAAAGAACGAAGGTGTGTCAAGATTGCTAAACATGTTATTCGAGAGTGCTAAACAGAAAGCAGGTCCTGTGAAAAGAGTTTCAATGGCTTGGTCTAATGCTATTCGTAGCAGTCCCATTTCCTGGAACAGGAGCTTGGACTGGAGCCTTCATCGCGTCTATATTGGACATGCCCTTCTGGTCGGGTTTTTCTGCTAATTTTGTTGGTGTCGTTCTGGCTGGCCTTCTAGTAAACTTACTTGTTAACCTCGGACTTAAGTACGCTGTTCTAACTGGTCTCATTCTCTTTCTGATCTCCACATTCATGTGGAGCATTCTGCGTTGTCTGAAAAATTGTACAACTGATGCACGGGATCTGAATGAGTAGTAACTTTGTTGCCCATTCTCAATGTACTTGAGGTTTTTGTAAGAATAGCATCTCATACCTTTATGTTCTGGAAGTAATACTACTTTGTTTTGAAGACAAGGGATGTATGACGCATATGTCCGGCTATTGAAACCCACGAAGTTACTCTATACACTCATTTTATGTCCGACTTTTAGATTTTTTTTTGTGATTGGATCTCAAATTCTAAAATGGTCATTAAGAACAATTTGTAAATATTTATGTATTTTTAGGGTACTTTTTATGCCCGTCCTATAATAAAATTTTTGTTTGCCTGATAAAAAATAAATAAATATTCAATTGATGTATTTTCATGTGTTTTTACATTGATTTCGAGTTCACAAAGATCAAATTTACACACATTAAAAATAAAATGATTGATATAAAAGAAGTACATTCAGATTTCAGAAAAGAAAAAAGCAACTTTGAAATGCATATGAATGTAGGAATGTTGTTGTGACGTCGTTGGTCTGGTCGCTCGTGCGTATCCCGCGCGGATTGGAGTTTAATGAGGTTCCTACCTAGGCTGGGTTATTGTATAATGCAATCCATACTCAAATAAATTATTGGAGTTTCAGATAATTATTAATTGGAGTTTCAAATAATATTGTCACTTTCTAATTCTTTGGACCTCACACCGACATTCTTATTATGGTCCATTTGATTAATACAATTCAGTCGAAAATAAATATATATTATATGATGTAATTCATTTTACTCACGTCTTCTTAAATCAATAATTATCAGTTAAATTTAATTTCAATAATTCTTGATTGAATTCTTGCAGTTTAATTAAGTTCTTCTAGATAATGATCTATCATCTATATATATAATTTCTTTATATATTCAAGACAAAACATAACATTGAAATTTAAATTGCAGTATCAGCATGTGATGCCATTACTTCCACCATCACTTCGATTCTTTTCGAATTGTCCTTCATTAATTAAAATCTTCTCCAACAATTTTTCGGTCAATCTAGTTTTAGCTGTAGTATATTTCAATTAATCTATAAATTCTCATTACTTACAATTAGCTTCTATGATGAAAATAATAAATAATTTTATCTTCTTTTATTTAAACAATATTAGATTATTTTATCATTTAATATTTAATAAAAATTATTTATATTAATAAATAACTTTTATACTAAATTTTATGCTAACAATAAATGTTAAATTGATTTTGGAACGGAGGAATTACACTAAATTTTTCAATTAAAAAATATTTAAAAGAAAAATTGATGGGTAACCAAAAAGGAAGGCCAATATGAATGTGGAAAGTTGACAGTCCAAAGAGTTGGGGCCCAATGCAATTGAAGTATATCAGTATCACCTTCCCGCATTTATATTCTTATCTATAATCTTCACCGTAGCCTTTTAGCCCACGTTGCAGGGGGCCCGATGTAGGCCCGGCCCGCGGTGTCCGTTTCTGCATGGCTGCAGCCTGCAGCATGCCATGTTTGACGGAGACTTGCCTCTCTTTTTTTTTCCTTTCTAAAACACGTGTATGATAGATGCTGGATGTGGACACGTGTCGTTCATCCCTTCGTTTTCATTGTCTAGATTTTTATTTCTGTTTTGTTATTATTTAATTGAATGGCGTGGACATGATTTCTCATTTTCGTATGGGTTATCTTTTATTTTTTCAGATTTTTTTTGTCAAAGGTGGCATATAAGGATTTGTTTATATGTATTTTCTCTTCTCATGTAGATGCAGGGATTATAATATAAAAATCTGATTTTGCTTAGTGAAATAAATTGCCAAATATTTATAAGATTAATTGCCAAATTAAGTTACTCTCAAAATATGATCATTTTTTTAAATAATCAATTTATACAAATCTTTATTCTTGTCTTTATTGGACCTTTGTTAGTAAAAGATGAGATTGGTCCCTCGAATTAGTTGGGCCTTGGTCAAATAGTAAGTCTTTAAAAAAATACGAATTGAAATTTCAATTGTAAATAGATGTTAGCAAGTGATTATATTTTGAAAAAGTTATCAAAATTAATTTGTGTGAATAATCAAAATCAATTGTAAATAGATTTTTAGCAAGTGTTTAAGAATAAAGTGTTTCTGGCCAAAATTTAAAAACAAAAAAAATATGTTAAAAAGTCAAAATTTTGACTAAAAACTGGTTTTTAACTCTTCAACCTATACTACCAAAAAATAATTATTTAATGAGTTTAAAATAATTTATATGACCAAAAGTGTTTGACAAAGTGTTTTTAAAATCAATAAGAGTTTTGACAAATAAATTCTCACATTTACAAGTTTCTCGAGCTTGGAGTTGATTGAAATTTAGTTTCAATAATATTTCAAATACATATCTAGCTAGAACAAAAAAATATAATCTCATCATAGAAAGTTAAAATTAGAAAGAAAAATGGGTGGGTAAGAATTGGAGATTGCGTATAAGGACACCCCCATCATTGCAATTAGTGTACGAATGAGGGGTTGAACAGGGACTAGTCAAGCTTCGATCCAACTGACAATAACAAAAACACATCACCAATTTCTTATTTCTTTCTGCACAAAACTGTAGGAGTGGCAACGGGGCGGGGCGGGGCCAGTTTTTGCCTCCGCGAATACTGGCCCGATGTGAATTTTGATCCCGAAACCGACTCGAACTCCAACGGGAATTTTTTTGTCCTATCCCCCCTAACGTTTTCGGGTATCCCCGAACCTGACTCGAAAATCAAGTAACATATTTAATTTTTATTTTTTTATTATCATAATTATTTTATCTCCCTAAAAATAATGAAGAACCAATTATGTTATAATTTTTTTTTATAAATTACTTAAAAGAGCAAAATATATATAATCAAATAAATATTTAAATATATATAGTGATATATACAAATATAAATATAAAAATATCAATATAATACACATATGGCGGGAAGGGGCGGTATATAAATCTTTAGTACATTTCCCGATTTAAATTTTATTGATTTTTAAAATCGTCAAAACTCAAAATATTAAAAATAATCACATTTGATCGGGCGGGGCGAGGCGGATCACCACGGGGATGGGGTAAATTGCCATTCCCAAATAACTGCACCACATTTCCACATTTATGCCCAAACTACCCAATACACAGTTATCATTTCATTTCTCTGCAACGTCCCTTTCTTCATTTAAACTAGCCCACATTCTCGAGTTCAGTTAACGTGTAGATAAATAAGTAGCTACCTTAATTTTTAATTAATTACTATTAATACATAGTTAATATGTTTAAATTCTTTTGTCAAATATGCTACTTTATGTCATAATTTTCAATTCAAATGCAAACGTTGAGTTAATATTTTATCTAATCTATATTAGAGTTTTAAAAGGCTCTATCATTGACATTGTTGAAATTATTTGTAATTAAATTGAGAGAAAGCGAAATAAATTTATTCTCAAATGTTCATATCTATTCTAGGATGATCTAGTATTAATTTTGTCATCCTCCCAATCTCCTCTCTTCTTTTTAAATTATCATTTACTTTGACCACAATCAATAAATTGATACTTCCTCCATTCCAAATTCAATTGAACATTTGTAAAAAAATCGATCTCAAATTAAACTAAATAGAATATTTCTATAAATATTAATAAAATATTTTTTTCTTTTTATCTATACCTTTAAACAACTGATAATACATCCAATATCATTATTTTTTTCAATATTAAAAGTTAATGTTATCTTATTTAATTCACAAATGTCTTCTTCTTGTTAGGCGGATTCTTGGCTATTTACGGATTACACTTTTATGCAAGAATATTTTTATAAAAAATTATTGTAGCCTAATGGTTACGATCTATTTTTTAGTGTATTTGATCATGATTCAATTTTTATTGAGGCACGTAATTTTTAATTTTTTTTCAAGTTATTTTTTTGTGTTCTTCGTGAAAAGTGATAAGCTATGAAGAAAATATATTACCACATGACAAAACGGTACAAAGCGCCAAAAAGAATCCACCGGTCAAAAATTGAAGATTTACAACAATTTGATGTCTTTATTACATTAACAAAAAAAGAGTGTTACTATGAGTAAATAATATAACTACATGAACAAAAAACCCGTCTGTTTCGAAAAAAATCGCCGGTCCAAATTTTTTTTTTCAAGTTGTTTTTGTGTTACTACGTGAACAAAAGAGTGTTCTTACATGAACAAAAATCGGTACAAACACGAAAAAAAAAATACTGGAGTCCAAAATTACAGATTTAAGAACAACTTGATGTGTTCTTCATGAACAAAAAAAGTGTTACCATTAGAACAAAATAGTGTTCTTACGTGAACAAAAATCAAGACAAAAAAAAAAAATCTTGGGTCCAAATTCTGATTTACGAAACAACGTGAAAAAAAAGTCTGAAGGATCTGAATTTCATCACACTACTGTGTTGATGGGTATCTAAACTCTGCATTGGCACATATTATTTTCTTCTTCATGAATTTCACCAAAAAATCAAATTGAACAAAACGATTTTATCAATGATCGGGCCCGAAAAAAAAAAAAAATTAGAGACAAACGAGGAAGAAAAAGAAATCGCGAGGGTCATGCGTAATCTGAAGAGAAGAGGAAGAACAATAATCGACTACCCGCGTTCGCGATGCAGACCAGTTTTTTGCATTCGGCGTTACGTAAACTTTGGTTCTCACTTTTCGTGATCTGCGGCTAAGAATGCGTTGGGCTTTATCGGATTCACAAAAGATTGACAAAGTTATTTCAAGCAGATTGCGCGGTATCTTATATCGATATTATATCTGAAAATTTTGTTAGAAAACAAACAAGAAAATTTTCTTATATAAAGATAGATACGTGGGCTCTAACCCTGCCGGGGGAGTACAATGCAATGATCAAATATTTGATAAATAAAACAGAGGATTAAAGTTTGGATCAGATAAAGACAATTTTTGTTTTGAGGAAAAATTAAATAAATAGATTGATACCGGCCCTCTCTACCAATTCGAAACTTTTAGATGAGGCGAAATTCTCATAGTATCGAGCCCGGGTTGTGGGTTCGATTGAATCAAACCTCCATCTATTTAAATTGTCATTCTGTTGGGCCTCTCTCGAAGGCGAAGCGATGATTGATGATACACATGAGTGAAGTGTTGAGGAAATTAAATAAATAAATTATTCGACCTCCTCTCTGTTCTCGAGCTTTTTAGATGAGCCGGAATTTTCTCATACCATGAGAAATTCGTCTCTAACTTTCGAGATTTTCGAGCGAAGATTTAAATTTTAATTAGTATCGTAACCGAGGGGCGTGGGTTCGATTCGTCAAACGCTCTTCCCCATTTAAATTGTCCGTTTCTGTTAGGCCTTCTCCAGGAAGCGATGCGATGATTAAGTGAGGAGGAGTGTTGAGGAAATTAAATAAATAGATTATTAAAGCCCCTCTACATGTTTCCGGCTTTTTTAGATAAAGACGGAATTCTCTCACCTTGTATAAAATTACTATATTCATCTCGATTTATTTGGAGGGACATGATCGTCCAAAAAACTAGTCCGAGGAAATTCCGATATTATTAAATTAAAAAAAAAAAAAAAAAAAAAGAAAGTAATTAGAGTTTTCGTGCAGACAAATTAGGAAGAAAAGTGGGGATTATTGCCACAAAAGTCAAGATTTTGAAAAGTGATCACTCCAACGTTCTTCCATATCCCTTGAATTTTAGTGCAATTTGGGTAACCAGAGATGCTGATATTTTTGTCCTACATAATTTACATGAACATCACCCTCATCGACACTGTGTTGTGTTTACTGTTTACCCGTGTCAGATTCATTTGTGGGCTTCATTCTTGAACCAACTAACTTAATTTGGTTTTTGACACCACAACATTAATTAAGTCAAAACAGCATGTTTGTCTATCCATCTAACTATTATAAATCTGCTTTTGAAAGGGTTTATTTTAAAATAGTCAAGAAATTACCATCCAATAACTTTATTACTACCACTTTACACTTAAACAACCGATATCTTTCAATGAAATAGCTAATACTATTAAACTAAATACTTTAAAACACAAAATGCGAACTGTTGCATGATAAAATTTGTTTACATAAGTCCTTGCCTTGAATTTATGATTTTTAGTCAATCTCATGTGAGGAGAATTGTCATTTTTATATTATAGCAAAGGTATAACAACCGAGTTTTCACTTGAAGAAGAAAAAATAGATAATCAGAGTTGCATCATCGATTTTCTGGGCTTAAGATCCAAGGAGATATTATGACAAGTAAAAACTATTTTTGATTCATTTCGAATAGCATCAAATTCAACCATATGTTTCTAGCAAGAAAGCTACTAAAAACCTTCATTATTAAACCAAACTCAACCTCATCCTTTATCTACACAAGATTGTGGATAAAAACACAAGACTTAATATGATTAAAGCCAAAAAGAAAGTCCATTTTCATGCCAAATTTCCAGCTCAATATTGCCAGAACCAAGTGCCATGATCCTGAACAGGGAATCCGAGGTTGCACGAAGAATTCGGTGTAAATCATCGTAGCATTCAATTTCGAGCTTCGGAAAGCACATCGGTGGCAGAAGGCTCCTGCTCAGAGTATCATCTTCATCCTGTGAAAAATCAGACTCAACCACATGTGAAGAATTAGCAGGTTCTAATAATGAAGCTGAATGATTCCCATCTGTGTAATGTGGGCTCTCTGAGTCGAAAACGTCGCTTTTCGCTGAACTCGCCGCGTCCTCCTGCTTACAGTCCGCCACCTTTGCAGTAGAATCTTGAGAGAGAATCATCACCTTCTCTGTTTGCAATGAGTTAATCGGATCCACATAGCTCGGTTTTCGCCTTTCCTTTCTCTCAACAAATTCACCTATCATTGCCAAGAAGATCGCGTGAGATGTCAAAATTCAAAGAGTTGGCCTCGTGAAAACCAGTCTCACAGTGCACCTATATTGCAACTAATACTTTATAGTAAGACAACTATTACCACACAATGAAACAACTAGTACTTTATAGTAAGAAAAAGCTAATACCTTTTAGCGAAACAACTAATACTTTATAGTAAAACAACTAGTACCTTATAATGAAACAACTAATACTTATCACAAATGCACAGATGACTTTTGCCAATTTTCTCAATACCCGAGATTCGACTAATTAACAAACACCACTGAATTATTCAAGCTAATTAAGTATACCTCATTTTTCATTTTTCTCATTCTCCTTGAAAAGATTGTCATAATCTGACTTCAATTTATCATAGCTTGCTTTTCAACGAGTCGTATTCTTTCTCGAGCACCTTCGTCTTGTACCTCGCTCGTCGATTTTGGAACCAGATTGCAACTTGCCTGGGTTGCAGACCAAGTTCTTTAGCAAACTGTACCTTCCTCTCTGGTTCAGAGCTTATTTTCTACATCAAAGCACTTTTCAAGAAAACCTGAACTTGATTGGAGGAGAGCCGCCGCTTCTTCTCCGGCGGGTGGAAGCAGCCGTCGAATTTCTCGTTGCAATTCCGGAGTTTCGAATCAATTTGTGTGAAGAATTGCTTCTCAGAGTTGTTCTTTCTCCTCTTGTCTCTTCAAAGCTCACCATGGATGCAGAGCCTGAAACAGGGGAATTGTGTTATATACAGGGTGGGCGTTCTGTTTCTCTCCCATCAAACGCTTGTAATCATGGCAATTTATCGTCAGTGTGTAAGCAAAAGTTTTTCATCATTGGATTCTAATACTCAACAGTATCAACAGTGTTAATGTATATCCAGCTACTTTTTCTGTAAAGCATTTAACCAAACAGCTTAAAGGCATTGCATAAAAAACAAAAAAGGGCAGAGAACAGCGTAGGAAAATGAAAGACAATTACGAAGCCATATGCTAATAAACAGTATGAACGAGTAGCCACAAACCATAAAAAGTTAAAAAAAAAAGTATGAAATAGCAATCGAGCAAGCAAAATTGAAAATCTATGCTAGAAATTCAGAATAGTACCATGATAAGAAGGGGAAGAATTTGGAGCCCAGAGAGAATCAAGAACTTCAGAAGTGCAAGAAACCCTTTCATTCTTTAACAAAACATTTTCCATGTGTGAATCATCGTAAACCCCTTCACCCTCCATAACTTTCTGCAGAAAAAAGACTCAATTTTTTTTTTTACAGAAATTTAAAGGACGTTACACTTTGGGGCAGAGGCAAAAAAAACTTGAGTGGGTGTGAGAGCTTTTTAGTTCTTAGGGCTTGTGACGGAAGAAAAGTCGCACAATGTAGCAGCGAGACGTCAATCCCATCACACAGACAGCAGAAAGAGAGAGAAAGAGATTCTTGCTGCGTATGGGGAGAGGAGCCTGATTGCTTGATGGGGATTATAACATGCCTACTAAGAGCACCCTCAGCTATCCATACAATTGATGTCTAATTATTGGATGAATGAAAGTTAATGTTTAAAATTATTGTGGGTGTTCATTAGATTGAAGAGAGAGTATCATTCATTTAATGTAATGGATGGAGAGAAAAAATATTTTTTTGAAAAAATAAGGAGAAATTAGGTGAATGTTGGTCCACAAAAGGTGTATGAATGGATGAATGATTGATAAACTATTGTGAGATTGTGTTTAAATAATTAAATTTGTATAAATTAGTATTGTGGAGATGGCGTGGAGTAGAGAGTGGACGGATGAAATGCTCTAACTGCCTGCCCTGCAACTCATTTCATTATATGGGGACTCTTTTATATAAATGCGATGGGAATTATATAAACTTTAAAGACAAATTCTATTCTTAACAAAAGTGTTATAGCATTAATGTCCGATTTAAGTTTTGTCTCGTAATGAAATAAATCAAGTGAAAATGTGTCTCTACTTAAAATGCTCGATTTGATTCATGTGATAGGTCTTGATAGGCGATATAATTTTAAATGTCGATTGTTTTGATTCGGAGGATGAAGGCTAGAATATATGTTCGTTCTAAGTATAAAGATGTATTTTATCCCTATATTGAGGGACTAAGATATTTATAATATTTTAATATGTATTTAATATAATTTTTAAATTTAAATACAAATATTAAATTTTCATTACATGTTAAAAAATATGAAAACCTGCAATTATCCAAACATACATCGTGATTCGAATAATTCAGTTTAATCTTATTAAATTCAATCAAATTAATCTATCCAGACCTGTGAAGCAAACAAAACATAATAGTAAAACAAATATGTTTAATATTATTTTTTATACTTTCATTAATTTACTATTTTTATATTTTGATCAATTGAATAGTAGATCAAGAATGTTCAACACATGTTAAAATGATCCAAATAAATAATCTGGATAGTGGATTATGTACCCTATATTTACATAAAACCTACCCAAGTAATCTGGATAGTGGTATAATGTTATTTGATTAAACAAACTATTTTTTTTGAAAAAAAAAACAGAAAATACAAAGTACAAAAATATGTAGAGGGTGTCATGACACAGATGGATTCAAATCGCGTTAGCGTGGATTAATAAAACTTTTTGGAATTGATCATGGCAATTTATTTTTGGGCGTCTCTCAGACCTCATACCAATTGAGATTATGTCAATCCTAATAAACCTCATTGTAATCATCCTAATAAAACCCCATGATCATCTCATATTCCAGATGTGGGATATTGTTTGAACTGACAATCCTCATGATCCTCCCATATTATTCCGATGATAATATTGTTTGAAACCACCGAAGTCTCCAAGCAAACTAACCCCTATCTGCGCCAACGTATGTCTAGTCATGTAGAATACATTTATTTCACCAAGGCTCCTCGTCTTATTTGTTTAAGGCGGGGACTACTCCATCATCCTTTCATCGGAATATGGCTACGATATCGACATATATGATCTTGGATGGATTCAAATCACCCATTGGTATGATATTGTAATTTTTGGATCGAGAGTATATGATTTGTTTTTTAAACTTGAAAAGCGCCATCTGGAATTGAATTGTATCTATCCTAATAACCCCATGTCCTATTATATTATTTGGATGAGGATATTTTTGAACATTTAACAGAGTGTAGTTAGGTAAATAGGATGAAAAAGAGAAATAAGAGGAGGAAAAAACAAAAGGCAAGATGTCAATCAGTCGTTATCAATGGGCAGCTCTGCGATATATGGGGGGTACTTTTAATTTGATGAATCACCACATTTTCCGACTAAATTTAACCCTTTACCATTTTAATATTCCCTCAACTGTATAAAAAGGAAGGAGTAATACTTGTTCACGTAATTTCATTTCATTATTAATTCATTTACAATTAACAAAAAAGAGTTCATAAGTTTTATATTTTGATGCAAGATTAAATAAATTTCAGTTATAGGGAAGACTTTGACATTAGTGTGATACTTCAATTATTATATATATATATATAATTTATTTTACTTAAAACCATTGAACAATTTGATGATATATATCCAAGTGTGAGCGTGTAACCATGCATATACATAAACAATTGTGCTTATACTTTTTCTTGAAATTTAGGTAGAGTGCTCTCAGCTTTATTTACTACTATACTTTAATAATTATAAATAAAATAATAATAGGTGCTAGAAATATTTGTTAAAATTCGGATGAACAAAATCACTTGTATTGGTATGATATGATATTATTCGCTTTAGGTAAGTCTAATCTGAATTTATTTTTCGAGCGTCTATAAAATCTTTCATCTGAAATGGAATGTTATGCATCCTGTAATAAAAAACGATCTCCATATTATTTCGATGTGAGATATTGTTTAATACTAACAATCCTCCCGCTCAAATAAAGACCCTAAAGACCTCGCTTCTGACATTGCTCTTCTATCTGAGTCGGCGATACTGAATCCATAGACCCCCTGGATTTTCATAAGGGAAGCTCACCTAGCGACTCGTAAAAGGCCGTTGGCAACCTTTGATGGATTCAACAACGGAGCGCTCCCTCGTTCAGGGACCATAGCTCTGATACCTGTGTTGTTGGGTTTTGGTGTAGATGTGAAAGGAGAGACTCCGCGGGTTGTAACTTTCGAACTCGGATCTCTATATCTGACGTGTATATATATAGAACCAAACTCTATTCCCCCCCTCTCAATATCAAGCTTTGTTTAGTGTAGAAAAAATGTTGTGTATATTTAAAATATATTACTTGTCATTTTGCATAAATATAAATTTTGTTTCTCTTATTACTTTCTCCCCCAATTCAGTTGAACATTGGTAGAAATAGTGCATCCTAAAAATAAATTGAATATTTTTAAAAGTGATAATAAAACTCAATCAATTTAATTTGATTCTTTTAATATTATAGTATAATCCGTGTTATTATTTTTTTTCATACTAAAAATAATTATATCTTCTTTTATTTACACTACATATTATTATTATTTTATCATTTAATCTTCAACTAAAAAGTAACTTCTACTAATAATTTTTTTATTAAATTTAGTAAACAGTAAATATTCTATTGATTCTAAAAAAAGGGGATAATATTTATGGTAAAAGAAATGATCTAGTAAAGGGTTGTCATAACTCAATTACAATATTGATATCAAGGACAAATGGAAACATAAAGTAGCATACGTATAAGAATTTATTGATTAATTGGACATGATTATGAAAGCTATTTTTTTTTAAAATTGTTTTTACTTCTTTTATAAAGAAAAGTGTGCATACTTTTAACAAATATAAATAAGCCTTAAATAAGTTGAACATTAGGGTGTAGGGTTTGAAAACTGGTTTGTACTGTTGTTTCTAAAAAAAAAAAAAAATTCAAAAAAGAGTTTTTGAAAAACGACTCAAATCAAACTTGTTTTTTTATTGTTAAAAGACAGCTTTATAAAATTAAAAAATGGACAATCTAAATAAAGTGTTATTTATAGAGTATTTTTTATTAGCAATTAAATCTACATCATTTTTAGCTCTTTTTTTAGGTTCAAAATATAGGTTGGAATTACTTTAAATCTTAAAAATCTTTCTAACAACCAAAATGGTCCTTGTGCAAATTTAAATTTGACTTTTTACCCCTCATATTTTTAATAATTTTTATTTTTAAATTTTTTAAAATTGTAAATTTTAAAGTTTTAATTTTATTGAATTTTTTTTAATTTGCATATTTGTCCTTTTATTTAATTTGCATATTTCAGATTTTTTAAATTTTACTAATTTTTTAAATTATACGTAATTTTATTTAATTGATTTTTTTTTAATATTAGTCAAAAAAACATTAAGTAAAAAATTATACTTGCAGCTTTTTTTTAATTATTTGTCGTTTTATTTAAAAATCTTATATCTCTAATAATTCTGCCTACATTTCGTAAAAATTATGTGCATTCTAATTATTTTTAATAATCTGTCCTTTTATTTGGCTTCTGCAGCGCCACCAGGTTTTTTAATAAATGCATCATTTTATTAATTAATTCTTTTAGTAATAAAAAATATTAGCCCAAAAAATTTACGCACACCAAAAAAAAAGCCTACACACCCTCCATTTCTTTTAATTTAAAAATATACATACCGTAAAAAATAAATTATACACCAATAAATATTTACCACAAGTAAAAAAAAAATATGTACACTCATAGAAAATTCTTTTTGCAAACTCAACATTATAGCAGTCGATCCCAAAAAAATCAAAATAATATCATCTTAAATATTGCTCAAACATTAAAATACATCTACAATAAATTACATTAAAAATGTCCTTTTTCTAAATGAAATTAAATTTAAAAAAAAATGAATTGGGGGACAAAAGTTGATATAAATGACACATTAAATTAATACCTAAAAATATATGCAGGTCAGAGTAAGACCTCTAAACTCGGTATCTATTCCGGAAATTTTCAGCGATTCGCTTAATGCAGATAAAAAGCTATTTGGAAAAAGCAAAACAAACTATCTTCTGTTTTAATTGTTGGGTGATTAACTAATTAATTAAAAAAAAATAGAAAGAAGATCATAAATAATTGGAATTATACCCACATTATTACATTTAAATTAAAAGTTTTGGGAATTAATTACGAAAACAACTAATTTAAATGGCTTCTCCTCCAAAGGACCAAATTAAGCTCCATTCAAAATAGGAGATTTTCTATTTCTTTTAGTGCAATGTTAAAATGATTTATACACTTTTTATTCAAAAATAAATTAAGTGTACCAAAATATTCACCCACATCATTTTTCTCACCATTACATTGTGTTTTTAGTGGGAAATTAAATAAATGAATTAATTTTCACATTATGATAGATAACATAATTAAGACGAGTGAGGGAAGTGTGTTTCGAAAAGAATTTAAATAAACGCACCAATTCGCTAATCTTCTCTATAAATTGAACTTTAAATGAGATAAATTATGTGAATTTCATCCTCACCACCCACTAAATCCCTCCATCACCGTTCGAACACCACCGTCGCACTCCGTCATCACTATTGTCCTCCATAATTTGAAAAAAAGCAAATATCCTGAGTATTTATTAAAATTTCTGCAACTTGTGAATTTTCGAAACTGATTCGTTGAAAATTGATCCCAATTTTGAAAAAAATTGTTTTCGAAATGTGTGAATATTACGAAATCATTTTTATCGAAATTTGATATATTTTTTCGGTAATTAGGGATCATTAGAAATTAAAAAATTTACGTATAAAGGGGTATTTCACTATTTCATGAAGAATGTATCTACTATGTCCAAACATTGAGTGAGCGAATTCAATTAATTCGGGAGTGTATCTAATAATATGGATTTATATAGCCAGGAATAATTTCTGTGAAAAGATATACATTTTAAGATTGAGAATTTCTTACGGTGACAAAATGATTGGTGATACATTTACTCTTTCAATTCAGCATTTTGTTATATATACAATGTCGTTTTGAACTTATTTAGTAATTTTGCATCAAAATTTGTCCCTAATAAGAATTTTTCCTATTATCAGGCCTTTTAAAATATCCCAACCTATCAATTTGGGTTTCGTATACTTTGAAAATAAAATTAAAATTGAATATAATAAGGTGTGATAAAATTGGAAATGGGGAGTGTTTCGAAAAAAGGAATAGAGAATAAATTATTTTATTGTATTCATATCTACTTGAGTGGAGTTGAAATAATTAATTTATAATTTTACGGAGATATCCTTAAGTTATTTCTTCCCAAAAATCTTTTCTTTCTTAAAATCCTTTCTTCCCTTAAAAAAAAATCTAATTAATATAGACTAAAAAATAAAAAAATATTGAATATAATTATAAAATAATTTGGCATTTCACGTGAAGCGGTCACCGCGATGAGATAGCGTAATTTGTATTGCTGCTTTTAATATTTTAGAAGGCCAATTTTTAATTTGTCTTAAATTATACCCCATATCGTGTATGAGATCAGTCTCATCCAAAATTACTGTTTTAATTTTGAAAAACATGCATTCTCAATGATATTCACTGTATTAATGGCAGCTTGTATAGTTTCCACAAACAAAACAACAATTTATTTTCCCGACAAAAGCATAATACACTCTATTCTGACAAACTTATGCAACTTGTCTTTCATTTATATTTTTAATGACAAAAAAAAAACCTGAAAATTGTCTGATATTTTTTTCCTTAATAGGCGATTTTTCTTGGGAGGGTGTTAAATTACGATTTTTGTCGCACGTAATCGTTAAAAATTTCGCCTCAATCGAAATCCACCCAAAAAATCAATTTTCAATCGCCCCGAAAAATCTAAAATAGTTTTTCTGCTTGCGTAATACACCATAAAAAATTATCATGTTTTTTAAGTTATATTTCAAATCAATTCAAAGTTAAAATGGAGTTTTTATATAGATTTCAAAATTCATAAAATTCTACCCAACATTAATATACATCAATCTTTCTCGTTATAGCCTTTGGGAGGGACGGATGCTTCGTCTATATGTAAAAGATTAAAATAAGTTTGACA